>OX439050.1:32077352-32677352 GCA_949317995.1 Acholoe squamosa
ACTGAGCTACATTCCCAGACCTGATGTTCTCTACCTTCCACCTACATCTGGATGGGTATGACACAAGGGGGCAGTGTTCACTGGCTGACCAGCCCCGGGGGCTGGTGCAACCGGAACGGGGACAGATAGCATACCGCCATGGACTCACAGCCAGAGCTGGCCCCTACACTAGATTTATCATCATTTCTTTGTACAAGATTATGCTCATGGATATGCTCATGGATATGGAAGACAAGGGAAGCTACTTTGGGTCCTAATGCTATAATTCAGGGACAAGACTGACAGTGGTTTGCACTTCTTGATAACCAAGAGTTGTTACCTCTTGTTGGTAGAGGATCTCAGGGATCGTCATGAAATGTTATCTCCCATGCAATATATAGATATTTACATTCACTGAAGGTCAATATTACGTCTGAGAAATCTCTCGAGTATATTTATTTATATATCTATGAACGACTTTCTTCATTACTCCTTATTATCCTGAGGGCTGGTGGACCCAATATTGTAACTGAAAAACATGTGTTGAAGTTATACAATAAAAGCAATTGAACTTGAAATCAATAGTCTCTACCCAGGAACCTATCCTCCCAAAACCAAGGAATTGTTTTCCTCCTTAGCGTTGCACTTTGCCAGTTGCACAACTGGGTCGACATGGGATGATGGGTAGTCGTCCGTGTAGAGATATATGGTTAAATAAAGTTTGACCAGCCCTGAAGTCTCTGGAGACCAAAACTTCTAGGGAAAGAAGCAACGGTGAAAAGCAGACTGGTTTGATGTGAAATATTTTCTTTTTTTTCGGTTTTTGGAATGCAAGGAAGGATATGCACTGAAATCAATGAACAGGGATCTACTGTATAGGTCAAATACGTCAGTTGGAAACATATGACTATTACCAAGCATCTTCTTGTCCTAATTTCTCATATATTGAGGGTTCCCTATTGGAATGATGCAGAGGGTGCAGTGCAATGGTAATGTGATAAACATGCAGCAGCATTCAGAGGACGTTCCAAATAGGTGCCCTGATATGACCAATAAGGGACTGGCTTTTGGTTTGAATTTACTTTATTATCTCAAGTATTAAGTACAATCTATAGGTCATTTCTGTCAATACATCAATAACTGAGTTTTCATGTATACATGTTTTGTATACTGGTAAAGTACATAATTGTTTCTAGATATATAGTATATTAGGTAGTTAATATATTTGTCTATAGAGGTCACCGGTAGTAAACATGGTATTAATTGTCGGTGATATTCAGTATATCAATGTCCAACAAGAACGGACAGAAAATTTTCATGTAAATATAATCAACAAATTAAATCGAGATAATAATGAAGGAAGGAAACCTCATCCCCACAGAAATCTGTGTAAGGGTTGATTCTTCTGGTTCAACCTTTCTTCTAGTCTTAGTAAGCTAAACAGTTGACACATAAGACAAAATTGTTATTGTAAGGGTTTGTGGCCTTACGGACCTGGGGGGTTCGGGTCTTACGATTCGGAAAGAAAGAGTAAGACAGTATTCCAAGTGTATGCCAACGGTTAGGTTTATTACTTAACGCACACTCACGGCTGCCGGATGATATCAAGGAGGCAGCTAATATTAAAAGACAATGGTTTACATGGTGTGGAGGCCAGAAGGGCCTCTGACGTAGCGGCTGAGCCCTGGGCTTTATATACGGACCCAGGTGTTCGTCGTCAGATGTCCCCACAGACCCGGATCGGTGCTGCCACCTATCCGGAACCTGAGGAACGTCCGACGACTCGACTCACCCGCCACGTCAGACGGTACCCAACTCCTATGGTTTAGTAACGTGTACCTCTACACCACTCCCCCAGACATTTAGGAGGGTGTTATACATATAATATTACTAGGATAACATTTCTACATGTCTAAACCTTTAGTAATAGAGGTACAACCATAGGTATAACATTAACACCAAATAAATTGTGAACCGGATGTCATATATATATATATTCGATAGTGAAATGTAGTTACATATAACGATTAGGATGTTGAAATATTATACGAATTACTTGAAGAAGAGACAGTTATGTGAAACGGAACTGTCTATTTAATTATTATACCACATAATATTGTATTATATTTCAGGTATAATTAATAAGACAAGTAATATGAATCGTATACATGTGATGATGACAGCTATGTGTAACGGAACTGTCGATAATAAAATATATCACATAATAACATCCGTATGTGTGTTTGTAGTTATTGACACCACATTTGAATATGTAGTCTTAAAGAAGACTGTTATAGTAACATCACTATATAATGACATGTTGTATATTATTATCATACGAATCCGTTAAGGATTTCGTGAGTAGTACGAATAGGGTTAATTATAACATACACTTGAGAAAAAAAAGAAAAAAATCCACAGTGTGGTAATGAATATAATAATGATATATTATCACCGTGTATCTAATAACCTTTATAGCACCAGATCAATATACTTATTATATAATTTTTCTCGCAGGACAATAATATGTGTTTTCTGGTGAGATTTAACGGATCTTATAATATGAATACTAATATTAATCAGAGATCCGCTTCAAGAAAAAGTCTATGTACCCGTATCATAATATGTATCTAATGGATATGCACATACATGTAATATTATAGAAAAATAGAAATATGACATTATACACAATATACAGGAATTATAAATGCTGCTGAAGTCTTCTGCTGTATCCTCCGGGTACTAGTAGGTAGGTGTGGTCAGCTAACCACGGGATGGACGTGCTAAAGTTTATAGTTTCCTTATATAGAGTGAACACGGTAGTTGATTTGGGGCAGCTACCCACAATCCTCTAGTAGTGCTAAAGTTTGTAGTATATCCGAATGGTGTAGATTTGTAGAATAATAGTCCGGATGTGTCAACTATGTAGAGAACGTAATCCTTTTTAAGCTTAGTTGACATAAGTAAACAATAGTCCGATATAGGTTGATCCGGAAGTAATAGTAGTAGTTGATATAAGTCCATTTGGGAGTACAGATGAGTTGTAGAGGTAAATCGTAAAGTCCATCCTAGTAAGTGGTTAGCACGGGTAACAGCAGGAGTCTGGAACTGGCATCCGGATACGTCTCACAGCAGCAAGTCTACTATCGGATTGTTCATGGATGAAGTTATAAATCCGAATAGGCTATTCAGGGTGCAATAAAAGTTATACAACCTGAATTATATAATAGACTGGTCAAAGGAACCCGGAACACATACCATAGGTGTTCATGCACTAGTGAATAAAACATTCGCAGACCTATAGGGTTCCGCAAAGACTATATCTGGTCATTTGGTGTTGGAAAAAAAAATTATGGAAGAAATAACCCTAGCATGCTTAAACGGATTTCTTAGCATGCTTCTTCTTCAGAAGAGCTAAAGCCGACTCGGGAGTGCCGTCCCACTCGTCCAAGTCGACTCCGAACACCCTCATGAACTTAGTGTTCAGATTGGTGTTCCGAGTGATCTCCTCCTTTACACGCTTTTCCAACACGTGTACATCCATAGCTGCCTTTTCTTGGGCAGCTGCGGCAGCCTCCTCCTGGGCCTTCACATCGTCCCGGATGAGGGTCTCGAGACGTTGCTTTTCAGCGTCGCCCACCTGTTTCATACACAACAGAGTCTCGTTTAGGAGACCCTGATGAAACTCGATCGCTTTTTCACGAACGCACTTCTCCCAATGGGTGTAGATGGCCTTCTGGACATCTGCCTCCCCTTGGCGAGACTTCTCGAACCAAACTTCCGCATTACCGGTTTTAATGGTAATAGCGTCCTTTGGTTTCTCAGGTGCAGCGACAGCCTTGGGAGGAGTCGAGGCGGCCTGTGGACCACTTCCGGGTTTAGGACTTCCGGACACACCTGTCGTTGGTACACAGAAGGCAGGTGGTACATTCTGTTTCAGTCCCATTTGCAGGTACATGTTTAACTGCTCCTGGGTAAAGGTAACTGGTGGGGCGGCTGGAGCGGATGCAGATCCGGCGGCAGCAGATGCGGTGGTCTTCTTTGGCATAAGGCGACCATCCTTTCCTACCACCAAGGTCTGGCTCTCAGGTCCAGGTCCCTGGTTTAAGGACGGAAAGTTTCGAGAACTCACTTTCCCAGGTTTAGATACGGCTCCAGCGTATCCGGCAGGTTCGGGCTTCTTGAACACCGGAGTGCCCTGAGCCTGCTCTGCGGGGTGCCTTGCCAGAGGGGACCTGGAACGGTCCTCTGCTCTGACTTTCGGTTTAGTCGTGCTCTGACCATTACCGTTGCCGCCACGGTTCTGATCTCTCCTGCTCCTTTCACGAGCTCTCTTTGCATCCTTTCCGGATTCCTCGCATTTCTGCCAGAGAGACTCGTGCATGTCCAGTTTACCCTTTCCAGGAGTCAGGACTATCTTTGCTCGGAGTTTCGAATCCTTGGTCTTCGGAACTTCGCAGAGGACTTGGTCCCCTGGTCGGATCTTAGACCAAGCATCCTCGCTCAGACTGTCGAACTCCTTCATGAGTTCCTGATGAAGCTCCATGATGCGCTTCCGTGCCCCGTCCAAACCTTCTGCGTGGCATTTCTTCTGGTGTCTAGCCAGATCACTACGTCAGTTGTATTGCACCTTCGTAGTACACTTCTTGCCCTTCTTACCATAACTCGGATCACAAATGTAAACCGGGTGATGGTGGAAGTGGGCCTCTACCAGATGCCGTTGGAACCGGGCTGGAGTACTCCAGGTCCGGATCGAGACATCACTCGCATCCTGGCAGATAGAGAAGGGACAGGACTTTTGATCGTCGCCGTACCACTTCTCTAAAGCCCAACGCAGCTTCCTCCTCTGGGTATAAGTGTAATACCCTTCGGTGTGGTTTAGCATAAGCCACATCTTTCGATAGGCTTTGCTCGGATTGGGGTCCTCGTCCGAAAGACGCATCCAGTCTTCATCATCCGACTCATCGTTCTTATTGATTGAGTCTGGACAGGCATAGAGGGTAGAGCCGTCCTTCTTAACTCCGTACGCACAGTCGGAGAAACACGTCGGAATCCGGGTTTTGAATCCGGATTTGGCGTTAGCCCAACGTTCGGCCTCGGTTTGAGTTGATGGAGTGGCCTTCTCATCATACTCAACCGAGGATTCGTGCACCGACTCCTCGTCAGACGACTCAACCTCCATGGCAGTACTACCAGTGGTTGAGGTGCTGGGTTTCGGCTCGGCTCTCGCAGAATCCGGGAGATTCTTGAGCTTCCGAGCAGCGGATCGTCGGTTCTTACTGACCTTCCAGTCTTCCTCCGGTTCCTGGGTTCCGGATGTGCTGGAGGTCGTGGCTTCTACTGGGGTAGTAGTGCTGCCGGTAGCTGATGTAGCACTGGCGGAGCTTCTGGTGGCAAGCTTCAGGTCGGGGATAGGAGGTGCGGGTGCTTCCGCGGCCCTCTTAGCCTCTTCCTGGGCCTCCTGTTCGGCAGTCATACGGCGGACAATAACCGTCCGAAGGGCTGCAGCTCGGTCCAATCCGATTAGTGAATTGTTCTGGACATCCACCAATTCCTGTTCGGTTATGTAGTAACCGTCATCCCACTGCTCGAAGTTAGCAGCGGCCTCCCTGAATTCCTTAGTGGTCCGGCACGGAGTCCGGGTAGCACTAGGGCGTGGGTAGGTCTGGCCATCGGTATCCCAGACACAGCCTACCCAGTTGATGTTCGTAGCCTTGACGTTCCATAGGGATTTGTCAGGCTTCGGATACGCTCCGAGCTCGAAGGCTCGGTTAGCTGCATACACGGTTTCACGGAAACCAGCGTCCACCATAAGTCCCCGTTGGAACCACGGCCAGTCTCGAAGCCACTCGGGAGGCATCCTGGTCAGCTGTTCGGGAGCCATGACGCCCTCGATAGCTATCCTGACTTTCGGGTCCATCCTGACTGGTGTCCCGTCCGCGTAGGTCACTTGTGCCTGCAGTTCCGGGTGGACATACAGGTAGCGACCATCGTAGCTAGCTGGAAAAGGCTCCGCCACTGCTGGCTTCCACTCATCCTTCTGTCAGTCAACTTGGGTAGTTTCGGATTCTGTCGCTGCGGGTTCAGCACTCGCAGTCGCTCCGGATCCCTCGGCCGGGAGTGGAGATAATAGTTTCTCTGGCTCATTTAGTGAGAATGAAGCCAGCTTCTCCTCGAACGAGCGATCCGTGGGTTCCTCCACATCCATCATCTCGCTCTCTTCCTGTGTAACAGGCGACAAAGCTTCCGGAAAAGCTTCTGCGGACGGAGTCAGCTTATCCGGGTCACCGGATAGCTTGGCTGCAGCTACGGATTCCTCAGCCATGACTGGGGAATCGCCCACGGGAGTAAACTACTCCTTTTTCCGGCTTTTACGGCACCGGGGCCGACACAAACGGAGTCTGTCTACCAGGAGACAGACTCTGGAGGAGCAGCGGGGGGTTTGCTTAGCCGGTAAAATCCAAGAAGGGAGCGAGCTCGACCGTCTTGAACGTTACCGAAAACAAATATGGCGACAGGCCAGCTTTCGTGACGTCATTTCCCCGCAGCCCGCGAGGTCACGAGAGGTCAGCCGAGACTGGACACGGTGACGTCATGCGGAAACGCACGTGCTACAGGCGGTACATCAACAAACTGATTGTTTTTAGGTAATTATCGCTCACCCCGATGACTCGTCTGGGGATTTAAGTGGAGATTATGGAAAGCTTAAGCAAATCCACCGGATTATCCGTCCACCACCCATTGGTACATCATGCGGGGGCGACAAATAAGCCTTTAGGGTCAGTTGTCATCCGTTCCTCTAAATGTAAACATTACACTCGTTGTGTATACAGGTTAGGTCACTGCAGTCCTCTGGGCAATTCGGGGGCTGCGGCGAACGTATCTCCCCTTCTCGGATAGTTCTTTATCGGACCTGACAGTCTGAAGAGCTTTCTCTAGGTGCTTCTTAGCCTTAGAAACACCTTTCCTCCTCTTTTTGTCTTCACCTGCCGAGACTTTTTTAACTCCCCCACGCTTAATCGGTGTTGGCGTGGGTGTCACTGATTCGGAACACTTTTTGGGTCTACCACGGCCGCGCTTCACTGTAGTGTTCTCTACCTGGTCTATTATGCGATTCTGGTTCAGGATCTTTCCGGAACCTTCACCATACATTTCTGTGGAGGTCTCCCTCCCAGACCATTTCCTTAATCTAGCCACATTTGACTTATAAAGTCGACCAAGGTCAGATTTAATAATTACGGTACAATCACTGATAACTTGTGTTATAGTAAAGGGACCGTCCCAATTAGACGCTAATTTTATGTGTCTAAGCGGTTCATGTAACCTGAGAACTCTGTCTCCGGATTGGAATTTCCGATGCTTTAGATCGGTATCGTATCCTACTTTCTGCCATTTGGCACTTTTCTCCAAATCAATTCGGACAGACTTGCTTTTCTAAATCTGTCTCTTAAACATTCCACAAAAACTACATGGCAAGGTAGTTCAGGGTCCATCCCTACGACTCCAAAAACTAGGTCAGCAGGCATTATCAAATCCTCTCCGAATACTAAAAGGTTCGGAGAACAATTTGTACTTGAATGTACCGTACTGTTATAAGCATGTGTCACAAAATGACATTGCTCATCCCAGTCATCCATATGTTCATTAACGAGTGACTTTAGGACTTGGATGAGGGTTCTATTGAACCTTTCCACCAATCTGTCGCTTTGTGGCCTATACGGATTGGTTCTAGTCTTGCAAATAGCTAAGTATTCGCACATACCTTGCCAGAGATTTGATTCGAATTCTCTGCCTTGGTCACTGTGTAACATTAATGGTACACCGAAGCTTAGTACCCAACCTTTTACAAAAGCTTCGGCACAAGTAATTGCTTTGTGGTCCGGTAGTGGAAATACTTTAGTGTATTTCGTATAATAATCACACACTACCATCATACAGGTATTATCATTAGCGGTTGTATTAAATCCACTAATAATATCTACCCCGATTCTTGCGAATCTAACTCCGAAAAGTTCTTGGGATAGGGGAAGTTTGCCCATCCCGGGTCCGGGTTTGTTTTTACAACAATCCGGACAGGTGGTTACCCATCTTTGCAAGTCCCGTGTCATGCCAGGCCAATAGTATTTCTTGGAAAGTCGCGCTAGCGAGCATTTCCTTCCGAAATGACCACTGGTCCGATGCCCATGACAGAAGTACATAATGTCATGTCTCATGGCATGTGGTATCACCACTTGCATGATTCTCTCACCATTATTACATGGCTTCCAACGGTATAACACGCCTTTCCGGACTTCAAGCTCGGTCCATTGAGCAAGAAACCTTCTCATTTCTCGATTTTCCAGAGAGACCTCTGGTCTAACTGGACGTATACCCTTTGGTACTAATTGCAGTAGCTGCGCAGTTATCGAGTCAGCTTCCTGGAAATGTCGTATGTGATCCATAGACCAATCCAGTATACTGGCAACTAGGGGTACAAATGGTCTTCGAATCCCTGCTAACACTGCCCTATGAGCTCCACAATCAGTACAATCCGGATTATCACATTTCCGGATTGGTATTCGAGACAAAGCATCAGCATTTAAATGCTTAATTCCGGGTCTATGCTGAATCTGTTGATGTTCAAGCCCATATTCGGATAAATGGGCTAGCCATCGGCCTAACATGCCTTCGGCATCTCGGAAGTTCAGTAGCCACCTTAAAGAGGAATGATCCGTACGCAAAGTAAAGTTCGTTCCCCATAGAAAATGTTTGAACTTCTTGGTATATACGACTACTGCTAACAACTCTCTTTTGGTTGTGCAGTAATTGCGCTGAGTCTTGCTCAGTGTGTTGCTGGCAAAGGCAATTGGTACTTCTCTCCCATTTTGGACTTGCGAGAGAGCTGCACCAATGCTATCATTACTAGCATCAGTATCCAGTATGAAATGATCCGTTTCATTCGGATATTGCAATACGGGAGTACTCGTGAACAGGTCTTTTAGCTTTTGAAAAGCGTTTTCCTGTTCATGTGTCCAAGGAAATTTTTCCTTGGTACTTCCTGGAGTCCAGTTAGCTATTGCTTGTAATGGGTAACTGACTCTAGAATAATTCGGAATAAATTCCCTGTAATAGGAACAGAATCCTAAAAAGGACCTCACTTCCTTGGGTGTTTTAGGTCTATTCCAATTCGTAACTGATTCGATTTTTTCCGGATCAGCCTTTATTCCTTCATCACTGATGATGCGGCCCAAATAATTTATGGACTTTCTAAACATGTGGCATTTCTTAGGTTTCAATTTGAGACCATTAGAAATAATACGTTCTAGTACCATTTTCAGGTTATTAGAACACTCTTCGAATGTTTTTCCGAAGACAATGACATCGTCTAGATATACAAGACATCTTTTCCACAATAAATCACTTAGAATTGTTTCCATCATTGCTTCAAATGTTGCAGGTGCATTGCACAATCCAAACGGCATTACATTATATTGGAATAATCCAATATGACTCGAAAATGCAGTTTTCTCCATATCTGAAGGGTTCATTCCCACTTGCCAGTAGCCTGATTGCAAGTCTAGGGTACAAAACCAGCTGTTTCCCCCTAAGGAGTCAATGGTTTCATCTATTCTCGGTAATGGATACGAATTCTTTTTCGTTATTCCATTCAACTTCCTGTAGTCTATGCAGAAACGGATAGTACCGTCTTTCTTTGTTACCATACACACAGGACTACTCCATGGACTATTGGAAGGGACTATTACATCCTGTTCTAACATCTTGTTTATTTCATCCTCAGCTACTCTCTTTTTTGCTAAAGGTAACCGTCTATACGGTATCTTAAAGGGTTCGGCATCTCCAGTATCTATTTTATGTAATACTTTATTTGTCGTACCTAGTTTTTCACCAGGTTTGGCAAAGGCAGTATGATACTGACAGAGCATATCATAGAACTCTTTCCGGTGTTCCGGATCCTCTAATGAAGTTTCTTCATACAACTTAAGTAAGTCTTCCGAAATTTCATCATCCCCTGTTACCTTCTGTAAGCTTAGCTTACTATCCGTTACAGTTTCCGAAAGGGTCACATTTCCAAAAACTTGTCCCTTTTTCAAGTAGATAGTAGTGTTTCCAGTATTGGAGACAGGTACTACCGACCAGGATGCATTCGCTACTATCGTGTCTACAGAATTTAATCCGATACTTGATAATGTAACTACATCCGGTTCTATCACTGCAGGCTTATTACGCATTGCAGGATCACTTCTTACAAGCACATCACAGGCTACTCCCGGAGGGATTCGCACAGTGTGTGCCACACTAGCCATACTGCTCACTTGTCTCAGTACACATCTAACTTTTACGGGATACGGGTATCTCACACTCAACACTCCTGTTTGGGGTTCTAACACAGCACCATACAGGGATGCGAAATCCAACACAAGTATACCCTCATCTGCTATATCCGCAACGGTGGTGCTCATGACATAGTCATGGATACCATCCAACTGTAGTTTCACACAAGTTCTACCATACGTTTGCAAGGTACTGCCATCGGCCGTCTGAGCACTTCCTCCCGATTTGAGAGTCTCATGTTCATCCGGTATAAGATCGTAGAACCCCCTGGAGATACAAGAGTGGCTAGCTCCCGTATCCACAAGGAATTCGGCAGATCTTCCGTTAACAGTGAGGCAAACATACCACCGCCTTCCGTTTAGAACAGAGGGTATGTCCATGACAATCGGAACATCATTTTTCACACCAGGAGTCGATCCACATCTTTTCAAGAATTCAAGACAAGGATGACCCGGGGGCAGGTGGGCACCACAGACCTTGGCTAATTCATAGCCGCCTGCCTCGTTACTGATATTGGGTTTCCCCTGTGCGCCCGTGGCACCTGTTATATCAGCTTCCCTAACCTTCCGGGTGTCTACAACCACCTCGGTGTTAGGCGATCTTGTTACTAAATGCGAACTATCGTCACGGATGGTGATATTATGGCAAGATTTGTCACTGGGATCCCCTTCTTTGCCCCTCGGGAGATCCCTTTCTAGTTTTCCTCTGTACTTATCCCAGAGACACTCTCCTGTTTACGCGGAACAGGCTTTTCAGCCATACATTCGGGAGCAAAATGCCCCAGTTTCTGACATCTGAAACATCTCCTTTGAGATTTATCAACTCTTGGTCTCCTTAGAGCTTCCGTTAATCCGGCTATTAATGTTTCCATCATGTTAGTCGGAGCAACAGTGGCTGCTACAGTTGAGTTCGCCGTAGAGGCTACACTGCCATGTTGAGTTGATCCGGAAGCTGTTTTACCAGCAACAGATCCTCCTATCCCTCTCGAATGTACTTTCCTATACCGCTTTTGTCGGTAATACTTTCCAGCCACATGGACTGAACCAATATATTCTCCGTTTTCATCGGAGACATATTCATCTTCCTCATTAACTTCATTCGATTCAACCTGAGCTAATTGGGAAGTATCATATACCGGAGCAGGTGTACCTCCGTATTGGAAAGGAGCTGCTCTTACTGGACTAGGTCCAAGACCTACCAAACGTTTCTTCATGTCATGTCCATCAATTGCTATGAACAGATCACTGAATGAAGTGTCATCTTTCCAGGAGTCCCACACCACTTGCTTATGATCCGGATCTCGCAATCCACTATAGAATTGTATGAACAATTCTTGTAGATAACAATCATCGTCATGAGCCCAATTTGGACGTGCTTTCGAAAGCAAGTCCTGTAGCTCCAAACCAAAGACTTTGTGTGATTCTTTAGGTTTTTGTGTTCTCTTCTTAAAGCTTACCCACGGATCTTCTCTAACGATTGATCCGAAAAGGTATGCGGCACATTCGACCAATTGATCATAGGTACCGTATATTCCGTAAGCTGCTCTCCATTGGTTGAGAGCTACTTTTCCGCCTTTATTTAACCAACAAATCAAATATGGCAGAGCTTCTTCTTTTGTCCATCCACTACAATTGACTTCGTCGACAAAAGCTTGGTACCTGTCCTTCCATGGATCATTAGAATCATATGGAGGGGGTATCCGTGCCTGCCTACGTGCCGGATTATTACATCCGCGTAGTCTATCTGCTTCTCGCATGCTCCAGTTCATGACTTCCATGCCGTCCGCTCCCTTTCGGTAGCAGTCGATGCCAAGGTTTTGGATACATTGGCTCCTATCAAAGATGGTTTGCATCCCTGCAGGCATAGAAGTTCTCCTGTTTGGTTTCCTGCCATCTCCTCCTGATCCTGATCCTCCGGATCCGGGTCCTCCTGGGCCGCCTGGAGGGTTCCCTCCTGGTGGACCATTATTATTATAGCTTCCGGATGAACCACCAGGGCATCCACTATTGTGACCGGTGTTTCCAGAAGACGCATATCTAGGGTAAGAATCATTTTGATTCCATCCCTGGTTATAGCTATTACCATTTTGATAATTACCACCTCCTGATGGATTATAATTATTTCTATATCCATAGGAAGATGTTCTTGGTTGATACGTACCGCCATTAATATTGTTTTGTGGCGGGTTTGGTCTCGGAAAACGTCCATCAGTAGGACCATTACCAGAACCTGGGGTTGGATTCGATAATCTTGGTACTGCTGGTGTACTGTGGCCGGGTTGGGGGAAATATGAAGGTGGTGTCAACATATGCCTCATTGGTCCGGGTGCTCTTGATTGTGCCACGGGTGTATTATTATTATTCCCTGTAGCACCATCGTGAGTCGCTTTGATTTTGTGACTCAAATCTGGTATGGGTGGTGCCGGACCTATCGTATCCAGCATTGGAATTACTGGTTTAGATGCGGTTCCATTTACTGCAGCATTATCCGGTTTCTTATAGATTCCGGATACCACATTCTTGTCAGCCCCATCATCAACGAATGGGCTGTATCTAATTGGGGTTGCATCTTTAGATGTCTTTCCCAACATTGTAGATACCACAGCTGGATCTATATTACCTATAGTTAACTGGGCTGCTTCTACATATTTATCTAGAGTTATTGCAGTAGTCTGCAATTCCTGAAGCTCGTTTGTGAGTTTCTGTCTATCCTCCTCCAGTTGTTTGTTGTAAGCTATGATGCCTACCCGGATGGTTTCATTGTCTTCAGCTTGTTTAGTACACTGAAGTTTCAATTTATCCAACTCGTCCTGATAATGGCGAATTTCGGATTCGAATTTTGTCTTATCAAGGTTTAGTTGGTCGTTCGTATCTATGTATGTTTGGATACGAATGTGCCTATTATCATATTCTTTATTGAATGATTCTCTCATAGATTGAAGTTTTAGTTCTTCATTCTCGAGTTCTTTCATGTACTCGCTCCTTCTGGCTTCGAATTCCTTTCGCATGCCAGTTAGGTCCTCTTCCATCTGAAGTTTTTCATGTAATACTTCATCCTTAGCTTTGACCAAGGTATTTAATTTCTCGTTCAAAGTTACATAAGTTTCATTCAACAACAGGACATCCGGTCGTTTTAATTCCTCACCTTCCGGTACCGCATAGGTTAAGTCGCCATCTATAGCGCTTTAATCTAATATTGGTAATTCGGGCCTGGTTAACCTATAAGGTAGTTCTCCGAATGTTACCCTTTTTCGCATTGGTGCCGGATGTTCTGGGTTAGTACTACCACCAACTTCGAACATCGAATCACTTAATTCGTCAACAAGCGATTGTTGGCCTATTAAGTTACTATGTCTCTGTATAGACTGTTCGCGTCGTACAGAGTCTGGCAGATTCTCTTCACTATCATTATAGTGGGGTCCGGGATCTCTCCAAGATGCTGATTCCGCATCTTGCGAGTCCGAATGGGCTTGGAGCATTAATGATCCATTTCCATTCTCTTGGGCAAGTGATTGCCCTGCTGGGTTAGCTTCCCTAAGGGTGTCTAACCCATGTACTAGCCGTTCGGACGTTATAACGTCCGGGCTATACACCAGAATTAACTGGTCACGGCACCAGTGTAAGGGTTTGTGGCCTTACGGACCTGGGGGGTTCGGGTCTTACGATTCGGAAAGAAAGAGTAAGACAGTATTCCAAGTGTATGCCAACGGTTAGGTTTATTACTTAACGCACACTCACGGCTGCCGGATGATATCAAGGAGGCAGCTAATATTAAAAGACAATGGTTTACATGGTGTGGAGGCCAGAAGGGCCTCTGACGTAGCGGCTGAGCCCTGGGCTTTATATACGGACCCAGGTGTTCGTCGTCAGATGTCCCCACAGACCCGGATCGGTGCTGCCACCTATCCGGAACCTGAGGAACGTCCGACGACTCGACTCACCCGCCACGTCAGACGGTACCCAACTCCTATGGTTTAGTAACGTGTACCTCTACATTATAATAATGTGATGATGAGGGCAGATTGATTATTCAAATTTCAAATTTTGAATTTAAATTTTAATCCTTGTTGCGTTATCACTCTATGATTAAGTACATAGTAGGCTATAACAGAATAACAACAATATGATGCGCTATGTCCTGGCATACGGGAAAAGATCTGCCAGGTAGTTTCTGGATTCAGCTTTAAACTGTTCCAGGCTAGGGGTATTTCTCCTACCCGCTGTCAGAGCATTCCAGCTAGTAGCACCCAGATATTCTACACTCCTAGCATACATTAAACAATTTGGGGTTAATACAGTAAAAGTAGGTGCATCATGTAACCTGGTTCTAATTTGTCTATTGTCCATGAACATTTGGTTTCGTGACCTCGTGTACATGTATATAGTTTAAAAGGTGTATATATCTTCTGTCACATAGAAAATTTATCTTATACAAATTATGGATATAATTGGTGTTAGTTAGATGCGGCACCTGAAGACATATTTTTATACATCTATTCTGGTAATATTGTAGTGGGTCCAAATATTTATCAAAAGTACTCATAAAACATATATCAGCATATTCCATGTAAGGTAGAATGGTAGTTTTATATATCTTAATTGCAAGTTTTCCATCTAAATATTTGTGTAATAGACATAATTTATACATTTTATAAGCAATTGTTTTTGTTTGATTAGATAGGTGGAGATTATAGTGTAATAATGGATCCAGTAGTACTCCAAGATATTTATAACTGGGTACAACTTGTAATAATTGGTCGTTTAACAATATATCTGCTGATAAGGTATTCAATTTCCTTGAGCTCGATGAAAAGATCATTATTTTCGTTTTTGTCACATTAATAGATAGTTTATTTTGGACACACCATGTATAATAGACTTCAAGGTCATTTTGGAGCTCACATTTGGCGCTATTAAAGCTATTATTAGCAGAGTATATCACAGTATCGTCTGCATATAACTTGATTTTACATTTTTTTATACAATTAGTTACATCATTTATATATATTAAAAAAAGTAATGGGCCTAATATAGAGCCCTGAGGTACCCCACAGATCACCCTCTCCTTCTCAGACTGAATACCATTCGCTAGAGTAGTTTGATATCTGTTAATGAGGTAATTTTCAAACCAATGGTAGTTATCTGATCTTATGCCATAATGATGCAGTTTAGTGAGGAGGACAGAGTGATCTACTGTGTCAAAAGCCTTACGTAGGTCTATAAATGCAGCAACCGTGGATTTACCAATATTTATGTTCCTCTTAATATTATCAGTGAAGCTTGCCAACGTGTCTATTGTACTATGACCAGGTCTAAAACCACCCTGATGGGTAGTTAAAATATCTTCTTTCAATAAGAAACCATATACTCTATTGTGTACAATTTTCTCAATTAGTTTACAAGGTAGAGGCAATAATGATATAGGTCTATAATTGTTTACCAATTTCAAGTTACCAGACTTTGGGATGGGAGTAACTCTAGACATTTTCCATGAGTCAGGTACAGTATTGGTCTGGAAAGATAGGTTGAACAGTTTAACCAGTTTACCAGGATCATGCTTGAAAACCTTTTTGAGAACAGTTGTAGAAATGTTATTGATAGCTGAAGACTTAAACACCTTGATCTCATTTATCAGCATTGTAACCTCTTGTAGATTTGTGCTGAAACCTTAAATTTTATTTATTATACAATCATCATACGGTTTCCAAGGGATATTTAAGTCTTTAGCTAAAGTAGGGCCTATATTTACAAAATATTGGTTAATAAAATCAGAAATTTTGTCCAGGGGAACAGGAGTATTGTCATTGTCGTGGTCATTTAAATTAATATTTTTCAAACGATTCGGTTGGCCTGGTATTAAGTTGTTAATAACTCGCCAGAATTTTCTGGGATCATTCTTATGATTTTCTAATTGTTCTTTGAAAAAATTCTTACGGGCCTTATCAATTATTTTATTTGCTTTATTACGAAAATTTGAGGAAGTTGTCCAATCAGCATCTCTATCAGTGCGTCTAGCCTTCCATAATTTACTATTTTTTTCTCTGATTATTTCAAGTATATTTTGTGTCATCCATGGGTCCCTATGTTTGGATACTAGGAATTTGTGAACCGGACAGTGTCTATCCAGAATGTCACGTATTGCTTTTTCATAGTGGAGCCAGGCACAATTTACATCGTTGGTATTATTGAAAATAGTCCAGTTATAATTATCAAATTCCTTTAGTAGGTTTTCATCGGTTAGATGTGCATAGGAGCGACCAGTAATATATACTTTTTCCTCTATAATTTTCCATTTTTCCTTATCAGATATATAGGTAAATGGTCTGATATATAATTGTTAGTTACTCCTGATTTGATACAATTTGGTTTGATGTCAGTAAAGATTAAATCCAGGATGGCTTTTTTTTGCGTGTGGCATCCTGTACAACTTATTCTAATCCATAGGTCTTCATACGGTTCAATAGATTATTTATAATATCATTATCTTCTACTACATTAAAATTGAAATCTCCCATTGCAACAATCTCAGATCTATTCCTATTCTCAATGCTTACAATTATTCCTTCCAGGATATTTATAAATTCTTTCTTGTCTCCATCTGGAGGACTATATACATTTAGTACAATCATAGGTTTCACATGTTCCTTGGTGATTGAAACAACCTGTATTTCTATCTCTTTGTCAGACCTGTTAAGAAGTGAATACTTGTCGTGATCATGGGACAGACCATGTTTTATGAAAATACATACGCCACCAGTTTTAATATTACCTTTAACATCCAGTACTTGTCTATCTAATCTATAACGAGTGTAACCATACAATTGATAGCTCATTTCATCATCTTCATTTTTTAACCAAGTCTCAGAAAAGGATAAGATTTCTAAATTCGTTGGGTATATTTCTGCACATATTGAGGCATAATTTGATTTAAAGCTTCTAGCATTCAAGTGCATGAAACGCAGACCTCTGGTGCTTTTTAAATTAATCATGTTATTATATTGCATAGCCTTCCTTGAGTTCCAAAGAACTTATTACAGTATATATTACAAACAAAGGATATTTTCATTTTACCCCCCATCATCATTATACAAGTTGGCAATCTTAATACCACATCAGGGACATCTGCCTTTCTGCAGTCCCCAAGGTTGGAGTACATTGTTAAGATTAGTTGTAACGTGTAGGTAGGAGAATCTTTTTCAGAATACAGGATACATTGGTATGTAGATATGTTATAAAAATTTAGACATCGTAATCAGGCACCTATAGAGTCAGTTCATTAGGTTTTAATTTCCTTGGGATTTGGCCATTTCTAGTCTGATTTTTTCAGCTGTGGGTAGAGGTTGTTCATTGGTATGTTGAGCGCGAATGTTCATCAGCATTTCTCCCAGTTTGTTGGCGCACTCGTGGTCATTTGTCGCTACATTTTTGATGGTTATGTAGTCTTTGAGGCCAAGATGAAACCCAGATCCATATGTCTTGTTTAACGTAGCTTCGTATACTGAATCGTATGAGTGACCTTCATATTTGATATCACACTTGTAGAGGTTTGAAAATATCGAGTGTTCTCCTTGAAAAGCTATGCCATCAGGAGTTGAGACAGTTTTGGCATTTTTCAGGGATAATCCCAGGGGCAGGTTGCCAATGTCTTTATACGCATAGAGATGATCTTGAATTACAATTTGAGTGCCCCTGACTGTACATTCTATACCTTTACTCTTAGCTAACGCTTGTATAGATCGAAGGTCTTTTTGCATCATCTTTTCTTCATGGCTAACGTCATCTGTTAGATGGATGCCTTTCCAGGCATTGTTTCCTTGTAAGTTCTTGATTTTTAAGAAAATCTGGATCTTGTAGTGTGCCGATGAGAATATCATTACTACAGGTCTCTTTCTTGGTTTATAGTTGGGGGTCCTTCTTTGATTTTCATTTGGAGTGTGTTTCTTCCCTCTTCTGTATAAAGCTTCGGCAACAGAATTGTTAAAGTCCAGACCCAAGTCATTTGTCAATTGGTCTAATATATCACGTAGACTTCCAGGACGATCTTCATCAAGGCCCTCAATGATCAGGATTCTTTTTTTCCTTTCTCCATCCAGTTTTGTGAATTGGTCAGAATGTTTATCAGATATTTCTTACCTCTGGGTTATGAAAGATGGAATATGGCTATTGACTAGGCTTCTAAATGCTCCAAGAAGTAATTAAAAGCAACGACTGTCCCAAGGAGCTAGCCCTCCTAGTCTCCTCCAAAGTGGCTTATGCATCCTTGGGGTGGCATCAGGGAACATATGTTGCTCTCGTTGCTTATTTCATCAAAAAATAGTCATTAATATGCATGGTGGTGTTCTTGTCAACTTTAATCAGCCTCCAATTATTCTTTCATCTCCATATATAATATATGGAGATGAAATTATAATTGACACATACCTTATTTTCTGTGCCTACCTCAGTTGTTGGTCCCTAGGGGCTGTAAAGCCACTTTGCATTCTTTACCTATCACTTAGGGAAGGGAAAATGGAGGCAATACGCACATTTGCTAATTGAAAAAGAAAATTTGTAATATTGTCTGATGTGGAATACACATAGCCCTCTAGATGTCTCTTCATTGTCAACCATATCAGTGGGGCACTATGGCTGAGGTAATTATCTTCCTATTGTATATTAGGGATATACATATATAAGAAACAATATCAATATGGGGAAGCTAAATGAAAATGCTTAGGAATGCTACAGTAAGAGAGTCAACAGCAGCATGGGGCCCGCAGTGGAAGGTTGGAGAAGAAAAGCGACCTTTGCCATTGCTATTGATTGAGTAATGCACAGAGAGTGATGCTCTATACATGGGAAAGGACGTCTGAATGTCTTTCTCTAATTGAATCTGTTTTAGCTTCGCATGTCTATATAGATGGATACAGGCATTGCGACATCCAGAGCTGCAAAATCGGGGATACAAAAAATGCAACATTTGTGATGTTGGTCAATTTCACATCTGTTCTGTTACCTAAAGATTTATAGCCATTAAGTAAAAGGAAATTTGTCTTCTGTAGCTTGAAGTGCTGGGAATTTGCGTACAGAAGGTAGGTACCCAGAATGGTCAAAATGTAAAATGAAAAATGAAATCAACTTTTAAAGATGAAATGTAAAATGAAAATCCAAAAATGATTTTTTATTTGAAAATAGGTGCTGTCAAACTGTCAACTCATACAAAACAACTTGTGACTGACATTTTTTAACATAGAATTTGGGAATTTGCACATTTCAAATGCTAAGTCAAAAGTGATTTTCAACTTGATGCTGTCAAACTGTCAATCGGTCAACTCATCCTAAAGACGTTTGACAGGTATCTTTTAGCACTGGGACAAACATATTCCATGTAGAGTAGGTGGAGGACATGGGATATGAGGGATAAGGAGTCAGATTGTCAAAAGGTGTGCAATTCTAATTTTTGTAAGAATGGTCAGTTTCTCAGAAAAAGTCACATTGTTGGAAAAATGCATATTTTGGTTATTTTAAAATTATGACAAGTCATATTAAACTCAAATTAGTTTAGCAGAAAAATACACAATGTCATTGTGACTTTTCAAACTCAATTCAGAAAGAGGTCATGTTAACAGAAAAAAACATGTTTTATGACTTTTCAAACTTAGAATTTCATAGAAGGGGCAAGTTAACAGAAAAACACATATTGTGACTTTTCAAACTCAAAATTTCAGAAACGGTCATGTTTGCAGAAAAACACACATTATATTATATCAAAATTTAAAAAAAATGGTCAGGTTAGCAGAAGAACACAAATTATGACTTTTCACTCTCAAAATTTAAGAAAAGAGTCAGATTAGCAAAAAAAAACACATATCATAATTTTTCGAATTAAAAACTTCAGAAACAGTTCGGTTAGCAGAAAAACACACATTGTGACTTTTGAAACTAAAATTTTCAGAAAAGGGTCAGGTTGCTTTGAGAATTTTTGAAATTCTGAGTTTGAAATGTCCCATAATAATGTTATGTGTGTTTTTCTGCTAACCTGATCATGCCCTATAAGACTTTGGGTTTCCTTATCTGCTCCATTATGATGTATTACAATTATCAGCGCCTTATAGAGGGAGTAGCTCTGGTAGAATGCTAATGCACCCGATTAACAATACAAGTCTGAATTACAGGTTACCTTTTATTGAACATTCCATTTCCAGGTGAAGATACAATCCATAATCACATTAACTCCTGCTGTGATCCATTAGAGTCCATTTTATCCTCTACATATATATATATATATATATATATATATATATATATATATATATATATATATATATATATCAAGTGCATGTTGTTTGCGTGTGTGTATGTGTGTGAGACATCTGTTAGTGATATATGAGGTCCTATGTTAACAGCTTATCTAACACTCGTAATCCTACATAGTGCTATTTATGGTACCAGCTGGTGCACTCTCCTATCGGATTTACGCGACGAGTATATCGCCCATTTGCCTACCCTCTAGATTTATGTGTTATCTTACTCCAATTGATTATCACTTTTCCCCCTATCATCCTTTATGTATATTCCTTTATATCACGATTTCTGGGTTGCTTAGTGCTTTTTGCTGGATATTCCCATGCACATATCTGTCGATATTGCACAGCATGAATGCTGTAGATTAATTTTGGAAGGTGTGCGGTTATCCGTGGATAACCCGCACGCCTCTCATGTCCTTCCATGTCATATGTTACATGTTAAAACCCACGAAATCTTATGACCTGGGCAGGGCTTGAACCTGCAGTCTCAGATCCCTAATCCAACACCCTATGCATTGCGCCACAGGGACTGACGTGTGATGGTCTGGGTTTACTTGGTAAGCTTGTAGAGGTAGGTGGGACGAGTCCTGGTCCGGGCGTATATTGTCAGCATTCAAACATAGCTAAGCCAAGACGGCCGCTGAGGTGTGAGACGCCGTGGTCTAGTGGTTAGCGCATTGCGCTCAGCCGTTGAAGGTAGGCGGCTTGAATCCCAGCCCGGACACGAGGTGTATTATACACAAACATAACCGCGAGAAGCATCTTTTTTTCGCCGTGTGCGCTGTCGCTGTCCGCTGCCGGGCCCCAAGGTGTAGATATAGTGTAACACGGTCCGAGCCGAGACGGGCGCTGTTGCTGTCCGCTGCAGGGCGACGAGGTGTATGTACCTGTACACACACTATGGCTGGCTTTGAGTCCCGGGGAGGGGGAATAATTTTTGTTTCAACTTGAATTTATTGGTATTCTATTGATTATTTATTGGTTTCGTGGTATAAAATAAGTAGTCAATGGATAATTCATGACTGGTGTGTGTTAGCAAAGGCTAATTACACTCGGCCTATGGCCTCATGTAATTATCCTTCACCAACACACACTCGTCATGAATTATCCATTGATTACTTGTTCACTGTCCTTTTACTAGTTTATTATTCTTCAGGTAGGGACCCCTTATGCCTCCGATAACTTATAATCATACTTTGGCCCAGTTTACTACCTAGGGCCGCTTATGCTGGCAGTTTCATGTAGGTTAATATTGTTATCTTATTATTATGCTAGTTGTAAGTGGCCTTCTTTTTTTTCTGTCTGTACTAACTTTTGGACAAGCTCTCTGGTTGGTTGGTATAGGTGGGAGGGTGTATGCTGTATCCTGTTTACATGATTATTTTAACCTTCACCCATCTCTTTTTATGTTGCAGGTGTGGTTCTCCCCAGTCGCCTTCTACTCCTATGTTAACCCTCTATGGACCACAGCTTACATTTATGTACATCGGTATATATTCAAGATTGTTATTTACAATAAACCATTTCTAACTGATCTTCTCTTGTACTCCCTTGCACAACCATTTTGTTTTTTAAATTTTGAGTGTGATACTTTATAGCAAATGTGTGTTTTTTTTTTCTGCTAACCACCCTATTTTTGAAAAGTCACAATATGTGTTCTTCTGGTAACCTGACCCTACTCTTAAATTTTGAGTTTGAAAAGTCACAATTGTTGAAATTTTGACTTTGAAAAGTCAAAATGTGTGTTTTTCTGCTAGCTTGACCAATTTTGAAATTTTGATGTCAGAAAGTCAAAATGTATGTTTTTCTTCTAGTCTGACCGTTTTGACTTTGATATGTCATAATATATATATTCATCTGCTAAAATTACCCTTTTCTGAAGTTCCTTATGTGTGTTTTCTGCTAACCTGACCATTTTTTTAAATTTTGAGTTTGATATGTTGTAAGGTGTGTTTTTTCTCTCAACCTGACCCCTTTTCTGAAATTCACATTGCAAAGTCTTAGATTGCATTTTCTCCCAAACTGTCCCCAATCTGAATTGGTTCGAGTCCAACCAAAATATACATTTTCCAACAATGTGGCATTTTCTGAGAAACTGACTATTCTTAAAAAATTTGAATTTTCATGCTTTTTGACAAGCTGACCCCTAATCCCCTATTTCACACATCCTCCACCAATGCTACAGGGAATACTTTACTCCAAATGGTAAAAGATACCTGTCAAGGGTCTTTTCCATGAGTTTTTAACTTAGCATTTTCTCTTGAACTGTGCAAATTTCCAAACCCCATGTTAAAAGATACCATTTACAAATTGTTTTGCATGAGTTGACAGATTGACAGCACCTATTTTTTTTTATTGATAATCACTTTTGAATTTGCATTTCGGATTTCATTTTTTGAAAATTGATTTAATTTTTCAATTCATATTTTGACCCTCCTGGGCCACTGTACCTTTTCACCATTGCTTCCTTCCCTTAATCCTGCACCCAACTGCTATAAACCCTCATACTATGAGTTAAACCTTATTCCCTCATTGCTAAAGCCCAAGAGGACAACACTAGATGATGGGTGTGCAGGCATTGGACTACTAGCAGAGGTCACCAGGCTTGTGTAGACTAAGTTAGTTACACTTTAGTGCCAAGAGAGGGTAACTAGGTGGATACAATTGATAACTGTGTTAACAGTATGATTTAGTCCTGGCAGAGGGCGTTGTAGGTCAGGCCCCAAAGAACATCCAAGGCAAACTAGGCACTTTAGCCCCTGCAACCCTACAAGCACTCTCTTGCGACAGATAAAGGGGGAGCGTGGGGTAAGTTATAGCTAAGGCTGCTGGGAAGAGGCAATGGTTAGCCTACTTGAGTGAACACATATATACTATATCTTTGTTGGGCCACTGGATTGTAGAGAACAAAAGGGTCAAAGTATAGGCCATCCAGAATCTAGGTCACACGATTAAAATTTACAAGACATTTGTTAGACAGTAGTAGATGAGAGGGATATGGGCTAATCCAAAAATTATGTAATGCTTTTTAGGCCTTTTTGAACACCCACCCCTTTGTCATGCTTTTACTATAGTAATGTATAGAAGACATGGACACCCCTCACCCCCCTCCTGTGTGACATGATTTATGGATTGGCCCGATATGTAGCACACCAACGGAAAAAAACACACACTATTTCTGTCAATCCCATGAGTTAGGTTCCAAGGCAACATTCTAAAAGAGAAAACTATTCTGTGGCTTACCTTAATACAAAATTCAGATATGGTGAGGGGAGGGATGCTGTGGTGAAAAATGTGGACGTCAAGGGAAACCTCAAGGTCGATGCTGAATGGTGTACTATTCAATCCATACATAATTCAGCAATGAAATTCCCAAAGTGGATTAAAGCAGATGGTAGTATGCAGCACGGCAACTTATACACACAGTACTTTACCCACAGGAGTTCTCCTTCTGCCTTCACTTCTCCTTCATGAAGTTACCCTGAGGTATGACACATGAGCATTCATTCATCTCCATTAGGTTCTTTTCTCCACTCAGCTCATCTCAATTATACCAGCACAGACCTGGCATACAGAACGCTGGAGCCCATACTATTCACATCACAGGGGCTTGAAGTTAAATAGAAAAAGCAATCCCTCAGTCAGTCGGACTATTGGACATCCGTACTGAACAGCCTTTAAGGGGAATGCATTTCATTACTATACTCTGATATGAAATGCCAAATGATAAAATGAATCATCTATTCTCTTTGCACAAGTTTATCTGGTTGGTTATGTATTTTGTTTTACTCAATAAAGGTTAAGGTCCATTTTATTGTCACCCTTTCCATACATGACTATTGTTGTCATCTAACCCTTTCAACTCTGGGGGGGCGACAATATTGTTCTTGCCTTCAAAAAGAGGGTGGTCAAAAGAATGTATAGCTCAAAAGACGTACATTTACTGAATGGCATGTGCATCAATGAATCTAAAATAGCATTGACGCAAACGAATTTCAACCCCTGTCCTCTGCTACCCCCTTCAGTTACAAAATGTTCACGAGCTAACATAGCATCAGACTAGCACAGATCCCAGTCTAGATACAATATGACCTTGACCTCACTCACTTAACTACCCGGATGGACACTGGTCTTCCCAAGGCAGAGGAAAGGGAAGCTGTCAGAGTCTGACATATACAATTAATGTTAGAATCAAGGGACACCCCAGAAAGGGAATTGCACAAAGTGTTTCGATGGAAAATCCATTAAGGAGGGTAGCGTGAGCCTTTTTGGCTTCTTTCATGTTAGAAGCAGGAGGTTTGGCCATGCCATATATTATGGACTAATGCAACTCACGTCAGTTTATGCTTATGCATTAAATCCGATTGTCTTTTTCTAGGCATGATGGGAGTGTAGATATTGGAAATACTTGAACTGAGGTTTATAACATAGATGTGTGCATCTAATGGAATAGCCAGCCATGAAAGTGGCATGTTTACTTCTACTCAGGAAGTCTCGGTACAAAATGCTACCAGGACCGCATAGGTAGGCTAGCATAGGACCTAACGGCAGAAAATGCATGACTTTACCATTGGGGTACACTATATTCCAAGGTTCATAGCAGCAGCCCTATACCAGGGTACTCATCCTAGCCAGTACTGATACAAGCAACTGTTAACTACTTGGGAGAGGAATAAGGCCAAGAGAAAAGGGAATGACTTCCAACACTTCAGAGTTAGCTACAATAACATACTCTTAAAGGTCCCCAGCTAACCTAGTCAAGATGGACATCTTCCAAATGCTACCAGACAGTAGCATCCAGTGATGGATGACCATGGATGGGTCCATGTCCTCTGACACAGAGACCAGCCATCTTTTCTTGCTATCACCTCTGCCTGGGCATCAGCAGCTTGACATGAGGGTTAGCTACAGATTACAGGCAGTAGAGTACAGCTATGGGCTGTGTGATACTTGCATTGTAAAAAATGTCATCAAAATAACAAAGGGTCTTTGCCAATTTAGGACAAACTTTTCACTGTTATTTCTGGGAAGATTCTTTGTAATAATTGATTTATTGTACTGTCAGCGGGGGCTTCATTGTAGAATCTACACTGCCTCTGTGCATTACAATTATGGCGGGTCACCATCTGGATTTAAGAGAATGCCTGGTAGATTCAACAGTTATTTCTTAGATAGTGCTACATAACCAGGATGGTCTCTCCATGGTAGTATTATCTTATCCTCTGTGAGGAATAGCAATAGGGAGGTGGACATCTTGAGTTGGATGTACACAATATTCAATCACAGTAGATCCATTCTTTGTGGGTTGTTCAAAAGAAATTGTATTGGATGTCTTACCTAGTGCTTAAAATATGTATATGTTTCCAGAATTGCTATTTCTTTCCATTATTGTGTAATATTGTGGAAGTATAGTGACAAAACAGAAATATACAAAACTCAAGATAATTGAAAAACAAACTCTGAATCTATCCATGCACACTCATCGGTCGAAACAGTAATTGTTTGCCAGACACCTCCCACTGTTGTCCCCCAGCCATCCTAATACCCGCACGACACCCAGCGAGGAAAGCCCCCATCACATCACCTTGTGCTGACCTTATTTCCGGTTACATGACCACTGTGATCCCTTTAGTAATGTGACAAGGAGACACAGGCCAGGCACTAGAAGCCCGTGTAGCAGGGAACTAGGAATAGCACAGAGGTCTCTATGACATGAGATAAGCTGCCATAATGGTTGGCTCTCATGCTCAACCTACTTTCCAGTCTGTGCCAGCACTATTGCAGACCCTGCACTGATTCCCACTCTATCTAATTTCCATCTTTTCAAACTGTGTGGTCTTTCAATGAGGTCAAATGGTTTTTCATCCCACCCCCCTGTTCATTTTACCACCCATCAGTGGGCTGCCCAAGGGTAGCACCCACCACCATATTGCTGACATCCCTTTATCACAAAATTGCCATATAAATTTACCAATATAACCGCATTTCCACATCAATATACATATATGCAACCTTATCAGAGAAATACAAAATCCCACAGGTATTTGATTGTTTTTTATCCTCCTTAGCTTTTTATCAAGGGCAGCATAATATGCCCATTCTGATGCCTAAGGGCATAGGGCCGGCAGTTAAGTCCGAAATGACATTTTTCAGGGACAGCAGTTAAAGGGATGTTCTGTTTCTCTTCTGTTTTGATGGCTAATGCGGCCTAAGGGTAGTTACAGGTAGCCTTGTGTAGTTTCAAGCTATGTGATTTGGTCAGATCTAGGTTTAAATAATAATACCTCTGATATCTTATTCTCACTTGATGGTGTTACCCAGATGATGGCCAATGAACCTTTGAAAACAATATCCTACTTCTTTTTATAGGGCTTTTATTGTGCTCAGCCTACTTCCCATCCCTTATATTCCTCTCAATGACTTAGAAAAGACACAGTGGTAATGGATAGGTTGGGATCAGCAGATCCAATACATTAAAGTAGGCACTGAGGGTATTTTTCTCTGTGAGGCAAAGTAGTTTACAAAGGGTTCTGTTGTGGGCAGGTGCAAGTTCTTCAGGGAGTTGCTCTGATAGATTGGAAACTCTTCTTTGAGAATGTGGTTCTAATCTGCTGTCCCCAACTTACAACAGTCAAAAGACTTTCCAAGAGTATTCACTGCCAATGTAATTGGATGCAGCTCTTTCAGCCTAGATACTTATTAAAGCAGGGTTTAAATCAACTGAGGAAGCTGTGAAATAATTTCAGATAAAGTGGTTGCTAAAGACCATTGAAGACGTGGGGTCTATATATATTCCACCACGGAGGTATATGGGCGAGGGAGGCTTGGGATGGAGGCTTCATCCATGAGGAGGGAGCAAGGTAATGTAATTAATTGTCATAGTTTAAATCTCTATTATATCACATTTCTGTCCTCTTGACACTATTTTAGCTAAGGTGCTTGGATGATGATGACATACCAGGGTCACAACCTTCCTCATACCATGCAGAGAACCCAAACTTAGGTACATCGTGTGTGGTGTACTTTCCCCACTTATTACCCACAATGTTTGCAGACAGTCCCTTACACAAGTACATGTCTTGCCTCTTGGGTCACTCCAACAACAAAACGCTGAGCACATAGTAAGGCAACTACTTATCTACTTATCCAGGAAGTGACAGGAGATGTTTGGTGAGGACATGAGTAGCTCTTATTTCAAAGTAATGATCTGACCTTTACTTTGTTGAGGAGCTCTACATCCTACTTATCTTCCCAGTGTCTACAATATGTAACATTTAGTTCACTTACATGTATCTGTTTCTGATGAAACCTCCATCTTCTAAGGTGAAATGAGCAATATCAATGAGGGTCAATGGTAGCATATCAGTGCTAGTATCAGTTCAAATTGTCAAATTATCCCCCAGTAGTTAATTTGAAGGGTAATTAGCAGCAATGAGGAAAAATGCACCAGAGTGAATCTTTAGGACTGGTGATGTAAAATAACATTTAGTAAAATCCTCATAATTTTTCCAAGAGTTACACAGTTGCCCTCATCAGAGCTAAAGTATACACTGGTGATGGGCTGTGATTTTAACTATGAGGTATTTATTTACATCTTGCTCCATCCAAATGGTAGCTTTATCATCATTTTCTGTATTGAATGTGCAGTTCGAATATAATCTCTAAAGAAAGAAATGGAATACCTAATTGTCTTCCCTGAGTGAGTGAGTAATAAATGTCATATTCATGGTGAGAACTACATTACATAATTTCAAAGAGTAACATGTTAGTGCCCATGCCTATGTGACTAGATGGGGGAAACCTGCATCCAGGGGAAAATGGCTTTTTAAAGTTAAGGTCATGTGCTTTAAAATGAGATAACTTGAGCTAAAATATTCCAGATAGTTCTTCTGTAATTGCTTGTCAAACCTAGGGCGGTTTGAGCAATGGAAAAATGCAAATAAGCTCTAAATACATTATATCCCAGCTTAAATAGTGATAATACAAATAATACAGTTCAGTTGAAAAATAAACAAAGAAATGTGATTTTTTTTTTGTCATAAAATCAGTTCTAGGTCTGTTTTCAGTTCTGAAATGTAAATATCCAACACATTTGTGGCAAAAATTCCCAATTAGAATAATGAAATGGTTTCCATGGCACCAGAAATTGCCATATATGCCAATTATCTATGTTTCCATGGTAACGGATGTCTCTTTTGCATTCCATAAATGGAACATTTTCAGTAGAAATGGAACAATTCTGAGCACACCACTGAATTCCCCATCAAAAATTGATTTAAGCCATTTTTTGGTATATTTTTCAGTGTTTTACTCATACACTGCCCTATGGTGGCCAAATGCAGAACTAACTCCCCCGGATGCACGTTTTCTCCAGATGGGTCACATATTTGCACCACATACATCCAATAGGGCATGGAGTAAGGCACTAGCCTCTGATTTCTTTTGACGGTTGTTTGATGTTTGCAGTAGCCATCACGATCCACTGTTCACCATATCTAGATATATTAGAAATACAACTGATTAAAGATAAACAACCTGTGCCTAATGAATAAAGAATGCAAGAGGGTCCACCTTCAGAGAAAATGCCTACCTTATTGAATTTCGCATTGCTCTAATAATAAAAAAAAAAGTTTTGCTGTTCAAAGGTCTTATTCTGTATGTGCCTTCATCTCCATGTATACATGAATATCAATGTGTTTTCAAGGTGTTTTCAAAGGTCATAAAGAGAAGCAGGGACTGAAATCTGGAAGTGATGACTCCTTGGCGGATAGATGAACAATTGATTAGAATCTTCAGCAAACAAGTGTGCAAATGAAATAACAACTTTACCATTCGAGTACATCCCAATAATGCATTCATTTATTAGGGTTTTTTTTACGTGTCACGATGATTTATTTCAAATAATCCATTCTTAAATTCAACAAGCCAGGTAGACTTCTTCAAATAGTAGAAACTCATGTTCACCTACTTGCAGTTGCAGTGGATTCTACAGACTGTTTTGGATGGATCTGACAATTCTTATCAATATTCACATCAGTTATAATAATTATGATATAAATCGCCAAAACTAAATCAGAGGAGGTATCTTAGGATCACACCACAATCTAGAAATTTACATGAAGTGTAGAACAGTGATGTAATAAATGTCATATCGCCTCAAGGAAACTTCAATTAATATTGCTTCCTGTCCTAACTCTCATATCCTCAACAGGTCTGTTGGTAGGAATAATGGTAAAGGTGAACGATGAGCAGTTTGAGCTGACCGTTTCTTCACGAGCGCTTCCTGCCTGTTCTGCACGAGGCCGATAGGCCGAGTGCGGAGCGGGCAGGAAGCGCGAGTGAAGAAACAGGAAGCTCAAACTGGTCAGAGTTCATCTTTACATTTATGTCAAGGTGTTTGGGTTGATAATTAAACGATATTTCATCAATATAATCCATAATTAACTCTTATTTACCATCGTCTTCACCAAATCCTGACCGCCGCCATCTTGAATGTTTACGTTTCAAAAATGCTGCGCATGCGCAGTGGACCTATGACGTCATTGTGCGGATTTGGCGCCGGTTATTCAACGCAGGGGTGCAATACGCGGTCTCAGTGCATTGTCAATGGAACTACGATATTCACCATGACATAATATCAAATATTGAATCTTTCTTGGGCCCCATGCAAAGTGATATTTCAGATTTACAAGTGAATTCTTGATAGTCCCACCACTTCTGTTGCAGAAGAAAAATGCCAGATCTTAAATCTTAGGGTAACTAACATTCTATATTGAATGCTTTTGTTTGGGTTTGTTCAAACAAGACAAAACGTGGATCCCATGTATGTTGGACTATCACAACATAAACTATCAATTAAGGCCTGACTGTCATACACCTGCATCTAAACAGGATTTACAGGCAGCACATTCCTATTTGTGGAAACAAAATAAGCAAGCATGGTGAGAGTAATTGAAATTAATCTGCAATGCTTCTCTGTTTTGGTGGCACAGAGTATTCAGAGTACTGAGCTCTAATACATTGATCTCATTTTAGAATTTCCCCCTTTGAGAGATTCCAATGGTAGCTGAAGGCCTGCAGCAGTATCTTACATCCTTTACACATACTGAAGGAAACTGGGTTTGTATCTTACAGTAGATGCAATCATTAGCATTAAGCAGTACCTGACCGGCCTATATCTACATAGTTCTCGGCATCATCTTAACCCTCACACCCCATATCAAGATGCTGATTCAGTAAAGTGTTGGGCCAAGGTTTTACCCTGATGACAAAAAGGATGGTAGTTGTAATGAGGAGACATGCTGGGCAGTAGGTTCATGGAGATGACAGCTGGGTATCTGAATGCTAATTATTTAGAGTTGCATTTAGCAATACCTCTGCTCCCAAGGTAGTTGATTGAAGTATGGGTGGTTATGTGCATAGAGTAGCTGGGCATTCTAATTAAGGTACCATGTCCCCATTCTTGCAGTCAGTATGAGTGTCCATCTCACACTCACAAGTACCAAGTTATTATTTCTCTTCTTTTGCTGCTATTAATGTTATGGTTTGCAAATCAATAGCATGAGCAAGGATAATCAAAAGCAAAATATTTGATCTATAGATCTATGCTTTCATACCTTGCCACCTAAAACTTACCTTATATTTTTTCTTCTTTTTTTTTGCTTTAGAGATTTGTTTCTATAAGTAGAGTGAATTCCGAAACAAAATTCATAACTCCTTTTGTTATGCAATTAAGGAAATTCATATGTCAGGAAATTCACAAAATAGCATAATACTTATAACAACTAGTGTTAGCCTGAGTCCTTGGCTGTACCCAATGCCAGGACCAGTGTAATAGGTCTTTAGCCACAGCCTCATCTGGTGATATGATGAGGAGGATCCGAATAGTGGCAAAACTAACATAGGGAGGAATCCTCAACTACTACTCTGTATTGCAGCTGTAAAGGCATAAAGAGAGAGGAGGACCCTATGGGTGCTGTACTGATTGCATAATTCAAAGCATGATGACACTTCCATTTTCTTTACGACACATAAGGATTTTTATTGCTGAATTATGTGGGCTTTGAATAGCTTACCGTTAAGTATTGGGATTCTGACACAATCGTTAACATTGGGCCTATAGCCATTTGTCGGTCTGCATAACAAGGGTAGGCATACAGTTATGGCTCCAAATTGAGCACTCAAATGTAGAATAGGGCACAGTGCCTCAATGCCACTGTATCTCACATTATTATGGAGCTACAGGCTAGGTATCAATGGGAAACTCTTAATGTAGTCTCTTTGTGGAAAGGTGCATGGCATGCAGAATAATTGGCCATATTAGGGAATAGAGACACCCAGCAAGCAAACGTGGGCCTAATGTAGTTTTCTGACCTAGATCCATTGTCATTTCCTCCTCTGCAGTACATGCAAACACACATAGATAATACTTCCAACTAGGCTGCACTTTTGTTTTCCCCCACCCCAACAGCTTAAGAGATCTATATATATATGTTGCCCTCCTTTATCAGTCCTGAGGGAAGGCTTCTAAGGCTACAGGGGAGTAATCTGGAGGCTTGGCCCAGGTTATGCACATGGTTCAATCTAGACTGCCAACTGCCAGGACTAAATCATAATGTTAGCTCAGTTATCAATTGTTCGACCTAACCCTCCAGTGGCTCTGAGGTGTAATAGACTTAGCCTACAGCAGCCTGGTGCCCTCTCCAGCAGCAGTCCATAGGCTACCCCAGACACCCCTGCTGCTGTATTCCCAAATTACCGCAGTGCTATCACTCTGCCTTGGCACTAGTGACAAGGGGAACAAGGTTTCAACTGGAGTACAGCAATTTATAGGGTAGGGAGGTTGTGAGGTGGATATTGTTGGGGTACTCTAGACATTATCTTTGGTGTACCTGCATTTCAAGCCTCAGAGTATTATAGATGATTGTCATATGTATGCATCTATGTGGTCAACCATTATAAAATCTTAAAACACAGTAGATGGCAAACAAAATAGACATACATAATTAGCTTTGGTCACATGATTTTTAATTGATCGCTCCAAAAAGCTATCATCCATTAAAAGCCACATTTTCTAATCAATCTGAAGTTAGATTGATTTTTATTTTTGAATACTCTCAGATAATTATATGAAATTGTGACGCGATCTGCAAAAAGCGACCTTCCCCTTTCCCAGTACAGGTCACAATATCACTATTTACAACCTTGCAGCCAGTCTCTTAACAGGAGCAACTCAACCCTATTCTCTAGATGTGTTTTTATGCCTACAACACTATTATTGAATATCTATTTCGGCAAAGTTCTGTTTTCCCCCTAATTGTCTCAGCTCTTAATAGTGTAGGGGTCGGCGAAAACGTTTCTGGAGAAACTGGGAGTCGAATTGGATATTTGGTTTAGACTAAGCCTTTATTTCCACAGCGTCAACTAGGGATGGACCATGTGGTAAGCCATGTTTTAATCACCATCTGAGGCCAAAAGGGAAATCTTAAAATCTAATAGTCTACCTGCTGCCTGCCTGCGTAGCATTATAGAGGCAAATGCTGTTTTTTTTTCATCAACGGCAATTGGTCATTTGATCAGACCAAAAAGGTACTTAGCACCAAAGGTGAAGTTGTGCTGATTCACTACACGATATCTGTTCCACTGTGTGTGACAATAAAATCATTTTCTAGTCCCTAAGGTGTACCTAATAGAGTCAGTTCTACCATTGAGGTTCAAAGTCAGACTTTTACAGCCAGTTCATCATCTTGCCCTCTACAGACCCATGTATCGCTCAAAGCCCTGCCTGCCATTCCCCACAAAAGCCAGACACACACAAAACATGTCCTCATTGCCACTGAAACCAGAGCCCCTGTTGGATTAGTCTTGGCTTCACATGGATTCGAGGCTCCTCTAAACCTCCAACCTATCTCCTTGCAAACCATATTACTCACAATAAAGATTGATTATAAGCCATTCCTTCATATTTTTGCATCCTCAAGACAACCAATTGGGAAATACCCTTGGAGGTTGGGGTCAGGATTGGTGGCTAGGGTTGACACTGAAGTTGTTGGAGTGGCAGGCATGGGAGATGGACAGGATAATGGGTTTAGATAGATATAGAATGAGTGGGCATTTATTTGTTTATTTATGTATATATGTTCGTTGTTACACAAGAAATCTTATCTGAGGGATATGTCTGTGAGAAATGTTTCTAAAAAGCTCTTAATGCTTCTTTAGTCCCTCCCTAGGTATAATCAAAATTAAATGACTTTGCACACTTTTGAGATATGGGAAATCTTCTTGTGATGGTTTGTTTGTGAAACAAATCTACAACTCTTGTTTGGGCCAATTGATTATCATTCATCAACTGATCACTGCTTTCATTAGTCATTTCTTTTTGATAGATAAGAGTCTTCTACGAGAAATGCAATCTTTGATTTTGACTTGGGGTCTTAGAAGTGAACATCATTGCAATATACAAGATGACTTCATATAATTCATTACAAATAATTAGGAATTCGTCAACATAGCAGGAAAGTCCTTGGAAAAGCTAAAGGTATATGCTGTAATAAACATATATAGGCCATTATTCAGGAGAGCTAGTATATATAACATGGGCATACTTCTTTCCTACAGAACCTCTACAGCAGGAGTAAGTACACTTGAGTGGATGATGATTAAAGAGCAGCTCACACATCAGTGATGTATCATACAGCTTCAGAGCCCTCAAGGATACCTCATAAGGGAATCTCTTTATGGAAGCAGTCGGCTTACACCAGGGGTGGCTGAAGCCTTCAGGGCAGCACAGTTTTATCTTCTAGACTTCTGAGTTGGAAACATTACATCACTACATCTGCTACCACTAAGGCAGTATATATATGCAGAATATGTTTCTTAGTTATGGACATGTCGACATAAAATTTACTTTTGATTGCATTAAATATTCTGCCAAAGCTATACATACATAGATCTACTATCACTTCTTCGTGCTAAATTATGCTCATGAATATGCATGGAGATGAGGACAGGTTGTCAATTTAAAATGGCATTATGTTCTGTATCCCTGTGCATATTTTTTTAGGCTGTCTGCCGGTAGTAATTGATATAATGTAAGAGGCATGCCCATTACTGCCTCACACAATATGCACCTGTGTAGGTGCCTGTCTTCCTAATTGGTCCCTAAGGACAAAAGAAGCTACTTTAGGTCCTAATGGTATAATTCAGGGACAAGACTGAGAGTGGTTTGCACTTCTTGATAACCAAGTGAGTTGTTCTGTAAATTCCTGAACTGGCATGCCTACAGACATGTACCAATTGTTGGTAGAGGACCTTAGGGCTCACCTATGAATATGATATTAGTAATATATAGTTGGATTCATGGGGTGGTTTCATTCAGCCCTATTCCAGGGAACACTCCCTTGAAACTTATCATGGGGAAACTAGAACTTCCAGCATGAGGTAAGATACCTCAAAATGACATACTTTTCTTTCTGTGTTCCTGGAATGCAAGGAAGGATATACACTGAAAGCAATAAAGAGGGATCTAAGTCAGATAGATCAGTTGGAAACCTATGGGTCAAACGTCATAGAAACAGAGCATATCCCCCCCCTGGAGCTGGGGGCGGGGTCTGAGACCAAACCTAGGAGTATCTCACTGATTTCTTTTGTGGATAGTATATAGGTGTTGGACTACCTCCTCATGAAATATTATGAGTTAAATATGAAAACGGTTGCTATGGCAACACCCTAGTGGTATATACCCTAGAAACAGTGTCTTGGCGAGTGCTAATTGTGGGTAAATACCCTTAAGGCCTCCCATATGTGCTTTTATATATTAATAGTGTTTTTTTATGTTATTATTCTTGTACAACTGGGTCTAAATGTTGAATTTAGAGAGTTGTAACAAGATATTCTGTGATTTTTCTTTGGCAATGGGGCATTTCCCTCCAGGGCTGACACTTGGATTTTAAGTAAAATTGAGGGAAGAAAATGTTCATTATCTGTCATTCTTCATAAAAGGAACATCTTTTATATATTTTTGGGGGATTTTTCTGCTCGTTTAGTGTCAATTCTGGCCTATTTTGAGGCCCTGGAGGCTAAATATAAATTTCCCATAAAAAAAACCTATACGTAACACCAAGAACTCATTGAGCCTAATAATATTAGCAAAAAACACCGAGAAAAAAATCAAAAATCTAAGTCAGGGGCGAACAGAAATGCCAAAAATAGGATATGCTCTGTTTCTATGGTTTTTGACCTATGGCTATTGCCGAGTATCTTTTTGTCCTAATTCCTCTGATTTCTATGCCACATGCCTCTACAAAGTACTCACAACAAGCCTATATTGAGGGTTCCCTATTAGAATAATGCAGAGGGTGCAGCGCAATGGTAATACGATAAACATGCAGAAGCATTCAGAGGACGGTCTCAATGGCTGCCCTGATATGACCAAATTAGGGTCTGTGTGTCCTACTTCTAGGTCATGAAAGATGGCAAATGGCTATTGAATAGACTCCTAAATGATCCAAGAAGTAATTAAAGCAACAACTGACCCAAGGAGCTCACCTAGTGTCCTTCAATGTGGCCTATGCATCATTGCAGTGCCTCTTATGTTCATATCAGTAACAATGAAACTGATTAAATCACGAGTATATCTACCAGAATTCAGAAAAGTGACTGTCAGTTTTTTTTTACTTGATGGGGATCTTGTGACTTGGAAATGCTGAGATAGCAATCTTAAAGATCATTTTCAGATTTCACCTGCTCAGGACATAACATCAGTACAAAATACATGTCATGAGAAAATAGTCATTAATATGCATGGTGGTGTTCTTGTCAACTTTAATCAGCGGCCATTTATTCTTCTATGTCCATATATTATGGAGAAGAAATTACAATTGACACATACCTCATTTTCTGTGCCTACCTCAGTCGTTGATTCCTAGGGGCCATAAAGCCACTTTGCATTCTTAACCTATCACTTAGGGAAGGGACAATGGAGGCCATACATACATTTGCTAAGGCCTAAAAAAAAGGTTTGTTTCCAGTTACCTGACCAACCGTAGCAAAACAGGGCCAATTCTGGAATTTTTTATTTTATTTTGTGAATTTTTACATTTTTTGGCAAATTTTAGGCATTCTTCTCATAATTTTCATATTTTTTCATCAATTTTCATGGAGCTTCTCTAGGTCCTAATCTATTGGTATACAGTGAATAATAGTCATTCGTATATTTTACACATGCTTCACATGTCTTGTGTTTTTCATAATTCTACTGTAAAATCATAGAATCCAACATGTCTGCCCATACATTTCTAAACAAAATAAAATAAAATATTGAAAAGAAAAAAAGAAAAATCTGACCTACCGACCCCAGATATTTGAGGCATGTAACTTTTTTTTTTTTGACCTAATTGAAAAAGAATATCTCTAATATTATCTTCTATTAAATACACACAAAAGTCTTTTTATTGACAACCCTATCAGTTGGGCACTACCGCTGAGGTAATTATCTTCTTATTGTATATTAGGGATATACATATATAAGAAACAATATCAACACGGGGAAGCTAAATGAAAATGCTTAGGAATGCTACAGTACGAGAGTCAATGGCAGCAAGGGGTCGGAAGTGGAAGGTTTGAGAAGGAAAGGGACCTTTGCCATTGCTATTGATTGAGTAATGCACAGAGCACAATGATTTATACATGGGAAAAGACATCTTAATGTCTTTGTCTATTGCACTTCATTTGACTCTGTTTTAGCTTTCCATGTCTATATAGATCCAAGACGCACCAACAAAGTTGTTAACAAAATGCAAAGAAATTAACTCATGCTTGCATATTAATTTTTTTTTCTAGATGAATATTATTATCTTAAAGGTGTTACACACAAATTATAAATGTCTGTCAATGATTTAAATGTTTATTTTTGCATCATAACAATCGTTAATGAAGTCTAACACTGCCACAATCCAACTATTATTATATTGTACATTTTACCCACAAGGGGTCAGCACTGTTATATCTGTATATAGCCATCCCATAGTAGTTCAATGGACATCCCATAGTAAGATAGTTATCATAGCAACCAACAGGAAGTTGAATGTACACCTGGATCCTGAGGTTGACATAATTTATACCCCTGATTTTGGACAGAGAAAACCATCCTGATGAAGAGTGGTAAATCCACTTGAAACGTTAATCACATATAACAGTCTACATGCTTGGATTGATGTAATTGTTTTATCTTTGAAATAAAACTTCGAATTTTATTTTATGTCATCTGGATTTGTGTGACATTTCCACCAACAGTAAGTCTATATAGATGGGCACAGGCATTGTGATATTCAGAGCTGCAAATTTGGGGAGTCAGAAAATGCAACATTTGTGATATTTGTCAATTTCACATCTGTTATGTTACCTATAGATTTATCTCCATTAAGTATTGTGATACTTTTCTTCTGTAGCTTGAACTTCTATGGATTTGCGTACAGAAGGTAGGTACCTTTCCACCATAATATGTGACATGTACTGGGAAAGGGGGTCTGATTGCCCCCTGCACTAAGACCCCTTTTCGCAGATCGTGTCACCATTGTTTTTTTCCCTTTAATCCTGCACCTAATATACTATGAGTTAGACATTATTCCCTTATCAGCAAAACCGGCGAGGACATCACTAGAAGATTCTGGGTTGGGGGAAGGTGGGTGTGCAGCTAATGGACTGCTAGCAGAGCTCACCAGGCTTGTGTAGGCTAAGTTAGTTACACCTCAGTGCCAAGAGAGGGTAACTAGGTTGATACAATTGATAACTGTATTAAGAGTATGATTTAGTCCAGGCAGAGGGCGTTGTAGTTCAGATCCCATGGACATCCAAGGCAAACTAGGCAGTTTACCCCTTGCAGCCCTAAAAGCACTCTCTTAGGACAGATATAGGGGGAGGTTACAACTATTGAGAATAAAGCATTGCTAATACACCTTAATTCCCCAGCTGTGGTGTTTAATCCCTTTATCCACATTTGTAAGACTGCTTTGTATCAGAGGGATATATGTGGCACGTCAAAGGCAAATAAACACCATTTCTGTCAGTGCCATGAGTTAGTTTCCAAGGCAACATTCTAAAATGGAACACTATTCTGGAGCTTACCTAAATACCAAATTTAGATATGGTGAGGGGAGGGACGCTGTGGTGAAAAGTGTGGAAGTCAAGGGAAACCTCAAGGTCGATGCTGAATGGTGCGCTATTTAATCCATACATAATTGGGCAATGAAATTCCCAAAGTGGATTGAAGCAGATGGTAGTATGCAGTAAGGCAACTTATGCACACAGGATGATGCCCAGAGGAGTTCTTCCATCTCCTTCTGCCTTCACTGCTCCTTCATGAAGTTACCCTGAGGTATGACACATGAGCATTCATCTCCATTAGGTTCTTTTCTCCACTCAGCTCATCCCAATTATACCAGCACAGGCTTAGCATACAGAACACTGGGGCCCCATACTGCTCATATCACAGGGGCTTGAAGTTAAATAGCCAAAGCAATCCCTCAATCAGTGGGACTATGTTATGATATACCATTTTATTATTCCATAAATTCTAACATATTATTGTATTAATCAAAAAATATCTATGAAATTAATACATAGGTTGGTTCTAAGAGCTATAAGAGCGCTCAAACTTTGTATAAGAGCGTTCATGCCCCACTGCACACCAAACCAAGTCAGTTAGACAGAGTTTATGACATCAAAGGGTCCGACCTAATGGTTCACTGCACAATATAATAAGAATAAGGGTCTCAGTGTGCGACCTCATGGTCCAATGCACAAATTTATAACTTGTAAGTGAATGCAACCGGCTGTTAGGGGTGCCTGGGCACCACAGACGCCGTCATGAGTGTCTGAGCACTCTAAGGACTAAACAATGGGTTACATAAGCACGACGCCATAACCGTCCGGTCGCTCTAGCGTCGCTCCTGAGCGAGCTAGGTCAAATATCAAAGCATTTATGGAAAGCCCATAATTAGACGGTCAAAATGAGCCCAAGATCAAGGCGGAACTCCCATTATTAAGGAAGTTACGCCATGGAGACTGAATCGACCTCCGAGTGCACTACAGACAAACCGGCGCAAGTTACGCGCCTATCCAGCGGGCATTATAAACTTGGCATATTCAACTCCGCGCATGCGCAAAATGGCGGTTATAAACGCATAAACGACCGAGATATGAGGGTCTGAAGATGCAGAACCGACCAAGACAAAGGGGGACACAGCGGCGTCCATGGGGGTCCTTTGTCCCCCTGTGACACATGAAAGACTCCCCTCAAACATTTGTAGAGTTAGGCAGATGCTGCTGGCTCCAGTCAGTCTGGAGGTGCTTTTCCAAGATTTGCTACAAATAGCCTGTCTGCACCTCCAGAAGGACAGAACACCAAGAACCACTCCAGAGGTAACATCTCCAGTCATCTCCTGCTACCTGCTATACCACTGCACTATGGTGAAACTATGCTAGACAGGCATTGGTTTCCATCATTAGTGGCCAGAGGCTATCTTCCTCAAGACATCCACCAGAGGGTAAAGTTATTCATTATTACATTATTCCTCTAAGCAGCAGGCCAGGAGCTAGGTGTGGGAACCCACCTAGAACTATGCTGGACATTGTATTATTGTTACCTCACAGGTGGAGTGGAACAGAACATTATACTTTATAACTTACTGTATATTTACTGTATGTACAAATTACCTACATACTAACTACTGTATGATTGATATTTCTTACATGTTGCCTAAAGCTGAATAAACCAGTGATAACTGGAAAATAACACTATTTTATATGAGCCTGATGTATTTACTCCATACACCACTAGTCATATGATATTTCTCATATGACAACTTGATCATGCCAATTACTAGTATGACAAAGTGGTGGAGAACATCCTACTAAGATCCTAAATTACCCAATGCTCTCTAAAAATTAAGCTGGCAACATTACTGAAAGCAATCATACACACAGTAAACCCCACTCCACCCACCCAGTGACCTTGACACCATGCCCACCAAGGTCACCAGTGGGAGCTCCCACATACCAGTGAGATCTCCCAAACATCAATGAGATCTCCCACACGTCAGTGAGGTCTCCCAAACATCAGTGAGGTCTCCCAAACGTCAGTGAGGTCTCCCACACATCAGTGAGGTCTCCCACACATCAGTGAGATCTCCCACACATCAGTGAGATCTCCCACACATCAATGAGATCTCCCACATGACAGTGAGATCTCCCCACACATCAGTGAGGTCTCCCAAACGTCAGTGAGGTCTCCCACACGTCAGTGAGGTCTCCCACACATCAGTGAGATCTCCCACACATCAGTGAGATCTCCCACACATCAATGAGATCTCCCACACGACAGTGAGATCTCCCCACATATCAGTGAGATCTCCCACATATCAATGAGATCTCCCACACATCAATGAGATCTCCCACACATCAGTGAGATCCCCCACACATCAATGAGATCTCCCACACATCAGTGAGATCCCCCACACATCAATGAGATCTCCCACACATCAATGAGATCTCCCACACATCAATGAGATCTCCCACACATCAATGAGATCTCCCACACATCAGTGAGATCTCCCACACATCAATGAGATCTCCCACACATCAATGAGATCTCACACACATCAATGAGATCTCTCACACAACAGTAAGATCTCCCACATATCAGTGAGATCTCCCACACATCAATGAGATCTCCCACACGATCAGTGAGATCTCCCACATATCAGTGAGATCTCCCACAGACCAATGAGATCTCCCACACGATCAGTGAGATCTCCCACATATCAGTGAGATCTCCCACACATCAATGAGATCTCCCACACGATCAGTGAGATCTCCCACACGTCAGTGAGGTCTCCCACACGTCAGTGAGGTCTCCCACACGTCAGTGAGGTCTCCCACACGTCAGTGAGGTCTCCCAAACGTCAGTGCGGTCTCCCAAATGTCAGTGAGGTCTCCCACACGTCAGTGAGGTCTCCCACACGTCAGTGAGGTCTCCCACACGTCAGTGAGGTCTCCCACACGTCAGTGAGGTCTCCCACACGTCAGTGAGGTATCCCAAAATGTCAGTGAGGTCTCCCACACGTCAGTGAGGTCTCCCACACGTCAGTGAGGTCTCCCACACGTCAGAGAGGTCTCCCACACGTCAGTGAGGTCTCCCACACGTCAGTGAGGTCTCCCACACGTCAGTGAGGTCTCCCACACATCAGTGAGGTCTCCCAAACATCAGTGAGGTCTCCCCAATGACATTCTCAGTTTGATCTCCAACATGTCAGTGATACCTACAACACACCAGTGATCCCACACCTTCCACCATGGCCGACGCTGATGAAGGTCCTCAACCCAATCAGGCGGCTGAGAAGATAAGGGCCTATGGGAAGACCATCCAAGATGCAGTTACTGCCCTAGAAGCAAACAGAGCCCAACAAGATGCGCATGCCCTTGCCTCAAAGGAAAGGGAGAGGATCCTCAGTCAACAATTGGATGACCATCGGAAGGCCCTAGAACAGGCACAACAACAGATCGCAGATCTCATGAAGATGGTATCATCCCAGACCTCACAGCCTCCCACACCCACCACCACACCTATTGTCACACCATCCGCCTCTGGATCCAAGGAGGATGTCATGATCTCCATGATGTCCAACATGACCAGGATCCTAGACAGACAACAACACGACGACAGGAAGATCAGGCAACACGAGGTAACCAAACCCAAAACTTTTTCTCACCCATCACCACTCATGTCAACAGCACTATTTATTGATCACAAATTTCCAGAGTATCTGAAGGACAGGTACAAATTAACAGACAGTGACACCATGGTAACATATTTACCCAAGTACCTTGAAGGACAAGCATTGGCTTGGTTTGAAACCTTCAAGGAGAGTGCCACACCTGATAAGTTGACATGGTCCAATGTAGTACATGAACTAAAAGAGTATTTTGCTACTCAAGACAATATTATCTCCAGGACTGCACTCCGTGCACAAGAGATAGATGAACCTGTATCTGATTATGCAATGTATCTCAGAAAAGCGTGTAATGCCCAATGCCTAAAGGACGACACCTTATTTAAAACATTCATCCAAGGCATGAGGCCCTGGATCTCTGTAGCTCTTGAAAACAAGAAAATAGACTCTTTTAACCAAGCCCTAGACCTAGCCTTAGAGGTTGAGACCCAAGAAAGATCTAGGAAAACAAGGGATGCAGAGTCTAACCCACAGCCTACTAAGAAAAATGTCCAGGAAATCACCACTAGTTCAAATGAAGATGTTAACCTAAAGTCTAGTGCCCATGTAAGGCAACAAGAAGCTAAGGCTATATCAAAAGACCCTACCGGTAGATATAGAGGAAATAACTATGACCCCAACTACCAATCCAATAGAGGTAGAGGTAGGGGGGGCAACAGCAACAACCGGGGGGGGGGTCACAACAGTAGGAAAGACAACAGCTCTTCCAACTCCAACAATGGTGACTCTTCATACAGTGATAGGAGAGACAGAACCCCAAGTAATGGCAGATCCTATAATAATCAGGGATCCAACAGTAGGAGCCATAGTCCACATAGGAACTACAACTCTGGATCCTACAACAACAATGGTTCCTACAACAACAGCCAGGGTTCAAACAACTCTGGATCCTATAATCAAGGATCCAACAGTAGGAGCCACAGTCCACATAGGAACTACAACAGTGGATCCTACAACAACAACGGTGCCTACAACAATCAGGGATCCAACAACTCCGGATCCTACAGCAACCAGAGTTCTAATAACTCTGGACAATACAGCAACTCTGGTCATTATAACCAGGGTTTCAACCCACATCAGGAGGATCACAAACCTAGCACAAGAGGCTACCAGGGGAACCAACACAGTAACCCCCAAACAATACCTCAAGTGATGGATCAACTCTCCAAGCTCCTGGTCGCAAGCATCGCAACCACCCCACAGAACCAGGAAAACTAGGATGTCACAGTGCCGATGGGCCAGTGCACTGTGACACCCCAAAAACAAACAATCAATCAGGATCAACAAGGATCCAACCAGAGACAATTGCTAGTGCCAATCTACCATCTAACAGACAGAGACGTCCATCAGTGATACACATCACCCCACCAGATTCATCATCAAGGGATACAGGTGAGAGTACCAAGCTTTCTATTGTACTTCTTCAAAATGGCTGTATCAATGCAAATCTATATGATGTTTCAGATGTACAATGTTTGGTTGATACAGGTGCTACTATCACCTGTGTCAGACAATCATTCCTCATGGATCTCCAAAAGAGATTCCATATCCAACTGAGGAAATCTAAAATCAACATCCATTTGGCAGATGGATCGGTGTGTCATGTTAGACATTCAGCTATGCTGAACTTTAGAATCCAAGGTGTCAGATTCCAATACCAATTTGCTGTAATACCCAACCTCACACAGCCCGTGGTACTCGGCACAGATTTCTTAAGCACTACAAAATCTCAAATTGAATTTAATGTTGATCCTGAACAAATTCTCAAACCCATTAGGGCAGTGAGGGATTTTACCATCCCTCCATTCTCTGAACTTGCAGTATTGGGTAAGGTCACATCTACTCAATCACTGCAAGGCAAAACTGGAGTAGTAGATAACCTCCAAAGAAATAACAATGCCCCATATCTAGTTCAAAGGGCAGCAGTAACCCCCAGGGAAAATAACAAACATCCCCTAGTGTTACTCAACACCAGCAGGCGCCCACATAAAATCAAAAAGGGTGCCATCATAGCTCTATTTCAGGAAGTCAAGGAATCTGATTTAGAAAAACCTCAACAGGTGTCAGACACTACCCCACACACTGATCAATCCATCTCAGCCATACGGCCTGAGGATGTAACTCAATTCAGTGACACAGACTCAGACTGTGAGTCCACATATGCTGACCCTGAACCCAACTCAATCAGACTCTCTGAAATAGCTGCTATACATAGTGAGGCACATGACCTCGAGCCAGAATTGGAAGAGAATGTTCCACCAAAATCTGTGCTCACATCCAAAGATCAGCATGATAGATTAAGATCACTGCTGACCAAGTATGATGATGTATTTGTAGGAAAGGATGGAGACATTGGTGCCACACACCTGTATACACACTCAATACATGTAAAACCTGAGGCAGTACCATGTCATTTCCTACCATATAGACAAACACCAGAAAAACAGGCCGCAATAGGGGAAGAGTGTGAAAGGCTAGTACAACAGGGCATTCTGAGAGAATGTGCTGAAGGCCCCTGGGCTTCCAGATCCTTTTTAGTACAAAAATCATCGGGAGGCCATAGGCTCGTCACAGATTTTCGTTATTTGAACCAGAACACGATAAATCAAGCCTTATCTACACCCCGGGCCGATGACACTCTAGACATGATAGGGTCACTCAGACCAAGAGTATTCAGTAAGCTAGATGCCCAACAGGGATTTTTTCAAATTCCTATTAGACAGGAGGATCAGCATAAAACCGCATTCATAGCAAATGACAAAAAATATGTCTATGAAAGGATGCCGATGGGTTTAGCGACGGCACCGGCGGGATTCTGCCATCTAGTCACATTAATTCTGAACAAACTCAAGTACAAATGTGCCCTACCATACCTAGATGACATATTGGTATTATCACCATCAATCGAACAACACTTCCATGACCTGGAAGATGTGTTCAACAGCCTAAGAGTTGGTAAACTCAAACTGAAGAAATCAAAATGTGAATACTTCATAGACAGAATAGACTTCTTGGGAATGAGAGTGACACCCATGGGACTGCAACCATCTCCCACAAAGGTGGAATCAATCAAAACCTTCCCAACACCAAAATCAGTCAAAAATGTCCGATCCTTCACAGGCCTATGCCAATACTTCAAAAAGTTTATCAAAGGTTATGCCCAAATCGCTAGACCATTATATGATCTACAGACACATCTCAAAGCATTTGTCTGGACAGAAGAGGCAGATAATGCTTTCAAAACATTAAAGCATGCCCTCTGTACCAATGCTCTTCTCAGATATCCAAACTATGAGAAAGAGTTCAGTTTGGCAACTGATGCTTCCAATGTGAGTTTAGGAGCTGTACTCTCACAGAGAGATAATGAAGGAGTGCTCAGACCAGTAGCCTTTGCAGGTAGAACCCTCTCCAAACATGAGAGAAATTACAATACCACAGAGAGAGAACTACTGGGAGTAGTGTATGGAGTATTACACTTCAGACACTATCTAGAGACTAGACACTTCCAATTATACACAGACCATGCAGCCCTAATCCCACTATAAACCAATACAGGACTCACACATAGATGGGCCAGATGGGCTCTAGACATACAACAATTTTCATTCACCATCCAACACGGGAAAGGTGATGATAACACACCACCAGATGCTATGTCTAGAAGAGAATACCCAGATTCTGGACCCATGACTAACCCTCCACCCCCACCAAGGAGAGTTAGAGCAGCCAGTAGAACCAAGTTTGCAAAAGTAACTAAGAAAGTACCATTCAAAAGGGATGATCCACCCAACACCATTGAAAGGCCAGAGACACCCATTAGGGGTATCTTGAAGCAATCTACACACTATGTGTTTTGCCACTGTGAGAGAGAATACTCACAACTCTTTCCAGATAATGACTTCGAGCCTATTGAATTCTCATCACTCAATCAGATGCTGAAGGCAACTCCTAAGGAGCCACCCTTCACCCCACCTGACTCAGATGATGAAGATCCAGAAGACACAATATATGCTATTACTCAAGCAACTTCTAAATCAGTCAGATTCTTTGAACCAATGCAGGGAGAGGAAGCATCAAACCATTTGTGTCCTATGACCACACGCTCAAAGACTAGAGAAATGATTCAGGAGGGCACACCAAAACCCCCCACACAACCACAAACTATTCTAAATGAGAAAAAGGTCACAGGAAACAAACCTACCGAAACCCCACCTGCCAGGAAAAATGTCACAAAAGACACTGCATCAACTAAGTCAAAGAACTCTGAGACAAAGAAGATTGACAAAAAGCAAATTGTGCCTTTAAAGAAAAAGGTTGCCACTCCCATCAAGGCGAGAATAGGCCCTCCAAAGGAGCCTACACACCAAAACAAGAGTGACACACCCCAACAAAAGGCACAAGATAGGCCAATAGTCGATGAAAAAGAAAAAGAAAGAGACAGAATAAAACAACATGTGCTAGATATAAATCAACTACTGGATCAGATTCCCGACACATCCATCTCAGGTACAAACCTTGGCTTGGAACAAAGGAAAGACAAGGACCTATTGCCCCTCATACAGTATCTTGAGGATGGGACCTTGCCTGCACCAAAAGCACAAGGAAATAGAATCATCAACCAAGGCCAGACATACACCTTGGTAAATGGTACATTAGTCCATATATGCCCCATAAATTGGAGAAAAACCAATACTGTAAATTGTTATACCACAGCAATGGGTAACAAGTACACTACAGTATTTCCATGACTCACCTACTGGCGGCCATCTTGGTTCAAGTAGGATGCTGTCAGCACTCCGACCTAGGGTATATTGGAAGTCTATGCTAGCAGACACAACAAAATATGTTTCCACCTGCCACACATGCCTCACAGCAAAAAGGCAAGTACACTCACACAAAACACCAATGACAGTGAGAGAGTACATGACTTCACCAATGAAGTTCCTAAATCTAGACGCGGTGGGACCACTTCCCACAACTGCCAGGGGAAACAAACATATACAAGTCTGCATAGATTATGCTACCAGATATGCAACAGCTTGGGCTACTACTGACTTAAAAGCTGAAACAACAGCAGCAGAGTTCTACAAGAATATAATTTGTCATCATGGAACACCAGCCACTCTTCAAACAGACAATGGAACATGTTATACAGGTGCAAAGTTCACAAAGTTGACCAAACACCTCAAGATCAAACATAAATTCTCCTCACCATACAGGCCACAATCAAATGGGCTTGTAGAGAGATTCAATGCTAGCATAGGCACAGCACTCAGAGCATTCTGCTCAAAGCACCAAAACAATTGGGACTCATTTATTGAACCCATAACCTTTGCATTAAACAACACTGAATCCCAAACCACAGGATTCACCCCTTTCTTCCTACTTCATGGAAGAAACCCAGCCACTCCAATGGACTTAGGGCTGGGGATACAGGAAGACATATCCACCGTAGCAGACCATGTAGCTAACATGATAACAAATCAAGATACCTCTAGGAGGAAAGCTATAGAAAGGGTCGCCAAGCTACAAAAGGAAAGGAAGGATAGATATGATAAGAAACTTACACCACAGGAAATCAAGGTCACCGACATGGTGTACCTAAACATACCAAGAATCCTGACCAACACAGAGTGTAAGAAACTTCAACCCCTTTTTATGGGACCATATGTTGTAGTGGATAGACCTAGTTTGACAAGTGCCAAACTCAAAAACTTGGACACCAATCTATTTGTGGCCAGACCAGTGCACATAGACAGACTGAAAAAGGTTGTGGCTGTCAGGAACAATGAATTTGCACACAGGCTTATTCCACATGAAGCCAAATACTACAACAAAATTGTAAGGAACAAAAATGATATCACCCTTACAAGAGAAACCACAGGCATAGGTCCTATCAAGCCTAGGCCTGCACACCACATACTAAGAAAAACATCTAGGTGTGGTGCAGTTTCAAGAAATTAAAAACAGATTGAGATACCAAAAGAACATAAGATTTTCAAAATGTATTACAAATTCTCTTCATCCACACATAAGACATGTGTGACTGATAATGAATTACTTATATGTATATAAAGCCAATCAAATTTGTAAATATATCAGTAGGTTATTGCCTCTGAAATGGTCAAAGACTGGGACCCTCCAAGTAAAGCAGACATGAAGTCTAAGAAGAGTAAGGGTAACACAATGGAGTGTCTAAAGCCTAATCCCCACATGAAAGAGTGCGCTATGCCAACACAGCAGTCTATAGAGATCAATTGACCTTATAAGCTACACTCAGACAACTGTCTAGACGGTCATGAATGGCTGTCCTGGATGACAGGAGGAGCTAATTACCAGTACACAGATTATACAATAGAGCCCCACAGTTGCAGACACTGGAGATTAGGTGCACTGACTCCAGAGAAACAATACCATGCCCACAATGGATGTGGGTAGGGTAGGCTACATAAGAAGCACTGTGGACCATAGCCCACCATCAGTCTTCATCCAGCTGCAGTCTGGAACTCAAGTCTACAGGACCCCACTTGGGAATTAGCCAGCCCACTTCTCCATTAGGAGAGACTGCACTAGGATAAAGAACACACCTACTTCACCTTTAACCTGACCTCACCATTTACTGGTCAATCTCTATAGACTCACCGGACATATTGCCAAGACAGCTCAATCTTGCAAAGGTACAGTTTGAACCACTTCATTTAAAGTGTTACACCATACACTTAGACTTTACCAGCACCAAATCACTACAAATTTGACAAGACTTTAACAACAGCAAACTTGCTTTACACAAGCACCATGGGGAGACTGAGAGTTTCACCCATACTGCTTACTATGCTGTTATTATATACTATAGAACCACTTACTGCAGGTTATACACCTGTGGTGAGACAAAACATAGGAGTAGTATTCAAACCTAGCCCTCAACCATTGGTCAATGGACATACAACCACAACACTGTTGTTAGCTATCCCCTACAAGATACCTCGGGCACCCGTTACCCAAGGATCCATAAGGGATAGAATACTCCAATTGACCACTCCTACTCTACAAGATCATACCTCTGGTCAAATTATCCAACAAGCCAAAGAGCTTGACACCTTGCTGGAAATTGCAGACAAGGAGATAAATGAAACATTAGCCTCCATCAAATTGTTCCTATCCAACCCCATAAACACATTGGACAAGGCCAAAAGAGAGGCCATACTGGGTTTTCTAGCACCCCTGTTCGCGGTGTGCTAGGTCTAGCCACAGTGGAAGATGTGAACCAAGTAATGGGACAGCTCAAGAACATAGATGAAATACTAAGAAAATTTGCTAAACAAGATCAGGAAGCAGCTAGTCTCATTGAAAAGATCACAGACAGACAAGATAAGTTTGTTAAAGCATACATCCAAGATAAGAAGGTACTGGACAGCACAATCAACACCATAGGTGACACCGTCGTCAACCTGTGGGCCTCTAACATGTCCAGGTCACTTGACTCATATTCAAGGCACGAGAAAACTCAAAGGGAAAAAATGCAAGTATTAAATGATGCATTAATTATCATAGCAGCAAGAATGAATACAGTTCAATCACTGCAAAGGACAAATGCAGCCCTGAAGATGCTATCATCAGGAATCCTAACCCCTGATATAGTACCACCCTCAGACCTTGCTAGATACTTAATTGACATTAATAACAAACTTAGGATTACACACCCTGGAGCACAAGTCGCAATTAATGACTTAGATTTCTATTATTCACAGAAGCTGACCTCATACACTTACTCAGCTCACCATATATATATTCATCTGGACATTATAATTCAATCTACCACCTCTACCTTCAAACTGTACCAAATGATTACATCACCCATGCCTATAGACACACAGGAGACCCCCACCAGAGGAGTCACCAAATTACAAACCACAACTGAGTTTCTAGCAGTATCTTACGACGAATCATTATTCATCGAATTGGACTCAGCAGATATGCAGGCATGTGAAGGTACTACAGTAAAGGTATGCAGAGATGTAAATGGTAGAATTTATAAACACAGGCCTACATGCCCTGTAGCCATTTTTACTAACCAGGCTCAACAGATTAAGGAACATTGCAAGTTTACAGTTTCACCACTGCAAACACCTACCACCCATGCTATTTCCATTTCTGAAGATGAGTATCTGGTCACTACTAATGAACCCCATTACTTTATCAACTGCCATGGTAAAACGTCTGAAACTCGAAAAGCCCAGTCCTACTCAATCATAGGTGTACCCTGTGGGTGCACAATCAGTGTAGGAGAATTTTCTCTTCCAAACACAAGGTTGCCCTGTAACTCAACCTTATCATTTCACTACATTCTCAAGACAATTAATTTACCATTCATGGCAGCACTTAACCAAATTACGGAAACCAAACCAGATGAAAGGAAAAATCTTCCAAATTTCCCAGTAGTAAACCTTTCTAGAACCTTAGAAAAACTACAGGAAAATCCAATCATGGATGATATTACCCAACTAAATTTAGAGCCCTTTGCCAAAACATTATTAAAAGATGCCTCCAACCTTGATAAGGAAATGGAAACGTGCTACGAGGAATCATACCTACGTCGAGTTACAGAGCATCCAATCTTCCAAAGCTTAGGACTCATCCTAGGGATATCAGCTCACATTTTTATAGTATACATACTACTCAAACTATACAGACTAGGAGGGACTGTAGCCTACCTGCCTACAGCCAAAGCCTTCAGACTAGTCACCGAGCTGCCCCTACACAAATTGCTCCCAGATAAGAATCCTACCAAATTAACCCCTACAGAGGAAACCCACACCCCTTTCCTCACAATTCAGGAAACCCACACCCTGATAATTGCTATATTATTCACCCTGACCATCTACTCAGCCTACAGAATAATGAAGTACCTTAAGAAATTTGCACAGACACACTGTGGCAAGAAAAATGTGGCCAAGCGCACAAATCCCACAATATATTTTAAAATATATTGTGGAGACTCAAACTTCACGCTACCCCTGAGGCCAATACCACATGAATTTGATGAGATTAAATCAGCAGCTGCCCCGACCTATAAGGATATAGTGGTTAAAACCTTCCCACTACCTAAGGCTATATTTACCTGGAATGGACCAGCAGTTATAACAACACAGAGAGGAGAATTTGCTTATCACCTCCCTCAGGTGATACACCTACCTTGGCGCACTAGGTTCAGTACCATACCAGCCCTTAAAAACAAAGGACTGTACTACTCCATGCTTCTCCAGAATGATTGTGGCACCAGCCCGGTGACCATGACAGCACTGGAAAATACAACAGATATAATTATTGACGAACACCAGGAGGAGACCGCAAGGTCAAACATGCAGACTATTGCTAATTTTCTAAACCACCAGCCCTCCCCGGTGACTGTGGAAACAGCCTAGGCTGCCCACAGCCTAGACTGCCCCCAGTCCACCACCAGGAGATACTGAGATGACACATCTCACACATGACACACACCTCCACTGTCAATGAAATTATCAAAGTATCGAAAAATTGATTTAGAAAAAAAAAATATATATATACACAGCCACTTGTTGATGTATAATATGAAAATCTATGGTATTCTCACAAAACCGATGATTAATGCGCGCATGTACGCGCAGAATTGCGAAATTGCAAATTACAAATTGTAAATTGTACAAATCTAACATTAATATACATGAATGCAGGTAGATAACTAAGACAGTTTTTGTACCCACTAGCACTTGTATACTATGCCAAGGTTTACTTAAAGTAACACACTTTAGGTATCCAAGAAAATTGTTGGAAAAAGGAATGAAAAAAAAAATTTTTGTTGAGAAAATTGTTGACATAAAACATGTTTACTTAAGATACTCACCAAATAAATCTCTTTCAGGGACACATACTCAAAAGGCTAGGGGAAAAGTCAATTAAGCAGCGGCCCACTGGCGAAATTGCCAATTAATACACCCATATAGCAAAATCAATGAGTAACTCAGAGACAAACAAGCCTATTGTACATGAAGTACTTTGTTTTTCCGGCCCTCGGAAAAATTTGTCTCAAATCCCAAAAATTGTATAGTGTAAACTAGATTGTACGCTTGTACCCAATTTGCACACTAAAATTGTATGTTTGCACACCAGATTGTACGCTTGTACCCAATTTGCACACTAAAATTGTATGTTTGCACACCAGATTGTACGCTTGTACCCAATTTGCACACAAAAATTGTATGTTTGCACACTAGATTGTAAGTTTGTATCCAATTTACATTTGAATTGTATGTTGCACATTATACTGTATATCCGTACCCAATTCATACACTGAAGTCAGATTTTTAGAAATCAACATTTCTATGTATATCCAAGCTGTACGCAAAATTATATATGTACATACAGAAACTATCAATTGAACGCAAAATTATATATTGGCATACTAAAACTGTCAAATGTACGCAAAAATTATATATTTGTACACCAAAAATTGCCAAATGCACGCGAAATTATATATTTGCATACTAAAATTGCCAAATGCACGCGAAATTATATATTTGCACACTAAAATTGCCAAGTGTACGCGAAATTGTATATTTGCACACTAAAATTGCCAAGTGTACATGAAATTGTATATTTGCACACTAAAATTGCCAAATATACGCGAAAATTATATATTTGCACACTTAAATTGCCAAATGTACGCAAAATTATATATTTGCATACTGAAATTGTCAATTGAACGCAATTACACGCGAAATTGTAAATTTGCACACTAAAAGTGTCATTTATGTTCAATTTGCACGCTAAATTGAACATTGAATGCCAAAATGGCACACTATTTGCCAAATTGTATGTTGTACATAAAAATGGAAAGTTGTACCCAAAATTGATGTTACATAAGCAAATAAGCTCAGGTATGGTAAGATATAGAAACTCGGAAATGTACTTATACCCAGGAGAAAATTGTTTATACTGACAAAGCTCTACCACAAAAATTGCATTTGAAGCACTCCCCATCACTTCAAATCCTCTTACAAACAGTATATAACTCCAAAATAAGGTAAAAATTGTATACATTGTACATTCCCTCGGCGAAATGACGGAGTTTCGCATTCTCTCGGGGGAGAGGGAGTATTCTATGATATACCATTTTATTATTCCATAAATTCTAACATATTATTGTATTAATCAAAAAATATCTATGAAATTAATACATAGGTTGGTTCTAAGAGCTATAAGAGCGCTCAAACTTTGTATAAGAGCGTTCATGCCCCACTGCACACCAAACCAAGTCAGTTAGACAGAGTTTATGACATCAAAGGGTCCGACCTAATGGTTCACTGCACAATATAATAAGAATAAGGGTCTCAGTGTGCGACCTCATGGTCCAATGCACAAATTTATAACTTGTAAGTGAATGCAACCGGCCGTTAGGGGTGCCTGGGCACCACAGACGCCGTCATGAGTGTCTGAGCACTCTAAGGACTGAACAATGGGTTACATAAGCACGACGCCATAACCGTCCGGTCGCTCTAGCGTCGCTCCTGAGCGAGCTAGGTCAAATATCAAAGCATTTATGGAAAGCCCATAATTAGACGGTCAAAATGAGCCCAAGATCAAGGCGGAACTCCCATTATTAAGGAAGTTACGCCATGGAGACTGAATCGACCTCCGAGTGCACTACAGACAAACCGGCGCGAGTTACGCGCCTATCCAGTGGGCATTATAAACTTGGCATATTCAACTCCGCGCATGCGCAAAATGGCGGTTATAAACGCATAAACGACCGAGATATGAGGGTCTGAAGATGCAGAACCGACCAAGACAAAGGGGGACACAGCGGCGTCCATGGGGGTCCTTTGTCCCCCTGTGACACATGAAAGACTCCCCTCAAACATTTGTAGAGTTAGGCAGATGCTGCTGGCTCCAGTCAGTCTGGAGGTGCTTTTCCAAGATTTGCTACAAATAGCCTGTCTGCACCTCCAGAAGGACAGAACACCAAGAACCACTCCAGAGGTAACATCTCCAGTCATCTCCTGCTACCTGCTATACCACTGCACTATGGTGAAACTATGCTAGACAGGCATTGGTTTCCATCATTAGTGGCCAGAGGCTATCTTCCTCAAGACATCCACCAGAGGGTAAAGTTATTCATTATTACATTATTCCTCTAAGCAGCAGGCCAGGAGCTAGGTGTGGGAACCCACCTAGAACTATGCTGGACATTGTATTATTGTTACCTCACAGGTGGAGTGGAACAGAACATTATACTTTATAACTTACTGTATATTTACTGTATGTACAAATTACCTACATACTAACTACTGTATGATTGATATTTCTTACATGTTGCCTAAAGCTGAATAAACCAGTGATAACTGGAAAATAACACTATTTTATATGAGCCTGATGTATTTACTCCATACACCACTAGTCATATGATATTTCTCATATGACAACTTGATCATGCCAATTACTAGTATGACAATGTGACATCCTTACTGAACATTTTATTACTATACTCTGACAGGAAAGTAGGGTGGCATGAGCTGTTTTGGCTTCTTTCATGTTGGGACCAGAAGGTTTGGCTATGCCATATATATATGGACTAATGCAACTCACATCAATTTATCCTTATTCATTAAATCCGATTGTTTTCCTAGGCATGATGGGAGTGTAGGTATTGGAAATACTTGAACTGAGATTTATAACATAGATGTATGCAAGTAGTGGAATATCCAGCTACAAAAGTGACATGTTCACTTCTACTCTCAGACAGTCTTGGTCAATATAAGTATCAAATGCTACCAGCATGGCATAGGTAGGCTAGCACAGGACCTTATGCCAGAAACTGCATGACTTTATGATAGGGTACACTATATTCCAAGGTTCATAGCGGCAGCCCTATACCTAGGTACTTATCCTAGCCAGTATTGAGACATGCAACTGTTATTTGCTACCCAAGGAATCATATATGCAGGATTTGGGAGCAAAACAAAGACCTGAGAAAGGGAAATAACTTCAAACAATTCAGAGCTAGCTACAATAACATACTCTTAAAGATCCCTAGCTAATCTATAGTGAAGATGGGCATCTTAGAAATGCTACCAGATAGTAGCATCCAGTGATGGATGACCATGGATGGGTCCATATCCTCTGACACACCAACCAGCCATCTTTTTTTTGCTATCACCACTGTCATCTTTCACTGTCTGGGCATCAGCAGCTTGACATGAGGGTTAGTTACAGATTACAGCCAGTAGGGTACAGCCAGGGGCTGTATGATACCTGCATTGTAAAAAAATGTCATAAAAAATACAAAGGATCTCTGCCAGCTTTAGGACAAGGTTTTTACCATTATTTTTGGAAAGATTCCTTGTAAAAAGTCATTTGCTGGACTGTCATCTGGGCTTTATTGTACTTTATCTACACTGCTTTACTGAAATTACAATTATGGTGGTTCACTCTACAGCCATAGGGAGATGGGGATTATGAGTTTGGATGTGCACAATAATAAATCGCAGCAGACCTTGTGCGTTATTCGAAAAGGAATGGATGAGCTATATCAAATTGTATTTGGTGTCTCACTTAATGCATAGCATGTACATGTCCAGATTTGCTAGTCTTTTTTTATGTGAGTGAAACATTGGTGTGTAATATTATGGAAGTATAGCAACAAAACAGAAATATACAAAACTCAAGACCAAAAAAACCAGCACACATAATTAAAAGAAAAATATAGAAACTCTGAACCTATCCACGCACACTCATCGAACGGAACAGTAATTGTTTGCCACACCTCCCTCTGTTGTCCCCTAGCTGACCTAATACCTTTGCGACGCCCAGCGAGGAAAGCCCCCATCACGTCACCTTGTGCTGACCTTATTTCCGGTCATGTGACCACTGTGATCCCTTTAGTAATGTGACAAGGAGACACAGGCCAGGCACTGGAAGCCTGTGTGGGAGGGAACTAGGGATAGCACTGAGGTCTCTATGACCTGAGATAAGCTGCCATAATGGCTGGCTCTCTCTGTTTCCAGTCTGTGCCAGTAGGCATGTGATCCTCATGCTCGGCCTGTAGGGTCTGGTCCTAATACAGTGATGAGCTACCTCAAAACCACTGTCTCTCATGCTTGAAGGTATTTGTATGTGTGTCTGTTGTGTTGTTTTCTTAGACAGATATAGTTCCAACACAATACATGACTGTTATAACTAGTAATGGTACATGTTTCGGTGTATTCTGGCAAACCAGTAATATGGCGTTGCTTATCTAGTAAGCTGTGCAATGCAGATTGCCATGTCCTTTATCTATTGATATGTGTGTACACTCACTTCGTACAGTGAGTATCTTAGTTTGCGAATGGACTGACCTCACTCAATGAAATATCTGCTTGTGACATTGAATCAGGAGAATCGACCCTCATTGATCAATAGGAACATATATTTATTGACATTGTCTTCGTAAAGATTGCTTCAGTTCATCTAAGTATATATATATATATATATATATATATATATATATATATATATATATATATATATATATATATATATACTCCATAGATAATGGTGTAGCCAACAGACTGTGGATAATAAGAAGGATGGCATTAACAGAGATGCCACTCACTGGCTGACAAAAACCAGGAAAACTGGACTTCGGACACATTTTCCCAGGAATTTAACATAATTTAATACAGAAATCTTGGAATAAAAACCAGGAATTCCTGGTAAACCAGGAAAGGTGGCATCTCTGCATTAAAAGGGGATTAAATAACAGATGCCATTTTTGGTAACTTAGGTCTTCATGCGTTGAGCTTGGGACCATGTCTCTTCAAACCACATTTGCTTCTGTTTTTGGGACTTAACTGTAAAAAGAGACACAAGCTACGTAGCAATATGACTATGATATCTGAGGCAACATGATCGATCCACCCGTTTTATCTCATAATCCTCTCAACTATTGATATACAGCAAGCCAAACATGTTTTACCAGCTTCTTATTATGTCAGTTCTCACTTATGTCTTCATGAATTCATGTATGTCCCCTTAATTATATCCACCCTCCGTTTTCCCTGTGTAAAAAGGTGGGATATGCAAAGGAGAAGCTATCTATATTAAATTTTATTGATGGAAATACCACCAGCTCAGTTCCTGCAACTCCCATTCACTCATGCCCTTTTCAACAGAAATCAATTCAATTAATGTTTGATTTACACCAATAATTCATTTATCTATTATCATTAATCAGATAACATCAACACCTGCTTCTCCCTGAGAATAGAACAAAAACAAGTGGTGTAAACGGGGTGTGTTTTACATTCATGCACATGTGCAGATGGCATGAGTAAGATTACTTTGTGTGTTAGGGTTAAAATATTTCAGGAAAAATCCCAGCTTGAAACGCCGTTAATAGAGCGATATGGTTATAATCCTGATGTCATCCAAGTGGTATGAGGTCACAGTGCTGGTTAAGCCCTACATACAATAATGCAGTCTGGGGAGGGTGTGTCAAAGAGACATTCTTTTATAGAAGAAAAGAAATTCTCAATCCCTTTCCTTGCTCCCACAGTGGGCTACATCGGATATTCCAGCCCTGGTCCAAAACTGGGAGAGTATAACAACAATACAATTATATATGTTTCCGAGAGTGACTAAAAAGGCCAAGGACCAGCAGAAAAAAATCATTAGCCATCAAACACTGGGCCCTGTGCAGTAGATAATTGGTTTTCAGCTCCTAAGAGGCATCTTCCTTTTGTTTGTGTTCCCCAAACACATTCATTGCTTGGTCATGTCAACACATGTTTCCCTGTATTCTTCTCTGTGTAGTGATCTTTCACAACAGCTGCTCAAGAAAGCTGGTGTCTATTAACTCAGGATGTTCAGGTATAGATATTTTTGTCTATATAAGGATGGTCTGGTTATATATGTTGGATATTGCTTGTTTAACAGTGGATATGTAGAAGAGGCATAACAACATCGAAAAGGCATCTTGCAGTTAATAAGAATAATTATACAGACTCCTGAAACCGTCTATAGGTATTCTAATTCATTGCTGTTATCAGCTTGATCATATCAAATTCCATCATAGGCATAGTTGATACTGATCTTAATTGTTGCCATTTTGTTACCTCTAGCTCACCTTCTTGACCTTACAATATAGCAGCACCCCTATATAGAGTTCCTGGGGCACGTCTCCAACTTCTACTCACTACTAAGCAGCTCATGCAAGGGCAGTTAAAGGCCTTCTGCAACTGATGAGAAAGCTGCAGAGATACGGTTTCAGATTGAATCTGGAGGAGGATGCCCATGTCTCCTAATCAGTCAAGATAATTGAGGGTGTTTTTAAGGGGAGCGGTGTCACTTCCAGTGGCCACTTTGCCCTGACAAGGACGTTTTCGGGTATTTCATTAAGCAAAGTCCATCCTGCGATCTTTCAGCCAGATGTTTTGCTGCCAGAATTGAATGTAGGACACTGTTGCAGTCTCTGCACTGATTCCCACTCCATCTAATTTCCATCCTTTCAACCTATGTTTCTTCCATCAGTTCCAATTGCCTTTCATACCCCCCCCCCCACCCTTTCTCCTGTCCATTTAACCCCTCTCTCTAGGATATTCCTTTTCTCTTCTTTTCTGATGGCTAAATGTGGCTAAATGTGGCCTAAGGGTATCAATCTATGTGACTTGGGCAGATCTAGGGATGAAGAATATGTTCCTAATACCTCATTTATCTTATTCCCACTTGATGGTATTACCCAGATGACGGCCACTGAACCTTTGAAAGCAATATCCTACTTCTCTTTATAGGGCTTTTATTGTGCTCAGCCTACTTTCCATCCCTTATATCCCTCCCAATGACTTAGAAAGGGACACAGTAGTAATGGATGGGTTGGGATCAGCAAATCCAATACATTAAAGTAGGCACTGAGGGTATTTTTCTCTATGAGGCAAAGCAGGTTACAAAGGGTTCTACTGTGAGCAGGTGCAAGTTCTGTAGGGAATTGCTCTGAACGATTGGAAACTCTTCTTTGAGAGTTCTAATCTGCTGTCCACCACTTATAACATTCCAAAGACTTTGTAAGAGTATTCACTACCATTGCTATTGGATACAACCCTTTCACTCTAGATACTTATTAAAACAAGGGTTAAATTAACTGAGAAAGATGTAAAATTACTTCAGATAAAGGAGCCTGTAAATATTAAGGACAAGGGCTCCAGGTGACCCAAAAAATAATTGACCATTGATTTCCTTGTAACTTGAAATATTTGTTCTTTAGTTGATGTATAATTGAAAAGTGAAATAAAAAGTTGGGGTAGCAATGCTACTTTCTTAGGTAGGAGCCATCTTTTGTAGGATGCTTTATCATTGAGCTGAATGGGCAATTACCTAGTGAGGTGCGATTTTGGAGGGATTTTGGTGAATAATTCCTAAACTGGACAAACAATTTTTTTCAAAAACTACAATTATGTCTATTGACATTGTGTTAATCAATATAGAAATATACAATCATAGGGTTCCAACGCTACTTTTTGCACAAGGTGAGTGTGTGTGAAAGGGTTTAGGGTACCCCAATGCATAAGCCTATGGAGTACAGTCGGAGGGGAGTGTAACAGTCTCGTTGAAAAGTTTCTCCAAGCTTAATGAAAATGCTCATTTATATTGAAAGACATAACTTTTGAACTAATAATGATAGAAACTTGCTTTAAAAACTGGCAGATGCCTCTAAATGAGCTAAATGCATTAGTTCCCAAAAGGCCACTAGGCGCCTGTCGCTCTCGTCCTTAAGCTCTACCCACAGTGCCTGATGGATTCTGATACCATTTGAGATAAAAAAATGGTCTAGAGCTGAAGTTGGTATTCATATCACTGCACTACAATATTAATCGGAAGAGAGGTGATCTGCATGGTATATTCTTGTTTTGGTCCTGCAGCCATTTCAAATCAAATTTGTCTTTTCCCAGCAGCCCATATCGTCCCTGGTTCCCTTAGCACTAGCCTATACGTCAGGTCTACATTTTTAACCGAACCATTGTCTAGCCAAAAGTGCAAAAGGCCTACTCACTGCTAATCCCTGCCTTACCCACTGAACACACCAATCAAGACTCGTGCAAATCCTGAAAGTCTGGTAACAGCCTCTCGAAAGCCCTTTATACTACCAGAGATCAATAGAAGCAGTACTTGGGGTACTCTTGGCACCCCTGCTGGTGAGGCTAGGATGGGCTTCTGGTGCTAGGTCAAGGGTCAACATGCTATCGCCATTTGACAAGTGGTTGCTGAAGACCCCTTGAAGATGATGGGTCTATATATTCCACCAAGGAGGTATATGGGCAAGGGAGGCTAGAGATGGAGGCTTTATCCATCAGGTGGGAGAGAATTCCACTGTGCTTGGTAATGTAATTGTCATAGTTTAAACCTCAATTAAATCAACTTTCTATCCCTTTGACACTATTTTAGCTGAAGTGCTATGATGATGAAATAGCACGGTCACAACTTTCCTCATGCCATACAGAGAACCCATACTTAGTTACATAGTGTGTGGTGTACTTTCCCTTCTTATTACTCATAATGTTTGCAGACAGGCCCTCAAGTACATGTCATACCTCTTAGGTTACTCTAAAAACACAAAACTGAGCACGCAGTAGTGCAGTGCTTTGTGACAAGGCAACTATTTATTTACTTATCCAGTCAGTGACAGGGGATGTTTGGTGAGGACATCAGTAGCTCTTATTTTATCTAACGATTTTGGCTTGGACAGTGCTTTTTTGGTTATAACCCTGGTGCATTATCAGGCCATAAGTTAGAGTCTGGACATGTTGATAAATTGGAGGAGTATACAAAGTCAACCTAGCCATACATTTCCAGTTAAAACTGATCACGGTTCTATGGGAATAGTTCCCTAGCCGCTGTGGCAATAGACGGACTCGCTATCCACTACACCAAGCTGAATGGTACTAGAAACCAATGTACATGAAGGATTTGAATTAGTTGTCCAACATACCTGATGTTTGCACACCTCGTTAGCATAGAATCCAATGGTGGCAGGTGGAGTTATTAACAGGGAAACATTCTAAGATATCCTAGATGAGCATGCCATGCCTAAATTCTCCATATTGTTCAAAATAGATAAGAATCCAATGATTTTTCATATCGATACGTCTTGGCACCCATCATTGCGGCTTGCTGACCTTTGACCTGTAACTAGGTCAGGCACCGACATCCGGTCTACTTTCACAGTGTCAACACGGCCCGGAATGGTTATTCGCTTTGATTTATAAAGAATCTGTTATCTTTTGGCCTCTATATAGACCAGAATGGCAATGAAACATGGCGAGAATAATCCTTGGCACGATGTAGTTAAAAATAGATAGGTAAATAGGTTAATATCATAACATTTCAACGTAACAAATTGATTATCCACATGCCAGGGCCCTGCAGTGAAGAGGCCCGGCAATATGGACAAGAAAGCACAGGATGACTTCCACTGATAACATGGCGAGGATTATGTTTCTATCGCCCTGCCTAACAAAATGTCTTCTCCTGGATTTATTATGGGGTTATAAGGTAGGAAATTAATACAAAATGGAGAAATATGTTAGATGGGTTCAATATTCCATGACTCGTGCTGTACCATAACATCAATTAAACGCTAAGTAATGATCTGACCTTTAATTTGTTGAGCCGCTCTACATCCTACTTATCTTCCCAGTTTCTATGTTGTATGCACTATTTGAGAATCTGCACAGTTTAGGAATACTAAAGTAGGGATAATAATCCTAACGAAACACGTTTACTTAAAGGCATAGGTTTGATATACATGTTTTGTCCAACCCACCCTCGAGGTGTGATGGATTGTAAATGATATACCAATGCATCTTGCCCCTAACTGTAGGTGTGAATAAAGCTGTGAAAATAACACATATTGCATGCTTAATAGCAGACCCATGTGCAAGCATGATCTACCTATAACTCTCTAAAGCTCAGTGATCAATAGATTTTTGGGCAGGACCCTGCTATAGGCACTTTACAACGTCAAAATGTATATATGAATATTCCAATCAAATATTCCTAAATTGTGCAAGCTTAGAGGGGCAATTCTGGAACTGTGCAAAATAAGTGAGGGGCAATACCGGAAATTGTGCCATTTCCTATATTGCGCATGATATCTACAATATCACTTCAATATTTAACATTTAGTTTACTTACATCTGTTTCTGATGAAACCTCCATCTTCTCAGGTGAAATAAATATTATCAATGAGGGCAACGTTACTGTTAACATCTTATGTATCTTATGTTCAAAAGATAAAAAGCCTGCTTCAACTGACCTTCTTACCTTACTCCTCCAACTCAACCACCTGTTCCAATACAGTTGCCCTTATCAGTAGATCTCTCTGGTAATCAAAATACGGCCAGTGCTGAAATTCACACTACCCCCTACCACATTGTGTATTTAGGACCAGCGCTAAAGTATACACTGGTGCTTTTAACATTGATAGATTTATTTAGATCTTGCTCCAAATGGAAGCTTTATTATCATTCTCTGTATTGAGTGTCCAGTTCGAATATATAACAGAAGAAATGGAATACAAGTAATTGTCTCACTTGGTTTTATGACTGTTTTTGATTTTTGCAGTAGCCATCACGGCCCACTTTCCACCATATGTAGCTATATTATCAATACAACTGATTGCCTAACGAATAAGAAATGCAAGAGGGTCCACCTCCAGAGAAAATGCCTCGCCTAGTGAATTCTGCATTGCTTCCCTAATAAAAAAAAAAGAAGTGTTGCTGAAGGACTTATTCTGCCTGTGCCTGCATCTCCATGTTTACATATTGATTTTGTTCCAACATAGAAATCCCCTTTACAGCAATCTAAGTGCATCCTGGGCATACACGTATAAATCTCACCTTATGCATATCATGCTTCTCTGGAGGCCGCAGCTACAATTCAATCCCAAGAGACATAATTGAAACACTGTGGCCAATCATAAACAGGCACATTGTGTGAAAATAATATATTGGGCTAAAAGAAAACCCCCCTTGCCTGGATGGATGAGACGAGGCGGATTGGAATGGCTGCACCGCGACTCGCTTACAATAGAAAAATCATTGGATTCTTATTTATATTGAACAAAATGGAGAAAGTTAGCATGCATTCCTCATTTATGGATCGAATACTTCTTGGGATTTTGATATTATAACATGAAAAGGTTGGAATCAAGATGAAAACTGAGTGCCAAAATAGGACTAGGACCACAGGTTAGATTTTATTTACTTTCGCATTGGATTTCTTCACCGTTCAGTGTGGCGTAATGACTAAGCCCCTCACCTACCTCCACTGCGGCTGGGGTTCAATACTCTTACAAGTTGAGAATTTGTATGTCCGCCAGCATTTCCCAAAATATTCTAAGTCCAACTTGTCCTCGAAAAAGTATATCCAAAAATCCCGAAAATGAACATGTGTGTATATGCTCTCATAAGGCACTGGTAGGAGAGGGCATAACAGTAAGGGAGGTGGCAGAATAGTGGTATAATGAGGCGTATCTAAATGCTTATATTTGGGTTTGTTCCAACAATATGCATTGAGTTCATATCTCTGTTTTGGTGGCACTGTTGAATACACAGTAGGTTTGTTCCAACAAGACAGGATGTGGATCCTGTGTAAGTTGGACTATCACAACATCAATTATGACTGTCGTACACCTCCATCTAAACAGGATTTACAGGCAGCAGATTCCTCTTTGTGGAAACAAAATAAGCAATCATGGTGGGAGTAATTGAAGTACATCTTCAAGGCTTCTCTGTTTTTGCGGCACTATTGGATACAGAGTAATCAGACTACACAGCTCATTGAACTCATTTTAGAATTTCCTCCTTTGAGAGATTCCAATGGTAGCTGAAGGCCTGCAGACACCAGTATCTTACATCTTTTACACATACTGAAGGAAATGGGGATTGTATCGTACAGTGGATGCCATCAATAGCATTAAGCAGAACCTGACCGGCCTATATCTACATGGTTCTTGGCATCAACTCACACCCCATATCAAGCCGCTGATTCAGTATAGTGTTAGGCAAAGGTGTTACCCTGATTACAAAGGAAATGGTAGTGGTATTGGGAAGACATGATGGGCAGTAGGTCCTTGGGATGACAGCTGGGTATCTGAGTGTCAATGCTATCATTGAAGAAGGGGTGTTTATGTGCATAGTGGTGTAGCTGACCATTCTACCGGTAATTAAGGGACCATCTCCCTGTTCTTGCAGTCATTATGAGTGCCCATTTCACACTCACTAAGTACCAAGTTATTATTTCTAGTACTTCTTTTGCTGCTGTTAATGATATGGTTTGCAAATCAATAGCATGAGCAAAGGGCAATCAAAAGCAAAATATTTGGTGGTTTGAATAGAGATAAGTATTTATAGGGAGATTGAATTCTAAAACCAAAATGCTCAAGTTCTTTTGTCATACAATTCAGGAAATGTCTACATCTAGTGTCAGCCCGAGTCCTCCGCTGTGCCCTCTGCCAGGACTCATGTATCATATTCTAGGTCTTTAGCCATTCTTTTCTGGTGGTATGATGAGGAGGATCCTAAGATTGGCAATACTCTAATCAGGGAGAAATCCTCAAGTGCTATTGGTTGTACTGCAGCTGTAGGGGCATAAAGAGATAGGAGGACCCTCTGGGTGCTGTACTGTCTGCAAAATTCAAAGCCTGACGATACTTTTCTTCACCACACTTAAGGAGTTTTACTGCTGAATTATGTAGTCTTTGAATAACTTAACATTAAGAAAAGGATTAGGATTCTGTGCCCCTCCTTATCATTGGGTCCATAGCCATTTGTCAGCCTGCATAACAAGGGTAGGAATACAGCGAGGGTTCCAAATTGAGCACTCAAATGTGGAGTACGACACAGTGCCTCAATGCCACTGTATCCCACATTATTATGGAGCTACAGGCTCGGTATCAATGGGAAACCCTTAATGTAGTCTCTTTAAGGAAAGGTGAAGGCCATGCAGAATAATTGGCCACATTAGGGAATAGAGACACCCAGCAAGCAATCGTAAGCCTAATGTAGTTTTCTGACCTAGATCCATTGTAACAGAGGTACAATTTGAGGGGTGGGAGAGGGATTGTTGGATATATGGGGTAGTAGAGGTTACCATGGGGATCAGGGTATGTGTTTTGGATTACAGGCTAAAGTATAGAGGGAGGAGGGTATAATGCATGCTGGTAGGGAGTTGAGTATGGGGAGGGGTTGTATACTAGGGTGGTAGATGGAAGGATTGGGCATTAGGGGTGTATAGTGGACATGCCCATATATAGACATGGCTTGGGGTTACATGTAGTGACCTCTGATTGGTTAATGAATGTATGTATCAGAGATATACATGTGAACTGTAGAGAAATAAATCAGAGTTATACTGGACTTGGTCTTGGCATCATCTCTTGCTACTTTACACCATTGTCATTTCCCCCCTCTGCAGTACATGCAAAAACATATACATATACTTCCAACTATGATGCCTTTCCCCAACAACAACAGCTTAAGAGCTCTATATTGCCCTCCTTTATCAGTCCTGAGGGAAAGTTTCTAAGGCTACAGGGAAGCAATCTGCAGGCTTGGCCAGAGGTGTCCCACATGGTCCAATCTACACTGCCTGCTGCTGGAACTAAATCATATGTTAGCTCAGTTATCAATAATTATTGTTCTACCCAGCCCTTCAGTGGCCCTGAGGTGTAAGCCTTCTCAAGCAGCAGTCCATGGGCTAGTCCTGACACCCTGGTGCCGTCTTCCCAAGTTACTGCAGTGCTATCACTCTGCCTTGGCACTAGTGATAAGGGGAACAAGGTTTCAACTGGAGTACAGGGATTTATAGGACAGGGAGGTTGTTAGGCAATAGATAAATGTAATAGATGATTGTTACATGTATGCATCTATGTGGTTGACCATTCTTTAAACACAGTAGATGGCAAACAAAATAGAAATACATAATTAGTTTTTGTTACATGATTTTTAATTGATCCATCCAAAAAGCTATCATCTGTTGAAAGCCACATTTTACATTTATTTCCGATGAAGACAGATTTATTTTCATTTTTGAATACTCTGAGATAATTATACAACATTGCAATGCAGTCTGCGAAAAGGGACCTTCCACTTTCCCAGTACAGTTCACAACATCATTCTCTATATCCTTGAAGTCAGTTGCTTAACAGGAGCGACTCAACCCTATTCTTTAGATGTGTTTTTATGCCCTAAAAGATACAAAACTCTCATAGAATATCTCTTTAGGCATAGTTTTGTTTCCCCCTCATTGTCTCAGCTCTAATAGTATTCCCATGTAAGTATCCTTAAGATGCAATGAGAAGATAATTACCTTAATGGCAATACCCAGTGACATCACAGATGATGCTTATTACTTTGAAATATTTAAAAATGGGAATTCTATATTCTTCATTATTGCACCCCTGACAAATCAAAACTGCTAGTGCGTAATGTTGTGATGACAAAAAAGAAAAAGTACTAGCCTAGTAAACTCACTGCCTGCAGGGATGATATACTTTACAAATCATGAAATAAAGATCACCTGTTTGCCATTTTAGCCTAAAGACCAAGTTTTGCCAGTTTATAGCCAGTCAGTTTATAATGGGAAAGCATAACCATTAAGCGATTGCGAACACAATTACTATTAGATTTTACAAGTGCTTCAATATAGTTTGGAAATTGAGTATGGTCCTGCATATAGCAGAGTGCCTATTACTCTGCCAACAGTAGGAGAAAGAAAAAACAGAAATGTCAAGACAGCTTATAGTCACCCCCAAGTGACTCACCAATTTAAAAAGTCATTTTAACTTTGACTGCAAAGGGAGGGGTTAAAACACCGCTCAGACCTTCTCACTAAACATCTCTGACAGACTCATCCCTCAGATCAGCTCTCCGATGAACAGGGATCCACACCCCGGTAGACTGAATCCTCACTCAAACCCACAGGGCTCAGCACAGGGATCACATTGCAACTCCAGCCTCCCCACCTCTCACCCCTCAGTGTCATCCCCAGCCCTCAATCTCTACCCCTACCTCCAGATCCTGCACCCTCCAGGTACTAATTTCAGATTAGGCGACCAGAAGAAGGACACTATGAAGGATGGGTCATAATCAATCTGAAATTCATCAGGGAGAGGAATGTGGTTTGGATGGGGTAGGGTGAAGGGTATTGGGGAAGCCCTCACTGCAGGTGTAGGAGGGATAATCCAACTGAGGTGCAGGTTTCCATGGCAATAAGGAGATTTGTTTTCTATGGGTCTGGGACATGCCTGGCAGGGATTGGAAGGTAGATGAGGTATTGGAGGTATGAATCAGCAGAATATATCGGCTCCAGTGTATGGCCTGAAGCTTTCTTGATTCCTAATAATTATTGTCCTTCATCCAGAAATCCAATGTCCATGACTTCTTGCACTTACCATATCAGACTGATTACAATGTACAACTATATACACCATCTAATTAGAGACTATTACCTCTAACTAACCTGAGAAATTCTTTTGCACCTGTATTAGGAGATCTTATAGACATTTCCTTTCACTATTATCTCATACTGTCCTATATGGAAAAGATGTAATGCAGGGCCAAATTAATCCATTGTGGATAAAGGACAATGTGCATTCTTTTAATCCCAGGGGAGGAAGGTTCTTTTATAGCACCTTGCAATGCTTTCTAATCGTAGGTGGTATACACCGTTAACTATATAGTATCGACTAATTACAATCGACTCCATGATTAGTGCAAACTGGTAGTATGCGTTCAGATAACCAGCCTCCACAGAAGGGTCGCCTTAGAGGTGAAGAACCTATCCACAGCCCCCAGAGGAAGGTGGCAGGTGGGGTAGTGCCTCCAGTATAGATTTGAGATGTAGAGGAGCAGATTAAAGCTCAATATAACTTGTTGGAAACAAATTGAAACTATTATCATAGAGGAGTGCACCCTTCCAGCAGCGGTTTAGGTGCAGCAATCATTCCCACCTAAAATCTAGCAAAATTACCGCTTCATTGCTTGCAAAGTATAACTGCATCATTGCACTAAAATTTGGATAAAACAAAATCAAATAATCCAATTTAAGAAGGCAAGAAATTCTATTTGAATAAAATCTCTCGAATACTAAATTCTGGATTCTGTTTAAACCATTACCTTTATCCATTTTTGGGAAGTTAAGTGATTTCACAAGGCTGCATCAGACACATGACAAAGCTTGCTTCTGCATACTGGCAAACCTTCATGCAAATAGACAACTTCATTGTTTGATAAGGTCTCTCAGAGGGCCTATCTCGTATCAGGCCTTAGAACAGTCTGGGTTATCTTGATGTAATATGAATTGAAATCTTCTTTAAAGGGATGTGACATTTCTGACATCCTCTAGAATGTCATTGAATTCTTAGATGCCCTGATTACATTTCTAGACTCCCCCATCTCATAGAAAATCTGATTTAGTCTGAAGGATCGTCAGAACAATTTCTAATAAAAATGAAAATATGCACCTACATAGTTCATATTTCATTGTCAGGAGCAAGCAATGTGTCATTTATATGGCAGCTATGATGATTAATTTCGCTGAACTATTTTATAACAGCATTGTCTTGCACATGCCTCGTCATTGGAATTATAACACCAGGCTATGATAAATGCAGAAATCAGATTGCTTACTTTGATTTCTTTCTTTCGTTTTATTTACTTTTTGTGCAATGTGATGAAACATCTTGTATACAATCTCTAGAAAATAGTACAATGGGAAAAACTGAAAAGTAATTCCTTTGTATATATCCAGCCCATCATCACATGTACTGGGAGAAGGGACCTTACTGTCCCCATCTCTATGTCCCTTTTTGCAGAGTTCTTCACTTTCATACTTAATAGCTGCAATTTAATGCTGAATAGCTGCAGAACTTATGCATAGCTCATGTACTCTATAGCAGATCCAAACACAAATTTGACTAACAGAATATTGTGCCTTCAGCTCCTTCAACTTTATATCATTTAAAAGCAGCCAACTTGAAAAAAACGAAATGTCCATAATGAAGGTTCTGTCACTGTAATGAAGTGTTCAACCCAGTGAGATGGTGAACAAAGTCCCTGTGTTCAATCTGAGCCTAATGAGGGGGATTGATATTGGCCTCTTGGGAATGAAATATGCATAAGGAGTGACGCTTATGTGCATGGCTGGTGGGACCCTTGGTCCATGTATGGGAGGGCTATAAGAGACCAATATTTCAGAACAATGCTTCCTCTTTGGTGATATGGTCAACAATGAGTCGGCCATATCCACTTTTAAGATTAAACCAATACAGAGTTTAACAATTCAAGGTGATTTCTACGCAGAGCTCTCTTCAATATCAAGTGCCCCCAAAAGCCAATATCAGAAATGTGACTTCTAAATGCTGGTTTAGAAATTGAATAATCCATGGGTACTGCCCCATCAATAGGAATTTTTTGCCATAGTAAAAACCAGTCAATATCAATACAGGCGAGACTTGGTTGCATGGGAAACAATTTCAGAGTGAGGTGGGAACCATGCATAGTTTTAGCCATTTCTCACCCCTATGGATTTGACCTTTTTTGGGGTTGGTCAAATAGCGAAAGGCAACAGTTCCCCTACTACTGGGTGGGCATTTAGCCATTAAGCGAACACAAATACAATTACTATGATATTTTACAAGTGTTTCTGTATGGTTTTGAAATTGAGTACAGATGGGTCCTGCATATAACAGAGGGCCTATTTCTCAGCCAACAGTAGAAGAAAGAAAAAAAAAACAGAATGTCAAGACAGCTTATAGTCACCCCCAAGTGTCTCACCAATTTAAAAAAGTCATTTTAACTTTGACTGCAAAGGGAGGGGTTAAAACACCCCCCAGACCTTCTCACTAAACATCTCTGACAGACTCATCCCTCAGATCAGCTCTCCGGTAAACAGGGATCTACAACCCGACTGAATCCCCACTCAAACCCACAGGGCTCAGCACAGGGATCACACTGCAACCCCAACCTCCCCACCTCTCACCCCCTCAGTGTCATCTCCTGGCCTCAATCCCTACCCCTACATTCCAGATCCTGCACCTTCCAGGTACTAATTTCAGATTAGGTGACCAGAAACAGGACACTATGAAGGATGGGTCATAATCAATTTGAAATTCATCAGGGAGAGGAATGTGGTTTGGATGGGGTAGGGTGAAGGGTATTGAGGAGGCCCCCACTGCAGGTGTAGGAGGGATAATCCAACTGAGGTGCAGATTTCCATGGTAACAAGGACATTTGTTTTCTATGGGTCTGGGATATGCCTGGCAGGGGTTGGAAGGTAGATGAGGTATTGGAGGTATGAGTCAGCAGTATATTATATCAGCTACACTGTATGGCCTCGAGTTTCTTGATTCCTTGTATGCCCTTCATCCAGAAATCCAATGTCCATCTAATTATTGAATGATGCCTTTAAATGAAGTAAGAAACCCTTTTGCACCCATATCAGGAGATCTTATAGACATTTCCTCTCACTATTATCTCATACCATCCTATGTGGAAGAAAAATGTAATGCAGGGTCAAATTAATCCATTGTGTATAAAGGACAATGTACATTCTTTTAATCTTTGGGGAGGAAGGTTCTTTCATAGCACCTTGCAACGCTTACTACAAGGAGTTTAGATACAGGTGATGAAGCATCACATCTCCAATCTCTAGAAAATGATACAATGGGTAAAACTGAAACGTATTTTTTTTGTATATACACAAAACAAAACATATCCAGCCCATCATCACATGTAAAGGTTCTGTCACTGTAATGGAGTGTTCAACCCAGTGAGATGGTGAACAAAGTCCCTGTGTTCAATCTGAGCCTAATGAGGGGGATTGATATTGGCCTCTTGGGAATGAAATATGCATAAGGAGTGATGCTTATGTGCATGGCTGGTGGGATCCTTGGTCTGTGTATGGGAGGGCTATAAGAGACCAATATTTCAGAACAATGCTTCTTCTATGGTGACAGAGACAATGAGTCCCTTGTCGACCATATCCACTTTTATGATGAAACCAATACATAATTCAACAATTCAAGGTGATTTCTATGCAGAGCATTTTTTCGGTTCTTTGCTTTTGTGTCTATACAGGACTCATTACCCAGGCTTGCTAATTTTGTTGGATCAATGTTTTCTAATTATAAGAAGCTAATTGGGAACACTGGGTAGTGATTGTTAGGTCAAAAATAAAACAATAGGCTAGACATCCCGACAGTCATGGGATTGACTTTCATTCAAAAAGAAAAAGGATTGCAATTTTTCTAATTACAAATGGGTTATTTCAGTTTCAGATTGAGGTGGGAACCATGCATTGTTTAAGCCATTTGTCACCTCAATTTGACCTTTTTTGGGGTTAGTCAAAAGATGAAGGGCAACATGTCCCCTTGCCTCCTCTTCCCACACCCATGCAGTAAGGTTAAGGGATGGAGAGGGACTGAGGGTTGACACTATCTTAAGGTCATTTAATTTTAATAACTTGGATTACAGATAAGCTGCTGAGATTTTTTGGCAAAATCAAAGAAACTGGTGGCCGCTGGGATTTTTCAACATTCTTGGTGAAAAAAATCTAAAAAAAGTCCATGGTCACGGGCATATAGCCTTCTTTCTTAAAATTGTGGATCAACACGGTAAAAGGTACGCCCACGCACCCCCTACTGGGTGTACCGTGTTGATCCACACATTTTCTTCCCAAAAAGTATTTAATTGATTGCCAAAAAGTGTCTTTGATTGACTGAAAAGTGCATTTTTGGTGAATTCTAGGCAGATAAATAAACTCATGCAATAAAACCCCACCTCACGCAAGCTTGTTCCACCCAATCTCCTGAAACTCCCACAGCATAAGTTATCCATTCCTGTCGCTTAATTAATAATAAACGGAACACAATTCAGATACTCCTGTGGTGGAATAGGTGTCAAAGTATGGGTCCTGAATAGTCACAACATTTGGATAGCATTGAATTATTATTCAACATAAAAAACAGCAACTCAAATGATAGTGAGTATTGTCTTTTAATTTTACTCTATCAGCTTCTGAACCACCTTTGATGGTTAATATGTTATGGAAAGGGAAGCACCATAAATATGATGAATGCTTGTTTTCTTTGGGTAACTGCAGTAATGGGTGTAGACATAATAGGATACATGGGAGAAAGAACCTATGTTGGACAAAGAGGGCATTAAAGAGGCTAATTAATGCCTACCTGACAGAATAATTTTTTGTAGTTAATGGCCATTGATCTTTGTAAATTATGAAGGCCTATTCCCATTGTTTACCCGCCTGAAATGTATTTAGTTAAGGAGCATAGGCGTGGAGAGACTGGAAGTGTTTTCAAGGGTATTTTGTACTGAGGTGATGACTGCTAATACTTCCTCATTAGCCTAATTGGATCTATACATTGATTCTAATAGAGAGACATCCTTTTATATCCTCTTCTCTACTCAGGGAGGGTGGAGGGTGGATGCTAAAGGGAACAGTCATTATCAATATGGTCTGGAATATAAACATAGGCAAAACCTCTTATGGATCCAGCAGGTGCTGCGTGTGCCCATAACTGTGGGTAATGGGACTACAGCCTCTTGGGAACGCACATGCATAATGCAAGGTGCTTTATCTGAGCAGGAGGATGGGGGGGGATGATATTTCAAAAAGAATTCTTCATCTCTGAAGATGTGGACACAGACAGAATGAACCCTGTGTCAACATTTTTTCTTTTTTGCCGAAATGAGACTGTTGCATTATGCAGCAGCATAGGACCTTTCTGCTACTTATATCCCTCAATTCTGTATTAAAAGAAAGCTATCTATCAAGGAGGAAACTTTCTTACTCTTGATGAATGATCAAAATGAACAATTCCAATAAAGGTACTATCATCCTTGGGAGGTTCTTTTACTCCATATTGATGACATTGGGATCAGAAATAAACACATTTATAAAATAATAATTTTGCCTCAGTTACTTTTTAAATTGCTAATTCCTACTTGTGATGAGATTTACTAGTAACAACCATATGTAGGCTCACAGCCAACAGAAACAGACCTCCATGTAACATATAGTCAGCGGACAAACATAGGGCATCTCTTAAAGGTTAGGTCATGACCCAGGCATGAGAGCTACTCGTGTACATGTCATAGAAAAACATTGACTGTCTCTGTCTCCGGCTGGATAAGTAGATAAGTTGTTGCCTTGTCACAAGGCACTGCACTACTGGGTGCTCGACTGCTGGCCATGGTAAAACCTGACATGCATTCCTTATACTCATGTAAGGGCCTGTATGTACACATTGTGGGTGATAATAGGGGAAATGTACTCCACACTCTATGTAACATAAGACAAGCCATGATAACAGAACCAAGGAGAAGAAGATACCTTGTTGGATATTTGGGCACAGAGGTTCTGTCAGCTTTAGGTTAATGATGTATCTACCATAGCTGTTTGCATGAATAATGGGATAGTGTTGCCTGTTTGTGCTTGCCTACCTTATCCTCCAGATCAATAGATGCCTACTTCTTTTATCGGTTTTAAGGCTGTCAAAGTGACCCTCACAATTCCAAATAGAAAAAAGTAGTAGTTCCAAGTTTTATGAGCCAGACATAAGGGTCAGGTTGCCAGAAAGCAGTAGATTAAGTCGTTTTGGACTCTTATGGCTCTGGAGAAAGAAGTTGTGAGCCAATCTTGTTTTACTAGACTCATTTGATAGAGAATGCTTTGGGCTATCAGAAAGATGTAAGTTTGTGGTCATCCATCAAAGACTCTCAGACTTATAGCCTGCCAAAGTGAAAAAAATTACCAAATTTGTTCTTTTTTGACTTTTTGTATTTTTATCAAGTGTCATGTATTGTATACAGAACATCTGGATTATCCAAAAGTAATTTTCTGTATTGAATATAATCATGGGTATCTTTTTCATGAGGTTTGGGAATATTACTGAGTGAGAATTTTTCATCATGCGTCTTTGAAAATGGAAATCTGTAATTTGTAACGTCCGGTACCTAAATCTAAATCAGTTATAAGACATGTTATTACAAATGTGTAGGGCCCTATTATCTGCTACTTTTATGAAAAAATTGTGTGTCTATCTGCATTTGTCTCCATGTGAGAGCAGCTTAAGTGAAATAATTGTGACCAGGCAAGCAAAAACACCTCTGTGGGGAAATTCATTTTCAAAGTGCATCTCAAGATCTTTAAAATGAGACATCATTGGCTTAAATATTCCTAGTAGTTATGTCAGAACCCCTCTTTGAACATAGGTCATTATTCATATCCGAAATCAAAGATTAAGCTCTAAATACATTATAAACCATAACAATTTCTAAAAACACAATAAATGGTAACAGTGCATTTTAAATGAAACCATTGAATTCTGCCCCTGGTGGCCAAATGGGGAATTAAAAATCCCCCGCAGATGGGTGTTTCTCTTTGATGGGTCACAATTCTGATAAAAGTACTGGACGTTACGTAACATCTGGTACTTTTATCATCATGTAAGAGGCAGTCTGCTGTGCATGCATAACTTAAATTTTGTTCCACGTTCATCAGCATGCATATGTATACACAGAGCTCCCCTATTTCAGCATGATTGGAAATGACCATTGACTTAACAGTGCCGCATTATAACACGTAAGAAACTCTCAAGTGAAGCATGGCAGGCATAGATTATGCTGCAGCCTTTCTTTGTGTGTGACATAACCACACAGAATACACAGTCCCCCTGAGTGCTGTAGAAGACAGGGGACAAAGTCACTTTTCTGAAGCTTATCACTGTATCAAAACCAGGCCCTACAGATTGAGTATGGGGATCACGTTCCTATTGTTATGCCTAATCTCTGTATTAGAAACAGACTCGGTAGGTTCAGAATGGGAGGCAACTATATGGTAGCTTATCTCATAACTCGGTACCACCAACTCTAGTTTCCGACTGCAGTCACACAGTCCTACAGCCAAGCCCATTTCCATCAATGATTATGGTATAGGAAAAGAGGAGACATGATATGTAAAGTTATGATGGTTGAAATACTAATTCTCAAAGTTGTTTATTGAGAATAACATGATACATAACTATAGATGCCTGTAAACCTAGCTCCAATTCCTTGAACTGAATACACTAGGTTGCTTATTGAATCCATTAACTTGACAATTAGAACAACCCCAACTTATAAAAGGGCATGATTTGCAGACAAAATTGGCTTATACAGTGGCAGATTTAGACAGAGGTAGGGGAGGAGTCTCTTTTTGGCTTTAGTTCCCTTGTAGGTCCCAAAAAATTATGGGGTATGCCCTAAATAGGGCACTGTGCAGATACCCAGTAGCCTACACCATCAGGTCCAACTGTTTTATACTTGGCAGTGCAATCATGGATTTAGAAGGTCTGTACAGAAATGTGAAGCATGTCCTTTTCTTTCTTTGGTGAAATGGATAACTGTTACAGTGTAATGATCACAAAAAAATGAAATGGTACTCTGATAGTGGTGGGCATGCACAAAGGGAGAAGCTTCTCCTCAATTGACTGTCTCTGTGACAAGCCATTATAAAATCCATTTCTCCTGGCCACATTGCTTTGCTTAAGCGTTGGTTCCACACCCATACAATCGGTCGGAATATCCCTAATCCGACGATTTATAATATATCAAAAGTATAGAAAAAAAATCAGTCGGATTAGTGCTAATCCGACCGATTTAGGTCTGTGGAACCAGTGCTTTATTCAGCAGTACATAAATGTATTAATCCTTGTTAGCTGGTGATATACTCAGATATCTTATCTGTGCTAATAAGTTCTATCAGAACTAAAACGTGGTGAGATGTAGATATATAAAAGCTCAGGTATAGGGTCTAGCTGTAGTGTGGGCCGGTCTGTACATGAGAATGCAAAGGATTCTCTCTGACATGCATGTGTAGTTCTCCATAATCAGTACTGAACCAAGACCATGCATATTCTGAAAGGACTTTAAATATAGTATGGGTGTGTCAGATCCACAGATCAAATACTTGTGAGGCCCTACAGTACTACTCATCTCCTAAGCAATAAAGTTCCCATTTATCATTTCTCTCATATGGCTAGATCTACAAGTAAGCCATAGTGACAGCCGTGCCCTTAAGATTCTGGATGCACTCCAAAGCTAGTTTGGGCTATGACGAATTGAAAGGTTTGCTATAATGAAACAATACTGCCTGTCATAATCATTATAAAGCGACAACACTGGTTTTGTCACTAGCTACAATTCCATTATCTACCTTCTGATAAAGAAACGCAGCCATTTGCAGTTTTCTAGTGGGACAATCATTTATAATATTAGCCCAAAGGGTGCACTCCGTCTAACTATTTGTTGCCATATCCCAGGAAGGGGGAAGAAATATTGTCAACCAAATTAGAGAACCTTAAGCTGGTTGACACAAATCACCTATAACACTGTGACAAAGGGAAGCAAAGAGACAAATATGTGTTGACCTGGCCATATAACAACCAGGCCTGGCAGCCAGAACCAAAAAGAAACTAATCAGAGGAAGCTGTAAACCAATTATCTTCTGCACTGGGCCCAGTAGCAGGGTCTCCAGGTGCTAGCAGATGATATTTCTCTCATGGTCCTTTTTCCTGTTTATCGCTCTACTGTACTCACTTTGCTTTATGTTAATTACAATCATTGGTTCTCTATAAAATCTCTGCACCAAGGGAATCTCTCACAAAGGAGGTTAGAAAGTCATAGCCTTCAGATTCCAGTTGAGCCAATGTTTGTATTTCTTTAGCCTTTTTATTTCATAACTCAGCATTTACTACCATCCATTCCAACATTTTTAATTAACTTGTTCGGAGGAACAATATACATGTAGTGGCAGTGGGGGAGATATCCATGTGTTGATTAAGGGGGTTAATGCCAATGTTATTGCTTCTTGGGCAAGTGGACAACCAAAATAAATACTTGGTGAAAAGAGTAGGAGCTGATTGCCTGTTAGTATGCTGAACTCATTAGTGTGTACCGTGCCCGGACTGCCTGCCATAACAGCCATAGACAGTGGCTCATGTTTTATCAGGTAACACCACATAGACTCTCTCAGTCAGTAATGGCATTCAGTGAGGCCCCTTCTATAACACTGTGAATGGCTACCACTGTGATGTCATTACGCCAATATCCATAGAGGTATGTTATGTGTGGGTTCTAGCCATATTGGAGCAGGGAAGTTCCTGTTTTCAAGATGGCTACTATAGTCCAGGTACTCACTGCATCAGCAGATGCTTCATACATGAACTTAAGCCAGGCCCACACAAAACCTCAAATAGATTCACAGATCTGTATACAGATATAATAGAAATGAAGTGATAACACAAGGGGCCTTCCGACAGGGAAATGATTCTTAACCATTTATCATGGAGGGAATAGTTGTGATATAATTAATAAGGACAGACAACCAAAATCATTCTTGTCAAGGATTTTGATTTGATGCAATTGATTGAGGGCATCTTTCAAAGACGGCACAGGAGTTGAAGTACTGTCAATAGAACTTTGTACAGAGTTTCTGTAGAAGCAGATGGATGGAAACTAATGAATTCCCCTAATCGGATATATCCATTTCTTTGCACACACACTTCTTTTTTTTTGCATACCCCACTCTACAGAAAGAATGTGTAGGGTGGATATAGAAGTGAGAAGATCCTTAGAAATATTCATGAGAACATTGGTAAAAACTGCTATAGACATGAAGCAGGTTGATTGAGTCTTCTATTGAGTGCAAAAAACATATCTGCATTGCCTCCTACTCATAATGAATGGGGTCTAGGCTGACTTGGATTGGGTGGATGATTCCTATACATGTTTGATGATGGAGAAATTGAGCTGGAATTACAATGGGTAGTTCCTGTGTCTCCACAGCAGCTTTTTGTTGTTATTCACGAAAAATAATTATTGTTATTGGGCGTGTTATGTCTACAGGTTTTTTCTTTTTTTAGGTTTCAGGCTTACGGGAAAGCTACTGTCAACAGTCGCTACCCTTCCTATCTCATGGATAATGAAACTGTATAGGGCATGTATAACCTAAAGTGAGTAGGGACCACGTCTAAGTCTCATGATTTGCTCAATGGAAGCTCATCCCAGAACCCAAAGAAAAAATACCATTCGATATTCAGCTTCTAGATATCAATTCACCTTAGAAAATTACCTTCCCACCATATGATATCTCTGCCTTGTAGTAAACATCTCTCTTGCTTCAAAAGGGAATGTGCTCAGGAAGATGAAAGAAGCAAATATAAGAATCCTCATTCCTTCATCAAAGATCCTCTTACACAAGAGAGGACTTTTAAAAAAGATAAATTTGTTTCCTCTGGAACTTCAAATCCACTATCTCCACCTCTCCTCAGCACCATATAATATAGCCCTAATCCAACTTAGGGACATGTACATATTCTATACATCCTGATTTATTCTACAGAGATAGAGTTCTCCTGCATGACTCTGCTGATCACATCCTGCCCTATTGCTTTAGAGTGTAGGTCCACAAAGGTGCCGGGTGTTGCCCTCATGCACACTACCACTAGTGGCCTTCCCATGACCACATGTTGGGAAATGGCATTTATAAGCATGCGCATCAGAACATGGTCAGGAGAGCCATTGCTGAATGAGCGATAATAGTGTGGGAGATGACATGGTGATAGGGAGAAGGTACGTTCACAGCTGGGAGACGAGTCAGGGAGAGTAGTGGGACAAATGTGAAGGGGACAGCAGAGTACTGGAGAAATGCCCGCGAGAAATGTCAAGAGTGAACTGTTAAGTTAGAAAGCATCATGATAATTATGCATGGAGGGCGAGAAGTTATTGAACACCGAGGCAACAAGGACCTTTGCACTAAGGGCAGCAAATGCATAAAATGCATCATTCCCATTGGATGACATGTATAAATGAAGTGACTTGCTGAGGTTACATTCATGCATCATGCTGAACCTACAAGTTGTAACACTCCCTGAGGGTTGGCATGATGCAGTTTAGAAAGCACTTTATTGCTGCATCATGCTGACCAATGGGCATCACGCACATCAGCAGCCATTTAAATGATTCACCTGACTACATGTAGCTTGTGTCCTCAGATGATTGCCTCAAAGTTTGAAGAACACCCAAAGCAACACTGAGGATACCAGGTAGAATAAACGACAGGGGCCGGGTTTAGGCCTAGTTGAGCCTGGTCAATATTCTGACCTGGTCATGTGCCTAACGGACAGAATGTACTTGTCACATGATCACTGCACCAAATGCCCCCTGGTGGGAAACAAAGACACTATACACTCCTCTATATACTTATTGAAAGACTTATTGGAGGAAATCTCAGAAGCTTATGTCTGGGAGAGTATGGTCAATATGAAAGTGGCATTCTGAAAAATTGCTCATCACCATTGCATATTCTTTCTTCAATGCTGCATGAAGTAAATTGAATGTCAGGATAGGTAATGCATTGATATTGATTGAAAAAATGCACTCTATTCTGACATAGAACTACAGAAGATTCTGATGTAAACTTATGAATAATGCTGTGTGGTAGCAGAAGACTTTCCCTATAAGCTAGAGATGTATGTATGTATGTAAATTCCTTTATTTATACTGAAGTCTTATAGCTAGACTGAGCTGTAATTAGTCATACTCCAGTCGTTGTACAATTAGCATGTGGTTGTATGACAATAGATATAAATCTGTTCAGAGTAGGTTAATATTCAGACCAGCATTATGCCTATATGCTGGTATGGACATAACTGCCCATACAAAAGAGGTCAAAGGACCATATAGTTTCCTAGATATCTTAATCTAATAGTATAGGTGTTAGTAAGTGAGGAAGATGTAAAATCCTCAATATAAGGGTAGGCAGGTGTCATTGCCTGTTAGTACTGGTGTTGTTGTCTAGTAGAACCGACACATGGTGGAAATTGTGTCAGTGAGGTCATGGAGGACTTTCTCTTGTAAAATTATGTCACCCGATTACTGCAAATAAGGTTGAAACATCAGTGATATTGCAGTGGGTACCTACCCAGACTTCTTCGTGTAATGGATTCCACAATGTAAATTATATTGATAAATGCATATATAGTTCTAAAGAGGTATGATAGGCCACTAGAGTGAGCCTTCATACACCTTGTCAAACTCAAATATAAGGTTTGATATTGAACCTTTAACTATAAAAGGAACATGCAATTAAGGACATAGTTGCAACAGCTTCCAAGCTTAAGCAAAACACCACTTGATGCATTTTGACCAATTGTGACATCACACAGCACATTAGAAAGGGCTGCTGCCTGCCCTTACCTTGAAAAAAGGGTGGCCTTTTCTTTTAACAACCATTGATCTTTGTAAATCATGACAGCTTACACCAATTGTTTAACCTGCATGAAATGCATTCTGTTAAGGAGCATAGCAGAGACTGGAAGTGTTGTCAAAGGTATTTAGTATGGAAAACTGGAGGTTAATACTTCCTCTTTAGCCTAATTGGATCTATAGATTGATTCCAAGACAGATACATCCTTTTATATCGTCTTCTCTACTCAGGAAAGATGGAGGGTGGATGTTGAAGGGAGAGGGTCCTTATAGATACTGTCAAGAACATACACAGGCAGAAACCCTTATGGATTTATCACATTCTAACCATTTAATTCTAAAGCTGAAAAACTGCATTCTAAATTTAAGTGGATCTTAATCTCTGTCATTACAATGGACTAATTTTACCCAGTGCAGAAGCAAAGAATGTCCCTGGGTGCTGCATTTGCACAATTCAAGGTGCTTTATCTGAGCAGGAGGATGTGGAAGGGAACGATATTTCAAAAAGAAATCTGTAACATAACCATGAAACATATGTATTATATTCTATTTCATATTGGTACAATTGTACTCACAAAATTGGTTGATTAATTGCCTTGTTTGTGTGCTTGGTGGTAGACTCTCCCCACCATCTTACCTACTCAGAATTCTAAGAATCAGAAGGTTGGGAGGGTGGTGGGAATGGTCAGACTGGAGTGAGATCGTCATGTGGTGGTCATGTGAATGTGGTGTCATGTGGTCTGAGCCAATCCAGAGAGTTTGCCACTATTTTGGGGACTGATCTCAGGACCCACCCTGGGAGGGCCTCCTTCCAGAACTGGGAGGGGACCTATACTCCAGTGGGCCAGGGTGGTGACTTTCAGATGCAGTCAGCAGCTAAGACAGAAAGGCCAGAAGCAGTGGTAAGATCAGCCCCCAGACTTTGTATGTGAGTGGTGAGGGTAAATGTGTGTGAGACTAGATTGGTCTTCTGGAATAAAGAACCTGGAAATATTTAATCACGCTTGTTGTGCTCGTTATATCACAATTCTTCATCTCTAAAGATGTGGAAAGAAACAAAATTAGTCCTCTGTTACCAATTTCTTTTTTATGGTGAGGCTGTTGCAGTATGCACGACACTTTCTTGTATCCCTCCTTTTCTGCATTAAATGAGAGCTATCTACCAAGGAGGGAATTTCTTACCCTTGATGGATAATTAAAAAGAAATATTCCAGTGATGGTACCATCATCCTTAGAAGGTTCTTCCATTCCATATTGCTAAATTTAGGATTGCAAACAAAAAAAAAGATCTTTGTGTATCAAATTAATCAAACTTTCCAAATGGCCACTGCCTTCTCATAATGAGATGTACTAGTAACAACAGTATGTAATCCCACAGCAAACAGACCTCCCTGTAACATATAGTCAACAGAAAAAACATCTCTTAAAGGTTAGGTCATGATCCAGGCATGAGAGCTACTCTTGTACATGTCATAGGGAAAACATTGACTGTCTCTGTCTCCGGCTGGATAAGTAGATAAGTAGTTGCCTTGTCACAAGTCACTGCACTACTGCGTGCTCGGCTTGTGGCTATAGAGAAACCTGAGAGGCATGCCATATACTCATGTAAGGTCCTGTCTGTACACATTACGGGTGATAATAGGGGAATAGTACTCCACACTCTATGTAACTTAACACAAGCCATGATCACAGAACCAAGGAGAAGGAGTGACCTTGTTGGATCTTGGGGTACAGAGGTTCTGTCAGCTTTAGGGTAATGATGTATCTAGCTCTACCATTGCTGTTTGCATGAATAATAGGTAGTGTTGTCCCCTTGTGTTTGTATTCCTTATTCTCCCTAGCTATCAATAGATGCATGCTTCTTTTATTGGTGTAAAAGTCTGTCAAGGGGACCCATCACAATTCCAAATAGAAAATAAGCTCTAGGCGATATGTCAGACATAAATGTGGTCTCTGCTGATTAAAGATCCCAAAAATTGCTGAGTAATAATCTTAGTATGCATTTAACCCCAACAATTTGTTCACTTTGATTAATATTATAGTAGTCAGTTCCCTATAGATGCATCCCGTAGATGTAATAGCCCAGCCTCCAAGGATAAGACAAGGTATTTTTTAAACATCCACAAAGATTTATGGAATCACGCTCTTTGACATGCAAGTTCTATAACCTACCTATTTTCTATTCTACAATGACCCCCAAACATGTATCAATCTCATGTTTTCAGAGTAGGTATATATAGGTAAAGAGTGGTTTAGATCTATAGTAATCTAAGTCACTAAGTATTATTTGGACACAGGTGGTCTGTCCTCACTGAAACACCCTAAAAACAGATAGCTGTCTCCTTTACTTTCTGCATTGTCTCCTTTACCATCGGCCGACATCTGTCACCTCACACTGATGGGACTTTGTAGTTAAAGCCGGAGCCAAAATTGCTGTCATTGTGAAGATTTTAATTTCATTTTACATATATGTATTGCTTAGAATTTATCATTTAATCTGAAGTATCAAAGCCTAAACACAGAGAAAAGATACCTATAAGGCACTGTGCAAATAAAAGGGAAATGAGAATTATTGTAAATCTAACATCATTTTCACCTCAATCCGATCTCTCCAATGCCTTAGCTATCCCTGTCTGCCCAACGGAACAAGATACAAAATAATAAGCCATAATGGCCACATGATTATATATAGAAAAAAATGGTCACATTCCAATATATCAGCTAGTTTACTCTACCCCTTCCCCAACCAAGGGCAAAGCCCAAATCACCATTTACCACCTGATAATGGAATCTTCCTCTCTCCACATGATTATCCCCCACCATCTTTCCCAACTTACCCTGCGGAATTTATAGACCCTACCTTCTCACAAGCTACTTACTAAACGGCGATTGCATGTTGACCCCTAACCCAGCACCGGAACTCTCTCTTGGAGTGACCACCAGGGGGTGTCATACAAACCGTAGGTAGCACCGCTATTGATCTCTGGCAGTCTAATGGGCTTGGGGAGATGCTGTTCAATGGCTTTTGGGATTCTGGCGAATTTTGATTGGTGGGTTCTGTGAAATAGCTGGGGATTGGGAGCAAGAAGGCCCCCCCAGGGTAAAGAGGAGGGGCTCGGATCTGTAGGTCTGGATCTGTAGGCCAGCAGTATAGACCAGGGTATCTATAGAGGTGAGATCTATAGGGATAGGGGCTTTAGGGAGATGGCAATACATGAGGCCTGAGGGGAAAGGCGCTTCTGTGTAACATAGAGCTTTAAAACAAAATCAAATGAAAAGAAATGAAAGTTTTTAGGGAAGTATAAACCAAATTTATTCTGTCTAGTGTTTTAATTTTGCTTTACACAGACAAGAGAAACACACAGCCCCATTGGCTACTGCAGAAGACAGGCAATAAAATCACTTTTTAGAAGTTCATCACTGTATCAAAACCAGGCCCTGCAGATTAAGCATGAGGATCACGTTCCCATTGTTGCGGCCTAAAATCTGTATTGGAAACAGTAGGTAGGGGTTATGTCTTTCGAGGAGAAGCGCTAACGTGGTGCCAATTTCGCTTGTAAAATATGAGCAGTAAACTTTCGCATATTCACCGGTACCAGGGACACACTTCCGATCATACCGTTTCTCCCCGAAAGGATTCACGGTAGGTAGGTTTAGCATGAGAGACACCTATAGTTTATCTCATAACTAGAGTACCACCAACTCTAGTTTCTGACTGCAGTCACCCCACCTCTACTGCCGAGACTATTTTTTCACATTACTCAGAACTTTGCAAAAGGGATTATATTGATACTAGGTAAAACAAAGGGGCCTAATTACGGAGCCCCTAATAGTAAATCCCAAATAAAAGATTTTCTGGAGAAAAAATATTCTTGCAGGTACTGGACAATTCTTGCGGGTACAGGAACATTGTTGATGCACAAAAATTCTTGCAGATGCACAAAACATTCTTGCAGATGCACAATAAATTCTAGCGGGTACACAAAATAATTCTTGTGGATGCACAAAACATTCTTGTGGTACACAAAATAATTCTTGCGGGTACATGAAATAATTCTTGCGGATGCAGAAAACATTCTTGCAGGTACACAAAATTCTTGCGGATGCACAAAACATTCTTGCGGGTACACAAAATAATTCTTGCAGGTCCACAAAACATTCTTTCCGATACTCAAAATAATTCTTGTGGATGCACAAAGATTTCTTACAGATGCACAAACATTTGTGTGGATACACAAATCATCTTCCTTTAACTGCATGAATTACTTCTGCATCGGCAAGAGTACTTTGTGTACCTGCAAGAATTATTTGTGAACCCACAAGAATATTTGTGCACCCACAAGAATTATTTGTGCACCGGCAAGAATGTTTGTGCACCCACAAGAATATTTGTGCTCCCACAAGAATTATTTGTGCACCCGCAAGAATATTTTTTTGAGGAAAGAATTATTTTTGGTATGTCCTATTAGGGGCTCCGTACCTATGCATACATACAGTGCGCATAAAACTGAAGAGTTGGTGTACCTGCAAGTATTATTTGTGAACCCACATGAATATTTGTGGCCCACAAGAATTATTTGTGCACCGGCAAGAATGTTTGTGCACCCACAAGAATTAATTGTGCACTGGCAAGAATGTTTGTGCACCCGCAAGAATTATTTGTGCACCCACAGAAATGTTTGTGCACCCACAAGAATTATTTTTGCACCTGCAAGAATGTTTGTGCACCCACAAGAATTATTTGTGCACCTGCAAGAATGTTTGTGCACCAGCAAGAATATTTGTGCACCCGCAAGAATGTTTGTGCACCCACAAGAATTATTTGTGCACCCGCAAGAATATTTTTTGAGAAAAGAATTATTTTTGGTATGTCCTTTTAGGGGCTCCGTACCTAATACTACATATCAGCATCAATGATAATTGTAGGATAACAGGACAACAGAGCCTGTCAAGTTGCAAAGGTTGAAATGCTAATTTATAAAGTTGTTTATAAATCGGAAATAACATGTACAAAAGTAGAATGTTTATCTACCTCCTACACTTGTAGTGCTAACGCTAGCCCCCTATGTGATGTCATTATGTTAAATTTTGGCAGATCCACTAACTTGATAATGGGTACAACCTCAACTTTTTGAGAGCATGATTTGCACATAACATATTCACATTAGCTTACACAGAACCATCATTTAGAGGGTTATTTCCCACTGTGTCAGAAAGTATGTATGACTCATGGTTGACATTTCCATGCAATAAGCACGATTTAATGAAAGCCCATGGCCCGTGAATGTAGCTCTACACATTTTATTAGAGCTCTTCTCAATATGGCTCACACAAATGGAGAATCCATATCTAAGCACAATATCCCAAATGTGAAACATACCACACTTCAAATATTGGACTTATGTTACGATAGATGTCACCATCATGACATCAAAATTACAACTTTTCTGATATAGTATGACCATCACATGCCATACTTCATGCCTACCTCTTATCGCCCTTTATATCATTAAACAAGGTTTGACAGCAGACACTGAGTGAGATTGGACTTCTAAACCTTTAAATGAGAATAACAATATCGAAGAGATTCAACTATGAGCTGCAGTTCTAATTAATGGAGGAGTGAATTCAAGATATGTAGACAATATGCCCTCTCACATTGCAGTAAAACTATGGATCTACTAAGCTATATCATGATATACAACGCACAACTACATATGAAAAGAAGAAGAAACTGTCTATGCCTATTTCAGTGAGGCCAATATCTAATGCAGAGTCAGGCATCTCTGCCACGCCCTAATACATTTCTACAATCACTAACAGATACTACTGGCAACCATCACTCTTCACTGCCATGCGCCACTGGAGGCCATTTCTTAACACACTACGACTGCTGTCCTTTAAATCATAGTGAGAACCTAATAATTTGGCCTTAACAGCACCATGAACTAGTATTGCCTAATGTCTGCACCAGTACGACTGCCCTACTAAACCTTATGTAATTACTGCATAGCTGCTAATTGTAGTGAGCAGTCGTAGGGCAGTTCCTATGATAGCCTGGCTTATTCTTGGCATTTTTAAATCGTAGTGGATGTGTGCAGTCATAGTACATTGAGAAATGGCCTCCTGAAATCATCCCATACAATAAAGCCTCACCTCATGCAACCAACCTATCTATATAGACACATAGTGTACTGTTTCTATTTATTTTATATGAATAACTTCTTCCCATAGAGATAGCATTGCAGGGCCGATCCACACACCCCCCCAGTGGCGTAACGTGTGCCGATCCACCACAGCGGCCGATCCACCACTGCAGCCTCGTTCTGGGTGCATGTAAACATTCAAAATGGCGATGGGAGCTCGTACGGTGAACTACAGGAACGGATTTTGTTAATTTTCAGTTAATTAAACACTCTAAACACATAAAATAAATATAGAACTAAACTCCCCTGGTGTCCTCGGTGGCTGATCCACCCCTGGGGGGGGTCTTCCCCTCGTGGTGGATCGGCCACCTCGTACACCACGGTCGTTTAGTTCTATCTATTTCTGTCATTCAATTTATTATCAATACAACACTGTGCAGATACCCAGCAGCCCACACCATCAGGTCTGTTTTATACTTGGCAGTTTAATCATGCACTTAGAAGGTTTGTACAGCAATGTAAATCTTGTCTTTTTCTTTTCCTTTTATGAAATGGATAACTGCTATATAATAATTAAATGGTTCTCTGATATATGTATAGTGGTTGGCATGCACAAATGATGGAGAAGCTTCTTCTGGATTGACTGTCTCTGCGACAAGCCATTATTCAATCCATTTCTCCTGGTTACATTGCTTTGCTTATTCAGTAGTACTTTATATCTATGTCCCCTTCCTGTTAGCTGGTGATATGGTAATAGAAATAATTATGATAAAGATGTGCTAATGGTCTTATGAGTTGTACCAGCACTAAAGTGTGAAGTACCTGTAGATGCATAAGGGCTTAGGTAGCTGTAGTTTTGAACGGACTAAACATGATGATGCAAAGGATTTTTCCTAATAATAATGTCTATGATGTCAATTACTTATCCATTATCAGCTATGGAAGTTGATTCAAAACAGCCTGCTATCAGCCCTCCAGCGATGGTAATGTTGGAAATCAATAGTGGATTGCCACAGGACTACTTGTGTGTATCACTACCTCCTCTCAAAAGCCACTAATGTGTTACATGCCCCTTCAAGTGATCAATCCTTCCCCTGCCGGGGAAATATAAATATAAACCCAATATAAATAGCCCATAGGATAAAGGGAATGATTGTTTATGCCCCTTTGTGAGAAGGAGTGTTCCACAGCTATTAATTTATTTTGTCCCTCTTGCTATAAGCCTGGCACTGTGCACAGTGTGTTTTGGTTCTGGTAGGTGTATGCACTCAGTCTACCACCACTAAAATCAAAAGCGCTGGCTGTTTGGATACTTGTACTATTGAATACCATCAGATACATCAATAGCACTAGATTTTCCTACCATCACTGGAGGCCTGATGGTAGGATGTTTTGAATTAACCTCCTGAACCATGACCATTCATTTTCTTAAACGATTATAGATATGGTGGGTGTGCCAGATCTAAAAAATTACCTTAATCCTTTATTGCCCAGAATTATTTGAAGAATTTACATTATTTCACAATTAGATCACTTAGTTGATAAGCCCATGTGTTATTTTGATTTTCTCTTTTGATATTGGCTCTGTATTACATTTCCTGAATACTCATAACTCAGTGAAAACTTTCAGTTAAGGACATTGAATTTATTGGTCAGGTTTGGTAACCATAGTTACCAAAACATTCCATTTGTTGTCATTTGGTAGTATTTTGCATGGTCTCTCTTGTGTAATATATAGCCCCCCCCAAACCATAATACCTGCAATTCTGAGGCCTAATTCAATCCTGCATATATATGTGTACCACCACTCAGGAGACATAATGTGCTAGTAACAATGCATGGATTATTTCTATGGATATTAACATTTCTTTTAGAATCTAATGGGAGTTTGGGACATTGGATGTATATGATCTAGCATAATATTGGTATCATGTCTAGTCTTAGCCCCCTGGAGGGTGGCCCTCTAATGAATCACATAATATGACAGCTTATTTTCAAGTTTTGACTCCCTATGTTTGATATAATGGAGGTTGCATTGTGATTGGTAGGTCATGGCCGTTCTATAGAGGGTCTAACTTTGCAGTTTGGACTAGTAAAAGTATCTGGATGATGTATTTAAGCCCCATTTAAGTACAAACCTGTGCTTTAAAGCGCACTTGGGCACCTAGGGCTAACTCTCTCCCCACTAGGTTCCTGTTTTTGTGACATATTTTGGTCTATATTCACTATCAGCCTGTGTCACTATCAGTCTGTGTCCCCATACTCCAAATACACTTGATGCAATTGGAAGAGTGGTCTTACCGTGCCATAGTAGATACTAAGTTTATTGGTCAGAATGCCAAAGAATCTATCTCATGAATCATTGCTCATAGAGGGATGGGAGTGGGTGCAAATCGATGCTAATTGCATGGAGTACCACCCTGAGGGGTAGATGATGGACTCAGGGAGGGTATACATGAATTAGTAGCTCTAACACCTTATTTTCTGCCCCTCTAGCCTTAAATAGGGTGGACTTCAATGGAATCCTAATCTTAACATTATATTGAATATATAAGGCAAGATCTAAAAATTAACCATAGTTGATTGATTGATTAATTTGTTACACCCTAAGTCTCTTACACCTCATGGGACTGCCTCATTAGTTTAAGGAAACAAAGTCCTTTCTTTCTCAGTCTGGACAGGTATTTATACGCTGCTTGTCCATGACAGCAGTGACCAATTACTCATAGTGACGGCCGTGCCCCTAAGATTCTGGATGCACTTGAATGCTAGTTTGAAGCTATGGCAAAAACCTGCTAAGTAATGAAACGCATACGTTTTAGTGTTTGTGTAGGAGAGAGACAATCGCTATTTTATATGCCTGTGTAAGTGAGCAGTTACATGTTCTGATACATGAGCTTTTGATATGGTATATGGCTCTATGATACAGGGGTTCAGAGATATAGTACTGTATAGAATGGATAAGGAAGTCGCAGATTAATTGTTTGGACCACCTGACATAATGTATGGTAACGACAAGATGTATTCCTCCCAGGAGACATTGTGTTCCTTATTCCATAATACATCATCTCTGTCCCCCTCTCATTATCTTACAAGCCCACTACTGTGTAAGCCATAATGTCACCGTGTGTTGGCTCTCTTATCAGATTTATAGCAATTGTGCCACAGATGTGAGTTCAAGTGAAAGTAGATTTTGATTGTCTTGGATATAACAAAAAAAAGACATCCAATACTCCTTGTCATAATCAGTATGAAGCTACAACACTGGTTCTGTCACTAGCTTATCCCATGTGCCATTTCTATATACTACTATACTACTATGTAAGCAGTCTACATAAATGGGGTGTTGATTATGGAACCGAGCTCAACCACATCCCCCATCATATATACATGCACTGTATGACATGGCAGATCCCTGTGCAGTATCTTATGGCTAGGGAGGGGGAGTCAACCACCTGTGGATTTCATGACAACAATGCAGAACATTATTATGAGGGGGCTGTATGTGACTTAATCAGGTTGGGCTAGTGTGATAGAATCCTTAAAATTTACACAATAGAGAACCTTAAGCTGGTTGACACAAATCACCTATAGCATTGTGACAAAGGAAAGCAAAGAGATAAACATGTGTTGGCATGGCCATATAACAACCAGGTCTGGCAGCCAGAAACAAAAAGAAAGTAGTCGGAGGAAGCTGTAAACCAATTATCTGCTGCATGGGGCCCCATGGCAGCGTCTCCAGGTGCCAGCAGACGACATTTCTCTGATGGTCATGTGTCTTGTTTATCACTCTACTGCACTCACTTTGCTTTATTTTAGTTAGTTCTCCTTTATATCTCTGCACCAAGGAAGTCTCTTACACAACAGGTTAGAAAGTCATAGACTGAGCTTCTTGTTGACCCGATGGTTGTATTTCTTTACTCTTTTTATTTCATAGCTAACCATTTAGTACTGTCCACTCCATCTGATTGCAACATTTTATTTCATCTTGTTTGGAGGATCAAAAGAGTGGCATGGGGGGAACATCTGCATGTTGTGATTCAGAGGAGTTCATTCCCTGAATCATCTCCAATGTTATCTGAGCTACTTTGGGGCAGAGGGGCAAATGGAGAACCAAAAACGAGACTTGGTGGAAAGAGCAGAATCTGACTGCTTGTTAGTATGCTGAACACAATAGTGTGTCCTGTGCCTGGGCTGCCTGACATAACAGCCATGGACAGTGGCCCATGTTTTATCAGGTAACACAACATAGACTATCTCAGTCAGTAATGGCATTCAGCGAGGCCCCTTTCTATAACACTCTGACTTGTTACCACTGTGATGTCATTATGACAATATTCATGAGGTCTATCATCAGTTGGTGTTAGCCAGATTGAATAATGGATATTCCTGTTTTCCAAGGTGGCTGTCAAGGTACCAACTGAGTAGCTTTTCCATACAGTCAGGCCCTCACAAGACCTCCAAAGAGTTGCATGATTTTTGGACTTACATAGATTCCCAGATCTAGGAACAGATAGAAATGAAGTGATATCAAGAAAAACCTCTGACATGGACTCAGGAAACACTGCTCAAATGATTCTTAACCATTTTTCTTAGGGGAAACAGTTGTGAGATAATTAATCAGAACCCAAAACCAAAGTCTTTATTGTCAAAGATTTTGATGCGATGCAATTGATTGAGGGCATTGTTCAAAGACAGCACAGAAATGGAAATGTGGGCAGATGAGGGGAAAGGGCCCTCCCTGTGGGACTTTTAGTACTGTGTTTGGCCACTGGGGGAGCTACAAAGGCCATAAGATGTGAAAAATAGGCCAAAGATTACTATTATGTAATTTTCTACATAGAAAAAGATGGTTTTCTCAAAAATGTTCTATTTTCTGGCACTTCCTGTCTATTTGGAATGTAAGTGGAACATTTTGAATCCAAAAAAGAGGCAAAAATAGGGGTTCTCAGGTAAATGTGTTACCATGGCAACCAAAATAAATGTTCCAAATAGAAAAAAAATAATGTCAATTGATAGAATGATTCATCATGATTCACATGCTGAAAAAAGCATATATATACCATTTCTAGATCCAAAACTGTGCCCAAAAGAATGAAAAAGTTTGGTCATTTTTGATTGATTATTTAAATCATTATGCTAATTAGATGCCAAATTCAATGCAAAAAATGAATAATACAGCTTATTGCCTATATTGATACAGTTATGTCATTCCATTTTTGTGAAGCAATATCTCCAAGACCAAAAGGGCTATCTGCAAGGGTGATACCTCATTTTAAATCTGATAACTTCAATTTCAAATGTAACATTTCACCTTGGAGGACCCTTTCCCCTCATCTGTCCACAAATTCTGTCAAAAGCACATTCTATAGAGTTTGTATAGAAGCAGATGGATGAAGACTTCCAAAATGCCCTCATTAGCTTAATTGAATATATCCATTGATTTATACAGACACTTCCTTTTATGCATACCCTTCTCTACAGAAAGAATGTGTAGGGCAGATATAGAAGTTAAAGAGAAATATTCATTAGAACAATGGTAAAAACTGCTAGAGACATATGAAGCAGGTTGATGAAGTCTTCTGCTGAGTGCATAAAACATATCTGCCTTGCTTCCTACTCATAATGAATAGGGTCTAAGCTGACTTAGATTGGTTGAGATGGATAATTCCCGTACATGTTAGATGATGGAGAAATTGAGTTACAATTACAATTGGTAGTTGCTGCATAGCTGCTTTTTGTTGTTATTCACACAATGCAATTATTGTTATTAGGATTGCCATCCTTCTAGAGAGAAAAAAAATAAGTATATAGACAAAGGTGCACGAGAATTGGTCAGCACTGAGGGTTATCACACGAGGCGAAGCCGAGTGTGATAACCCTCAGTGCTGACCAATTCAAGTGCTCCTTTGTATTTATCTCAAGTTAATTTAGCCAGATATGTTCAAAATTCGATTTATTTGGCATTAGAATTGATTTTATCATCAGTTATTTGACCGTTTTGGATGTTTTCCCAGGGAGTGTGATACGGGGAAGGGTTATCACACTGTGGGGTGTGATACAGAGTTTCTTGGTTAAGCCTATGGGGCTCTCGTATTCAACTTGAGATAAGTTCTTTTCTTTTTCTAGGTATAAGGGAAAGTTACCGACAACCGAGTTACCGAGATAAATAGACAAAGGTGCACGAGAATTGGTCAGCACTGAGGGTCAGCACTGAGGGTTATCACACTCGTGTGATAACCCTCAGTGCTGACCAATTCTCGTGCACCTTTGTCTATGTATTGTGCCGAGCAGAGGTGGAGATTGTTGATTTGAAGTCCCATAGGACAAATTTATCTTTTCCAAAATTACCCTCTCTTGTGTAAGAGGATCTTTGATGAAGGAACAAGGAGGTATTTCCTTCTTTCATCTTTGTTAACATGTTTCTTCTTTGTAGCCAGGGAGATGTTTATGACAAAGCGGAAATATCATATGTGAGGAAGGTAATTTTCTCAGGTGAAATGATAACTACAAGTTGAATATTGAATGGTATTATATCTTTGGGGTTTGGGATCAGTTTTCTTTTCACCAATAATGAATTAAACCTAGGCCTAGATATAGTCTCTACAAACTGTAAGTTATATGTGTCCGATGTATTTCATTATCTATGTAATAGGGAGGGTAGCAATTGTTGTCGGTAACTTTCCCTTATACCTAGAAAAAGAAAAGAACTTATCTCAAGTTAATTTAGTCAGATATGTTCAAAATTTGATTTATTTGGCATTAGAAATGATTTTATCATCAGTTATTTGACCGTTTTGGATGTTTTCCCAGGGAGTGTGATACGCGGAAGGGTTATCACACTGTGGGGTGTGATACAGAGTTTCTTGGTTAAGCCTATGGGGCTCTCGTATTCAACTTGAGATAAATATATATATATATATATATATATATATATATATATATATATAGACCTAATTCAATGTCGAGGCATATAGAGACTTTATACATGCTGATCTATTCTATAGGGATGGAACCCTCCTGCATGACTCTGTTGATCACATCATGCTGTATTGCTTTAGTGTGTAGGTCATGAGAGGTCCATAAACTTAAGGTCAGGTTGGTACCAGATGGTGCCCTTAGATGCACCACCACTAGCAACCTTCCCATGACCCCATGTTGGGAAATGACATTTATGAGCATGCACATCAGAACATGGCCAAGAGAGCCATCGCTGAATGTGCAATAATAGGAGAAGAGGAGTGGATGATAGCATGGGAGATGACATGGTGATAGGGTGGAGGTATGTGTAGGGCTGGGAGAAGGGTCAGCGAGAGTAGTGGAACAGGTATGTAGGGGACAGCAGAGAAGTGGAAAAGTACCCAGGGAAAATATCAAAAATCAAGTAAAGTGAAAAGTCAGAAAGCATCCATGATATACATGGAGAGTGAGAAGGTACTTGAATACTAAGGCAACAAGGACCTTTACACCAAGGTCCAGAAGTGCAAAAATGCATCATGCCCATTTTTTGTCATGTATGCATGAATTAACTTGCTGGGGCTACATACATGCATCATGCCGACCCTATAAGTTGATTCACTCCCTGAGGGTCAGCATGATGCGGCTAGCCAGCAGTCATTGGTGCATCATGCCACCAATGGGCATGATGCACTCAGCGGCCATTTAACTGCCCAGGATTATTTGCCCTTTTTTAGTTAATTCCTATATGGCTGCTTTGACATTGATGGTCACATGCATGTACTGTCTGCAAAAGGTTTTTGAAGCACAATTTTTAGATTGAATGTTCGGAATGTTCTTGGAGTGCCTCTTTTTCTTTCATACATATACAAAAATGTCTTAGTGTTTCTATGGTAACCAAAATGTTCTATTTGATTATATTAGTCACTACAGCTTACTCAGGTGTCCATAATACCCAGTTCTTGCTATTCATTTGCAGAATCTTGCTATTTGGGGATAAAATGGCCTTCTGCATATCAAAATGGGCACTGTTGTAATAATAATAATACAATCAGGCTGAAAACATAATCAGAATCTCCTGCAAAAGTTAGGCTAAGAGGGCTTATCACAATATTTTATAGCTTTAACAATCCCTCTCTTGAGACCTCCTTTACAACAATGAGGATATTGCCTTTGTAGCCCATTCCCCCCTCTCTAAGCCACCTAGGTGATGATGGAACACATTTCTTATCCTTTATTTTCAACTTTGGGACTCAACAGACCTCTAATAATGCTGGCTAAGTGGTGCCCAGTATCCCAATGCAATCGCCTGGGCATGTCCTTTCTAATGGTGGTTAAACTTTGAAAATCCATGCACTAGATTATAGGTGATCATTTACTCTTGCATAGGTGTATCAAATCCCAAAACCACGACAATTGGCACGGTTGGGCACCATAGGGTTAAATGGGTCACCCAACTACCTGTAGGTTGTGTCCTCAGATGATCACCTCAAATTTTGAGGAACACCCAAAGCATTATTGTCAACACTGAGGATACCAGGCAGAATAAATGACAGCGGTGTGGTCTAGGCCTAATTGAACCTGGCCAATATTTCCTGGTATGATCTGATGATGGGGTCTAGAATATAAAGGAATAAAGAAGGTGTTGCAGCAGATCGATTCCCTGATATGATCTGATGAGGAGGTCTAAAATATAAAGGAATAAAAAGGTGTGGCAAAAGACAGATTGAATGACTGGTTAAAATCTGTATCTTGTGAAGGCACATGGTTATGCAGAAAGAAGCACCCCCCTTCCCCTTTCCCAGAGGATTGGCAACTTCTTGGGGATAGCTAGAGTGAGAACCTACCCGGTGTAGAAATGTGAAGGAGGGAAATACCAACAGGAATCTCAGAGAGTGGGGTGAAGGGAGGGTAAGGGACAAGGGGATGGCTGGGTAGGATGGGAGTGCCTTTGGACTAAAAGGAAATGATACTTCTGTAGGAGTGAGGTGGAAAGAGCTGTCTGGAGGTAAGGTGCATTGGCATGAGAACACAGTCTGCACTGACAGAATGTTGTCATGGCATACAGGTCATACACACGTCATACATACATTCTGGTCCATTTCCGACCTGGTCACGTGCATTACAGACAGAATGTACTTGTCACATGATCACTGCACCAGACACCCCCTGGTGGGGAACAAATATGCTATAAACTACTGTGTATACTTAATGACAGACTTATCAGAGCGAATCTCAGAAGCTTATGTCTGGGAGAGTATTGTCAATATCAAAATGGCATTCTGAACAAATTGCTCAACACCATTGCATATTCTTTCCTTGATGCTGCATGAAGTGAATTAAATGTCAGGATAGTTAATGCATCGATATTAATTTTAAAAAAGGCAGACTATTCTGGCGTAGAATTACAGCTGTAAACGTTTGAATGTTCCTATGTGGTATCAGAAGACTTTCCCAATGAACTACAGATGACTACAGATGTAAAATTATAAATATCACCCAATTATTATAAATGTACATTGAAACACCACTGGAACATCAGTAATTTCACAGTGGCTATACTTACTCAGACATCTTTGTATAATGAATTCCACATTGTAAATTTTATTGATAAATACATGTACTTCTTAGGAGGAAGGATAGGCCACTAGAGTGAGCTTTCATGCACCTTGTCAAACTCAAATACAAGGTTTGATATTGAACTTTAAACAAATATATGCAATTAAGAATATGGTTTGCAATAGCTTAGCACCACTGCATTAAAACCAATTCTTAGGTCAGACAGTCCAAAAGAAAGGCCTCCTGCCTGCCCTTACCATAGCAGTATTCCACAGTATTTTTATTCAATATGAAACCTACCAAATGAAATCACAATAAATATGGGGTGGCCTTTTCTTTTAATTACCATTGATCTTTGCAAAGCATAAAGTCTTAGTCCAATTGTCTACCCCCATAAAATGTATTATGCTAGGGATCATAGGTGTGGAGAAACTGGAAGTGTTGTCAAGGGTATTTAGTATGGAACACTGGTGGTGAGGACTGCTAATACTTCCTCATTAGCCTAATTGGAGATACTGTCATGAATATACACAGGCAGAAACCTTTATGGATCCATCTAACCATTCAATTCTAAAGCTGAAAACTGCATTCATAATTTAAGTGAATCTTAATCTCTGTCATTACAATGGACTAATTTCTCTCAATGCAGAAGCAAAGAATGTCCCTGGCTGCTGCCTGTGCCCATAGCTGTGGGTAATGGGACTCTGGCCTCTTGGGAATGAATATGAATAATGCAAGCCGCTTTATCTGAGCGGGATGTTGGGGAAGGGAATGATATCTCAAAAGAAATGTTCATCTCTGAAGATGTGGACACAGACAGAATGAGTCCTCTATCAACATTTTGCAGTTTTTATGATGAGGCTATTGCATTATGCAGGGCATGTTTGCTTCTTGTATCCCTCTTTTTTTCTGAATTAAAAGAGAGCTATCTATCAAGAAGGGTTTTTTCTTACCCTTGATGAATAATTAAAAAGAAAAATTTCAGTTATGGTACCAACATCCTTAGAAGGTTCATCCATTCCAAATTGATAAATGTAGAATCCCAAAGAAATAAAAGACTTCCTTGTATTTCAAACTAGCTAAACTTTCCAAATGACCACTGCCTACTCATAATGAGATGAACTAGTAACAACAGTGTTAATATTATAGTAAGCGAAGAAACATCTCTTAAAGGTTAGGTCATCACCCAGGCATTAGTTACTCTTGTACATGTCATTGAAAAAAAACATTGACTGTCCCTGTCTCCAGCTGGATAAGTAGACAGGTAGTTGCCTTGTCACATGGCACTGCACTACTGCATGCTTAACTCCAGGTGGTGGAGAAACCTGAGAGGCATGCCATTTACTCATGTAAGGGCCTGTCTGTACACATTGTGGGTGATAATAGGGGGAAAGTACACCATGCTCTATGTAACTGAACACAAGCCATGATCACAGAACCAAGGAGATGAAGTGACCTTGTTGGATCTTTGGACACAGAGGTTCTGTCAGCTTTAGGTTGATGATGTATCTAGTTCTGCCATAGCTGTTTGCATGAATAATGAGTAGCATTGCCCCTTGTGCTTGCCTACTTTATCCCTCAAATCAATAGATGTCTACTTCTTTTATCAGGGTAGCAGACTGTCAAAGTTACCTATCACAATTCCAAATAGAAAATAAATAATAGCTCTAGGTGATATTGTGTCAAGCCTAAATGTAAGCTGCTATCCATGCTCATTAAAGATCACAGACATTGACAAGTGATTATCTTAGTATGCATTTTAAGCCAACAATTTGTTCACTTGTAGTAGAACTGCAGGACTGGTGGATAAGGCTGTGGGGTGGACTCACTTTGTTCACTTTGATTAAAATCACAATAACCTGCCCCTTAGATAGAGTGCCCAGATATAATGACCCAGCCTCTAAGGGAGATAAGACAAGGATTTTCGAAACATCCACAAAGACTTATGTAATCATGCTCTTTGACATGCAAGTAGATAAAGCTGAAGGCAAAATTGTGTCATTGTGAAGATTTTCATTTCATTCCACATATATGTATTGCCTCGAATTTATCATTCAATCTGAAATGTCAAAGCATAAACACAGAGAAAAGTTATCTATAAGGCAAATAGAAGCAAAATGAGAATTTTAAATCTAACATCATTTTCACCAATGCCTCAGCCCCTCCTGCATGCTCAAGGGAACCAAACACAAATTACAAAATTGGAATGACCATGTAATATAGTTCAAATTTACATTCCACTACATCAGCTAGTCTATGCTACCTCTTCCCAACCAATGGGCAAAGACAAAGCCACCATACACCACACAATCGAACCTTCCCTCTCCCCACATGAGAATCCACCACCATCTTCCCCAACTTACCCTGCAAGATTTATAGACCCTACCTCTTCACAAGCTACTTGCTAAATGGCAATAGCATGTTGACCCCTGACCCAGCACTGGAAGTCTCTCTTGAAGTGACCACCAGGGTGTGTCATACGAACCGTAGGTACCACTGCTATTGATCTCTGGCTGTCTAAAGGGCTTGCGGAGAAGCTGTTCAATGGCTTTTGGGATTCTAGCGAGAGTCTATGTGGTGTTTATCAGGTAACACCACATAGACTCTCTCAGTCAGTAATGGCATTCAGCGAGGCCCCTTCTTTAACACTGTGAATGGCTACCACTGTGATGTCATTATGCCAATATCCATAGAGGTCTATTATCGATGGGTTCTAGCCAGATTTGAGCAGGGAAATTCCTGTTTTCCAAGATGGCTTGGATGGTCCAGGTACCAACTGAGCAGCTGCTCCATACAATCAAGCCCTCACAAGACTTCCAAAGATTGAGATGATTATCCCCTGAACAGATAGAAATGAAGTAATATCATGAGAACCTACTGAGAGGGGCTCAGGAACACTGCCCAAATGATTCTTTGTCCTTTTTCATAGAGGAAATAGTTGTGAGATAATTAACCCTTTAAGGGCTGCTGATACAGGAGTGCATCATGTCCATTGGTCGGCACGATGCACTGATGAAGTGCTGGCGGGTCTACTCGCCAGGATTTCATTGTTGCATCATGCCGAAACACTAGGACCCATAGAGTCATCATGATACTTGAATGCATCCCTGGCAAGGAGTGCATCATGCCCATTGGTCGGCCAATGGGCATGATGCATAAAATCACCATCAGCCGTGGAAGGGTTAATAAAGACAAACAAATGAAGGCATTGTTGTCAAAGATTTTGATTTGATGCAATTGATTAAGGGTATTGTTCAGGGATGGCACAGGAGTGGAAGTACTGTCAATGGAACTTTGTATAGAGGTTGTATAGAAGTGGATGGATGGAAACTACTGGTATGACCTTGTTAGCTTAATTGGATATATCAATTGATTTATGCAGACACTTCCTTTTATGCATACCCCAGTCTACAGAAAGAATGTGTAGGGTGGGTATAGGAGTGAGATGGTCCTTAGAAATATTTATGAGAACATTGGTTAAAAACTAGTACTGCTATAGACATGAAGCAGGCTGATCAGGTCTTCTACTGAGTGCATAAAACATATCTGCCTTGCCTTCTACTCATAATGAATAGGGTCTAAGCTGACTTGGATTGGATGGACAATTCCTATACATGTTTGATGATGGAGAGATTGAGTTATAATTACAATAGGTAGTTCCTGTGTCTTCACAGCTGCTTTTTGTTGTTATTCACAAATATAATTACTGTTATTGGGCGTGTTATGCTTCTACAGGGAGGAAACTTAAGTAAGGTTATTTTTTCTAGGCTCCAGGCCTAAGGGAAAGCTACCATCAAAAGTCAAAACCCTGCCTATCTCATGGATAATGGAAATGTATAGGGCATACATAACCTACAGTAAGTAGGGACCATGTCTAAGTTTCACGATTGGCTCAAAGGAAGCTCATCCCTGACCCCAAAGATTGTAAAATACCATTCAATAAGCCTATTCAGCTTCTAGATGTCATTTTACCTTAGAAAATTACCTTCTCGATATATGGTATCTCTGCCTTGTAGTAAACATATCTCTTGCTTTAAAAGGAAATGTGCTCCAGAAAATGAAAGAAGCAAATATAAAAATTCACCTTGTTACTTCATCAAAGATCCTCTTACACAAGAGAGGATACTTTTAGAAAAAGATAAATTTGTTTCCTATGGGACTTCAAATCCACTATCTCCACCTCTCCTTGGTGCCATATAATATAGACCATATCCAATTTAGGGACATGTACAGATTCTATATGCCCTGATTTATTCTATAGAGATGGAGTTCTCCTGCATGTCTCTGCTGATCTCATCCTGCCCTATTCCTTTAGTGTGTAGATCATGAGAGGTCCATAAGGTCAGGGTGGTGCCCTCAGGCGCACCACCACTAGCAGCCTTCCTATATACGCACATGTCCTGAAATGGCATTTATGAGCATGCACATCAGAACATGGTCAGGAGAGCCATCGTTGAATGAGCGATAATAGGAGAAGGGGAGTGGATGATAGCATGGGAGATGACATGGTGATAGGGTGGAGGTATGTGTAGGGCTGGGAGAAGGGTCAGCGAGAGTAGTGGAACAAGTATGTAGGGGACAGCAGAGAAGTGGAAAAGTACCCAGGGAAAATATCAAAAATCAAGTAAAGTGAAAAGTCAGAAAGCATCCATGATATACATGGGAGATGACATGGTGATAGGATGGAGGCACGTGGAGAGGGTGAGGAAGGGTAGTGGTACAAGTGTGTAGGAACAGTGGAGTAGTGGAAAAATGCACAGGGAATATGTCAAGAGTAAACTGTAAGAGCGAAAAGCATCCATGATATATGCATGGAGAGTGAGAAGTTATTGAACATCAAGGCAACAAGAACTTTTGGGATACCTTTGTACACCTTTGCACTGACTTATTGTCGTAAACAACTCAGACACCTTCAGTGTTCACCCCACTACTTGTAGCTTTTGTCCTCAAGTGATTGCCTGTCATTTTGGGGAACACCTAAGACACTGAGGATATCAAACAGAATAAATGACAGGGATGGGGTCTAGGCCTAGCTGAACCTAGTCAAAGTCTCCTGGTATAATCTGGTGATGAGGTCTAAAATGATGGATCTTGTTAAAAATCTGAATGGCACATGGTAATGTGGAAGGAAGCCCCCATTTCCCCTTTCCCAGAAGGGTGGCAAGTTCTTGGGGTTAATGTGAGAACTTATCGAATGTAGAAGGAGAGAACTACTGACTTTATAATCTATCTTTCTGGCAACACAAATCTAAGAGGGAGGGGGTGAGGAGATGAAAAGCATGGGGTAAGGGGAGGGGGAGCTCGGGAGGATGGAAGTGCCAATTTGGACGGAAAAGAAATGGTACTTCTGTATGAAAAGTATTGGGTGAGGTGGAAAGAGCTGTCTGGGATGAGGTACATTGGTATGAGAACGCCGTCTGTATTGACAGATGATGTCACGTCATACACACATTAATAACGCAGCAAGACTACAGATCAATTCTTGTCCATTTCCGACCTGGTCACATGCCCTACAGACAGAATGTAATTTTCATGTGATCACTGCACCAGATGTCCCTGGTGGTAAACAAAGACACTATACACTGCTGTGTACTTACTGTAGGACGAAATCTCAGAACCTTATGTCTTGGAGAGTATGGTCAATCTTAAAGAAGGCATTCTGAACAAATCTCTAAACACAATTACATGAAACTGCAAACGATTCTGGTGTAGAACTGCAGAAGATTCTGTTGTAAACATACAAATGCTACTTGATGATAATCGAAGACTTTCTCTATAAAATACAGACATTTTTTGTTTTGTAAAATTACATCGAAACCCCACTGATACATCAGTGGTTTTGCAGTGGCTACTTACCCAGACTTCTTCATGTAATGAATTCTACATTGTTGATAAATAGTTCTAAGGATGTAGGGTATGCCACTAGAGTGAACTTGCATGTGCCTTATCAAACTTAATAAAAGGTTCAATATTGAACTTCTAACTAAAACAAACACACAATACAGCCATATATATTATATATATTTTTGGGTGTGGGATATAATTGAATCACATAAGTAAAGAAAAAGGTGTCCACTCACCGTGATGACTATTTACGGTGGAGACCTCTAACGTCGGTAACGGCGTGCTCACATGCTCCACTACAGTCACATTATCTGTAAATCAAAGAAGGAAACATCATGAAGATATTTGACCATCTAAAAGGTATGCTACATTACATATGGATACATGTTCACAAACCGCCATAGTGTTGCAATACAGTGTAATGATTGATGCATCATCTGAGGGTTACTTACTGACTCAGTCAGGTGGGTAGGATGCATAAATGTAGCCCTGGTGAGTTAAGCACCTATAGTATTCCTTCGGGCGTCACTATACGGCCAAAATGACGATAGTAGGTCCTTATATCAAAGTCTAGTAGTGCTATGTATAGCCAATCTGGACACAGACTTCAGTTACCCTAACAGTAAAATGTTATGGAGAGAATTGTAACTGAAGCGAGCTAGTCATTAAAGAGAAGATACGTACCCTTTGGTGGTGATCCCTGGTATTTCAATAGGGAACTCCACCTTGGTATTGAATGAATAACACTGCAATGCCTAGTATAAGGTACCTATATAGAGGTGGATTATTAACACAACCTCTGTGGAGCAGTGGTAGAGTGCTGGACTCTAAAACAGATTCCCACATGTAACAATGATGTGTAGTTGGATAATTTATGGAAAAGGACTGGACTAGAAATTTTATGTTTAAGGACTAGATTGGAACGAAATTGATTAAAACAGCCAAGTGAATCTAGTATGACTTTCACAATCAATGCAGGGTGATGCGGCTTAGATCCAAGTTTATATTTATTGCGATGAAATGATTTATCCCAGCTCAAAATAAATGTGTCGCTAACATGATAATACAAATTTATAGCTTACAGTGACATGAAATGCAGGAATTTCGTAAAAGCTTATTCTATTTTTTTTAAACACGACTATTTCATAAAATTAACCTGGAGCATCATAGATTACAAACAAAAGAGGCATTGGTCATGGAAATTTCTATAACCCGACAGGGAAGCTTAGACCCCCCACCTCCTCCCTACCAAGCAGGGCCCCTTTTTCAGCACCCCTTCTCAGACTACCTGTATGCCTCTATTATAGATCTGCTATGATCACCTCCACCCCTGTGCACCTGATATCAGTGCAGTATGGTGTGTGATCTATAATGGCTCTATGCAGAAGTTTGTCGCCTTTTTATGAGAGACTCATAAAGAAGATGAAAGTGGTCGTTATGGTGGCTCGACTGTGGGGCATGAGGACATTGGTCTAAGGGTTAGTGTGATAGGGGTAGTGTACCGATAAGGGAGGGGTAGGGGTGCACTCATATCAAATGATAACCTGGGTAATCATGAGCGCGATACCCATGATCTAAAGTTGTGATAACTAATCAAGATTAAAGCAACCCCGGGAGGCAACCTAGAAAATTATATCTATAGATAAACATGTCAACTCTTTTGAGGTTAAACCTAACCACTCTTTGGAGGTTACCTGATCAATTTTTGCAATGAATTTGAAATAACCTATGCTCTAGAGGTTCTATTCCCAAATAATAAGACAAAGTCCTGTATTACTGGAGAAATAGTATAATTCTCATGTATATGCATTTAACATTTTCCTTCTGTATTCTATGCTTCAAAAATACAATGCTTTGTCATCTAGCCGCATGGTAATATCGTAATCTCATCTCACCCATACGTCTCACCATTGCAAGCATGAGATAAGCTACTGCATGGTGATTGAATTATATATAAAAGGTTGTATGGGGGGTGCCGTGGCTTTCTTTTGGGAACCAGTGTAGCCTGGTACCAAAACATTTTCACAAAAATAAATAGATATAAAAAGTTAATGTAATGGATCATTCTAGCAGCATTATACTTGTCACCCACTTGGCGCTATAGCCTGAACTACAAGGTGTTACACCGTCAGCTGTGACATATAATCAATCTGCTGCTCTTAGTGCATCATGAATCATCATCTAAACCCAGTCTTTACTTTAGGCACACCTCCACTTTTTACATGAGTTGCAAATAAAAACACAGTAGCTTTAAGAAATCAGGGTCTAGCTTTTATGAAGATTATGTTTTGAAGAAACGTACGGAGTGGTCATTATTTCTAACAATAGGGTGATTTATGGAGTTTCGTGTCAGAGGCTGCGATACCTTTAGGTTCCACCTCCTTTCAGGGATACAAAATGTGCTGACCCAACGAATTAGAGTAATGTGCAGTAATGTACAGGTTTGAGTACTGAGAAGGGTAAACCGCCCCCCCCCCTTCCGTACAAAATGACCACGAAGTAACAGTTCGCGTACGCTACCTACTATTACCCAGCCTTCATTTTGGTGTTGAAACGCGCACTGCCAATGACTTGACTGTGTCTTTGCCTGCTGCCAGCCGTTGGTAAATGATGAAGCATAGAAAGATTGTCCAGACGTATGGGATAAGAGTCATCTCGTTTATTTTATGGGTCAAACCCACAAAGACGCGTGAGTGTGTGTGTGCTTCCAAAAAGTGCAACAGACCCCAATGTATTTTTTCAGACGCATGCAAGCGCATGCGTCTCAGTGGATTTTAATAGCACTAGTTTAGGAAATCATATCTTCGCCCGACTTACAATGTTGTACTGTATTGTGTGTCTACATTCTCTCCGAAAATAGTCCCTAAGTCTCTCTGCTGCATAACAATTCCTCTGCCCCCTATTGTTTATAATAGTAGTTCGCTCTATTGGCCTGATTAAACCATCAACGCCTCAGCATCTCAAAGTGACAGCACTGTGATATCTGGTATTTTTCTCTTTGCTCCCAGAAATGAGACTTTATTAGATAAATCAATCATTTTGGCTTCCATTCAATATGACGACCTCGCCGCTAACCCACTAATAAAGTCAGTTTGACTTTTTTCAAGTTCCATGGAAGGGGAGATGAAGGGAAGGCGATCTGTGGCTAAGTGACTGGGCGTTGGGGGCTCTTTCATCCTGGGCATTGATTAAGCCATCAGTTACGTGGTCCTGAGTAGCCGATCACGTGACTTATCCGCCTCGACCGTTATGGGATGGGCATGAGTTAGTAAGGGTAGATGTCTCAAGGGGGAGCGGCCGTGATGGAAATGGCCCTTGCCTGCCCTCCAGCGGCGTCTTCAGGAACTAGAGCATTAGTGGATGGCTCGCCTCATTCTGATGTCAGCGCATGTGCAGTGCTTTTATAAAGACAGGTGATTAATAACTTAGAGTAATGAGTTTAACTACAGCGGGATACGTGATTCATTAAAGTGTGTTGTCTCCTTATAAAGGCCCATAACCCTCAGTAAGAGAGTGTATTTAAGTCCATCACTGGTGTAAACTGTTGATGTAACTGCTTCGGAGTGTACACGTGTTGAGCATAGCGTGAGGATTGGGATGCCAATGGAATCTGTTGCCACAGCCGTCCACTATTTCTTATAACCTTAGTGGGTTAGGTAAGACATGTTTACAAGGTTTGAGATTATCAAACCTCGCACTTGAACCCATCAGCTAGATTAGGATTATGCAATGTAGGCCCTGATGGATCATTACAATGGAGATTTCACTTAAAGCGGAATGAAAACTTAAGCAAAGAATTGATAGTAAATCTCATGTTGGTATACATCGCTCCTATCACCTTTTGCAGAAATGAAATGTAAGCACATAATTATGACTATTTATTTATTTTGTTCACAATTAGGGCAAGTATTTTGATGTCGTTCAGGACATATCAGTGTAACCTTGCTATCAAAAATGTTCAAACAAAAAGTTTTATCACAGTTTCTAATTAGCTTCATCAAAGTAATGTGGCATATAATTTATGGCAATGTTTCAAGCTTCCAGATAAGATAAATTTAAATGCCATGGTTGGGCCTCAGGGAAATATTGTGATTTCACTAAATTGTAGGCTAAAGCGTGTGACAAAGTAGGTTAACTCCCACTTTGGGATTTAGTGGCTCAAACCTAATTACTTTGATGGCATCGTCTTTGTTCTGTATAAATGGTTTTTTTCAGGCGAGTCGATAAAAAACTTTCATTCACAAAGAGGTTGTCATACAATTACATCTCATACTATCAGATGTCTCAAAGAAGCCTCATCTAGGTGATGCGATTGCCTTAACTAAAATCCATGAAGAGACCGTTCATCATACATAACATGTACGGTACTTGAGTGATCGAGTGAGTGATATTTGTTTAATGCAATTTCAAAAGCTAATGTCATATTCATGGCGAGAACTACATAACACAATTTCACAGAGGAATGTGTTGGTGCCCGCACATATGTTCACCACACACATCCAAGGGGATAGGAAAGAGGAGACATAGACCCTTTTAACTGGGCTTAGGAAGCACGTATACATGTACTTTTACGCAGAACTGCTAACTTAACTCTTCATATTATAAGATAATATTAAAGCTGTAGCTATCATTTCCCACCTAGAATCACGGAAGCATACTATTTCAAGGAAATCCATGGCACTGACAATGGTGCGCAGCTCCCAAAGCAGGCCTTATTACTGAGAGCAGTTCAGGTATTGGGGTCAGAACCCTGTACAACTCACTGGGTAGCTCACATGACATTATATTCCACTTGGCTCTGCACCCCATTGTTCCAGCTGTAGGTTTATTTCCACATTCTACAGTTTAGAGGGCCTGCAGGAGGTTTTATGTATCAGGTCAGTTCTGGCAGGAGGTTTTCTGAATTAGGTCAGGTCTGGGAGGAGGTTTTGTGAAACATGCCAACTGTAGCAGGAGGTTTTATGAATCAGGTCATTTTTGAAGAGCAGATGAAGGCCTGGGCCTGGGCCTAGGATAGGCCTGGGACTAGAAATCTAGACCACACAGGTTCAAACCCCTGGTGTGATTTTATTTTCATTCTCATTTCTGAATGCCAAAAGGATAAAAGGGGCTTAGGGAGGCCTTTTACAGATACCCCTTTTACTTTGTATGTGTATGTTAAAAACATTGTCCCCATGCAGTCTTGAACCCACATTCTATGATTCAAAGTCAAACTTGCTAATCACTATACTATTGAGATTGCTGGTGGTTGTAACCTGGAAGACCATATATTTATCATAGCTGCTTTGATTCACAGCCAGTATAGAAGATTCAAATCCTCTTCTAGGCCTCTACAGTTTATGTCAAAATATGCTTAGATTCATGGTTTTACTGTTGGATAAACTGTGGATGGAGTATAAGTAAAATAACCTCCTGGAGGATTTGTGGCAAATCCTCCAGCTCCAAGGAGGTTTCCCATTACTAGACCCATTCCACCAACACCAGTCCAGGCCTGAGGCTGAGCCTGAATGGGTGTGTTTCATGTTTTATGAAGAGGGCACGTGGAACATGTTATTCTTAACATTAAACATGAGTGGCCCTAATGAGTTCCAAGGACCAAAGACCTGTGCTTTTGACGGTTGGGCCAATAATTTTCCTTCCCTAAACTTACTCTACAATGGGTTTTTTTACCCTAATGCTCCCGATTAAAATCCATTCTTGAAATTTTGGCTGGATACCTATAGGGCTTTGCTAAGATATAAGATGAAATATATGATGAAAGGTTCGCAGAATCGCCCCGGATTTTCTATGTACAGCCTTCTAACTTGAAACACATTTCATCTTTTCCCTTGACTCAGCCTTAAGTATATCCGTGGTAGTATCAGCCATGGGGTGGGGTATAGGAATATGGGCAGGATGCGGATGATATGTGCCTTGGGTGTACATAGAGGTCGTAAATACATGGAAAATCCATAATGCACTTTGATGATCAATGTAGGAAATACCTCAGCTAAAGATCAATGAGGAAATAATACATTGAGGCATATCATTATAAATACATGTTTTATTGATCCTGATCCTGGTAACATTGGCCATTCAATGATGTTCACCCCGTCAGCAGACACTCACCCCTGTCCCCTTTCTCCATTTCATCACTATTACTCCTGCTCATAAACCCACTGGGATTTTATCATAGGGATAACTACACTATTCCTACAAAGCTATAGGGGTGGGCAGAAGATGTAGGTGCTCCTGCATGGAATCATGAACGTAGATTATTGTTCATTCCTCCCCCAGCTTCCCAACATACAAGACTAGCCTAGCAATAATGAGTTTTCTTTTCTAATGGAATAAGACCCCACAATGTATGTTCATTGGGGTACCCACAGCCACTGTAGTCATCCTGGCATGGGGCAACCTCACACATAACTTTGATATGCCTGTCATGCATGAGTGCAGATTGCATAGGGAACATTGCCCTTGCTTCATTAATTCCTGTTACACACTACCACCACATAGGGGTCCCTGTCCTCTTTCCTCTATTAGGAGGTACTCATCAATCAGATCCATCTTAAGTTAAGCCTGTTTTCCTCCATGGTGGAGGTAATGCTTGCCACTACACACCTACCAGCAGCTAATCCACTCAAGGTGTATTAGATATGGGGATTTATGTGTGGTGGACTTTTACTTAAACCTTTCTTGCACAGCCAATTATTAAATTATATTATTTAAAAGGAAAGATATATCCTTTCTTATACCACTGACACAGAGGTTTAGGCAACATCATTGTTTCGTAAACGTCCATCTGCCTTCAATCTCTACCACTCAAACACCATACACCTTTTCTGGTTCAAGCAGAACCCACCCCTTTATTATCACCCCCTTGCTTCTGTTGTGGTTATCCATTATAGTCCAACCCCCTTAAGCCCCAAGCCCTTTTAAGATAGCATTAGCCCTCGGGTCTCCGTGTACATTTAGTACAATGCTTCACTATAAACCTTCAGGATCTTGCAGGGCCAGCATGAGGTATGAATGAAGTACAGGTGAGTCATTCACCAGGACTGCATGAATTGGGGTAATTCTTCTTCCTGGCATAATGCAGTAAAACAGGATGCCATGCACCCATGCCTAACATCATCCTATTGCAGAGTTAGAAGCTAAGATATATTGACAACCATCCATCTCTCAGTTGTCGGCTACCATCTACGATATATAACCTTGCACATTTATGACCCTATACCACCTATACAGCAACCCACAATACAGCTACCTTTCCACAGCTAAAGCTCTGGGTATTGAGAAAATGGTTTCATTTGTGAATGGATACTAAGGGAACGTCTGGTGCATGAAAGGGCATTTATCATCTGATCATGCTGCATTAATCAATCTTTAGAATCATTCTGACACTAGTTTACAATTGTAGATCTAAAGAAATACGTGCTGCACTGGGGTATATAGACAAAGAGTTCTTTCAAATTGTTTTAATAAGAAAATTATGTTCAAAATTCCATTCAATTTGCATGAACAATTGATCTACTCCTAGTTATTTGGTAATTCAGGATACTACAACTGGCCATGAGATATGGGGAAAGCTATCGCACGAGGGCATTAAATAAGAGCTCCAGAGCTGTGAGTCTGTCGTATACAACATGAAGTAATGTGCATTACTTATCCAAATGTTGTATGCAATGGGAGTCTATGTAAAAGTTAAGATTAGATGCGCCATAGTCTGATGATATGGGTCTACATATCAAACTAGCACACTAACATATGTCACACGCATATTTATATAATCCACCCCCGTACCCAGCTGCTAAGCTTGGTTTCCATTCATTAATTACTTTTGTAGCTAATCAATCATCGCCATACAGGACATATCACACTCCTCTCATATTCTTTCTTATAATATGATAAAAACCTTAAGGGGGAAGTAAACAACAAAAAATGTTAGCAGTCTAGGCAGGTGCTGAGGGTGTTGACTAAGCTTTCTAGATAACCTGGGGATTGGAATATATATAAGTCATTAGGAAAGAAGGCTTGACTTTCATCCCACGGTCCCAGGCTGGGATCCCTGCAGATCGCTCCTTCATTTTATCAGTGAGTGGAGAGGGAGGGTTGGGAAGAAGGGGGGGGGGGGGTCTGCCACAGAGCTCCAAAAACAAGAACATTAAATACAAATGGGGCTGGCATAGTTTATATTACTGGTGAAGGCTATCTGGTGGACCAATGAAGAATATGTCTCAAATGACAATTATCTTTCTGAAGATGATGTGTTTTTTTAGTTTATTGGCAGTAGCAAATACAGGGAAGGTTTTGACTGATAGCTATAAACAGAGGCACGGAGCAATAGAAAGACACAGACACTTATCTCCAAAATATTTGGATATCTAATATCAATGGGCTTTTAAAATAATTGGGCACGATAAAGGTGCGTAGACTTATAGTATAGAGTTTGTATAGGATCGCATCATTCACTTTCCTCCAGACCCACACAAGAGACGCTCCCTTTAAGGTCATGGCGGCAGGTCACGTGACTGGGTTACTATGCTAGTGCGCAAGGTGTCTACATGGTAACCTGATGGATGGGTCGGGAACCACAAGAACCCAGCGTCTCTCGCCGCAATCTGGCTTAGCGTCTGAAATGAAAGAAGCCTATTTGCATGCCTTCCCTTCCCCCTTAAGGAACTCTACATCACCGCTCTGCACTTCGAGTATAGAGGAGAAAGGGGCTCCACATTGCTTCATTGAGACACATTCCAAAACAAAACAGTCCATAGACTTTCTCAGCTCTTGTGGCAAGTTCCAACACAACCAAGAAAAACTTAGAATGGAGCAGACGACACTGCCTCGGTTCCCGCGCAAACTGCTGAGTTTATGTCCTCTGCAACCCATTCATCATCATGAGACCTGAAAGCGTTGCCGTCATTCCCCGCGCCCGTTACTTCCTCTTCCCTTTTGCCTCCTCCTCTCATTACCCAGGAACCATTTCAGCAACACTTGATCGATATTCAAAACGAGGCTGGCATATGGCGGCGCAAGGCGTCGATCATTTTGATGTGGATCAGAGGTCAATGGAGCCTGGTCGGCTGGATTAGGTTGCCATTACACTAAGTCACCCTATGGAGGAGGGCCTCTTGCATAGCTACCTGCTGGGGAATGGTTATGGCTGAAGCCTATAGTAGAGTCTGCACTAGGCCTATATAACGTATAAAGTATGTGAGTGCAGCAAACACCTTTCAAATATTTCTACTCAGGAAGCATTATGGAAACCATTTAGGCCTCCTGCAATATACTGTTGGTTATAGTCATTGCTATACCCTGTGGATGCTCTATCGTCCTGTAGTGAATGTGGAGTTTACTGCAACAATTTAGTGCAATAGGAAGTGCCCTTTAGTACCCAATTTTATGTGGACACATAATACAAATACATATTCTTTTCATTAACTATTTTAATACAATACTCTCAGGATGTTACTGCATGTATACGGCTGGCACCCCTGGAATCGTAGTGAGGGACACAACGGTACCTCCCACACTGGCATAATCATATTAGTATTGGAAGTGCTACAATTGCTCTAGGAAAGCCGACAGCTGATGATGACATAAAGAGATTTGTGCTTTATGATCAACTTCTATGATAGGCCTGGGAATCAGATCTAATTCATGAAAGATTATCTAAATCTGTGACATCTCTATTGTGCTTCCTTTTTGGGCAACATAAATTTGAACATTCACGAGATTACATGATTTACAAACTTATCTTGAAGGATTTACCACATTGATTTTCCTGCGTTAGGGAACACTATTTATAATTCTCTTTGGTGAACATGTATAGACCTAGATTGTGTTGAGTTTCCTGAGTTACAAAGAAAGTAACTGGTCAATTTACACACTATTAGACCCAGGTGCACTGAATGTCCTGTTAAACCATTACACTGCTCTACAAGTGTCAGGGTAACAATATAGCATTCAGATTTTTGGTGTAACCATTCCAAATTTGGTTTAAAGTTCCCCTAGGTCCCGCCATCTGCTCCATTCATACCACTATTAACCTAAGGATGGTGGCATAAAAATGCAAATCAGATGGTTCCTCTGACAATTCTGCCCTCCCTTGTGTCCTCTCCTTCGGACACATTCCACGATACCTTTACGACACCCTCCCCCGAACAGTATACTCTTCGTATTATCTTCCTTCCCCGTATGCGTTGTATATGATGGATCTACTTATCTGCACTTAGATATCAGAGAGCGAGAGAGTTACCTTAGTTTGGTATTAAGTGTATGTATGTTCACTTGGTTTTCATATTGTATGATCGTATATATGCATGAATTTTTTTGGTTAGGTATTAGGAATTGAATTGAATTGAATTGTTTATTTGACAAACATTCATACAGGATGATTTACAAGTAAGTCAAGAATAATGGATACATCAGATTTTGGCTAAGTCATGGCACAAGGGTCACTAAGGCGCACAATAAATATGATATGTATTCACGGCTCATAAGGTCATTCAGTCATAATGCTTAGCCAGACATGAAGTCACGTCACAGCTATCATAAAGTTAGTTTTGTCCTTGATATTTTGTTGTTCAGCTGACAGGAGGTCCCATAGCTCTATGCCTCTCCAGAGAGGACTTCTTTTATACATAGTTAAGTTCGGGAAACTTTTGTTCATTATCACTTTACTATTACTTCTAAGTACCCTTCTATGGATTTGTACATTCTTAGGGTCTTGTGACAATGTATACATTAAACTAAGAAGACTCTTGCTTCTTCTGGCAATTAACCATTTACAACCTGTGTTAATGTGCAGGTCATTACGCGACATGTCAGTGGGCCGTTTTACACCTAGACATACCCTTAGGCAGTAGTTCTGTGTACATTGTAGGGCCATTACAGATGTATCCGGGCCACCACCAATGATTATATCCCCATAGTCAAATATGGGAACAATCATTTGTTTGAAAAGCCTAATGGCAAGATCCCCATCGATAACTTTACGTACCTGGCGTAGTTGGTAAGCGCGAGAAAGTACAGAATCCTTTGTCTTAGTACAGAATTGTTTAAAACTCAAATTGCTGTCAATTAAAACACCTAGGTAGTTGAAGACAGATACTAAATCTAGTGCTTTGTTGCATATATTGAAGGGAGTGGCATCCATATCCCGGCAGGATCTGCCAGAGTTAATCCATAGGACTTTCGTTTTCTCTATATTTACAGTCAATTTGTGACTGCAGCACCAAGCATAAACACTATCCAGGTCTTTTTGCATGAGACCTTGCATGTTTGTACTGTCTGTGCCACTTAGAAAGATGGCCAGGTCATCGGCATACATTGAGTATTTACAACTAGTTAGAACCTGAGGTAGTTTGTTTATGTAGATATTAAAGAGCAAAGGTCCGAGAACTGACCCTTGTGGTACACCACATGTTATATCCAATTCTTCTGATGTGATACCATTGGCTGTGGTCGTTTGACACCTGTCTGTAAGGTACGACCGAAACCAATCTATCACCTGAGTAGAAAAACCAATTTTTGCGAGTTTTCCAAGCAACAGAGGGTGACTGACAGTATCGAATGCCTTCCGTAGGTCGAGGAAAACAATAACTGCCAGCTCACCCCTATTCCTAGCTTCATATAGTTCCTGACAGAGTAGGTAGACTGCCTGAGCCGTAGATCTGCCTTCCATGAAGCCAAATTGATGCTTATCAATTATGTCGTGTTTTGTTAGGAAATCCATACATAGTTTATGAACTGCTTTTTCTAATAATTTAGAAATTATATTCAGTTGGCTAACTGGTCGCCAGTTAGTGACTTTGCATAAATCACCACTCTTTGGCAAAGGTATGACATTGGCAGTCTTCATACATCTGGGTACATAGGCATGGACCATAGAGGCATTTATGAAATCACAAAGCAACTCTGGTCTAGCAGCTAATACATCCTTTACTACACAACTCCTAACATTCTTAATACTAGATGACTTGCTTGATTTAATACCATTTATCAGTTGTCTCGCCACATCAAGATCAATGTGCGTAAAATAGAGTTCTTCATTCACACCCCTGTATGTTTCAATATTATAGCCACTTTGTGTATTTGGGGAGTGATGGCTGACAATTTGTCCAGCCAGACTGGGGCCAATCCCTACATAGTATTCGTTGATGTAGGAAGCTGACCTATCAGGCTGGATGTTATTGCCATTTTCATCTTTGAGATTAAATGATGTCTCCTTCTTGGGACCTTTCCATAAAGTATTTAATTCAGACCAGAAATTCCGGGGGTCATTTTTATACCTTTCGAGATCATCAAGTAGTTTACTCCTTATTCCATGAATTAAGGCAGCTTTAATTTGACAGTCATACATTTTTACAGCTTGGACATGTACGTTGTAACTACCTTTGGGTACCTTTCTGGATTTACGTAAATGCCTCTTTTTCTTCCTCACTAATGAGGCAATTTCAGGTGTGAAACCTGGCGGTTGATTGGTCTTAATCTTAAATGTCTTGACGGGGTGATATGTATCAAGGTAGTTTTCGATAAAATACATCAGACTCTCATAGATTTCGTTTACATTGTCATGGTACTGGAAGTTGTGATTAACAGCTGACTCAGAGATATCAGGTTTTGAGTAATTTTTGTAAGATCTACCAATGACATTTTTAATTGGATGTTTTGGTGCTCTTTTCTGTTTCTTAGTCACATATATAGGACAGTCTATATGTTCACTTGCTTTTCATATTTTATGGTTGTAAATTTTTATAAATCGAATTGAAAGCAACCGTGTCTTTTTATGAAAAATAAATTCTACTCAATTTGCAATGGCCTATTTATTAGATATATTCAATTAAGATTTGATCACAATCCTATGGGTTGGTAGGGTAAGCCAGATTATTAGTGAGCGAAAGCTGAGGTAATGACAAAATTCTAAAACTCAAGCATTCTAGAAAATAGATCTACAAAAGTAAAAAGGAAAATATGGTGAATTTTAATACCTCTCGGGTTATAAATAATGCAATAAACCCTCCCTGCTCTCCAAAAGACCTCTCTGCTCCACATGGTAACAAGCCAACACAGGGGATAGCACAAAGAGAAATCCTTCTTTTCTGCCTGATATTACTGACATGAGCTAGTGGTCTAACCCTTAGCCCATGCACAACCTAGCTCACCTCTTACTTTGTTATCCAGTCAGCCCTGGCTGTAATGCCACGTGATTGATATGAGAAAAGGTGAGACGCCGATGACTGGGCAGACTGACCAATGTCAGCCGAGCACCCCAAAAAAGGCCGACAGAAGGGGCTAGGGGGAGAAGGTTATTTTGCCATATATCACTCTGAGGGGGTGGCTGTTAGCTCAAGGGACAGTCTCGGAAATAGGAAGTGGTAATCTCAGGTACTAGGTATTCCTGACAGGTGTGGTAGGGCTAGCGGAAAGACTGGCTGGACATGGCGGGTCAGCGTGACTGGGGCTGTGGAGGAAAGGGATAAAAGCATAGCAGGAGAGACCTGGGTTTTAGGACAAGGTCAATGTCAAAGGTTATCAAAGGTGAGGCGTTATGTGTGGTGATGATAGATGATTGATGATATTAAAATGAAAGGAAGGGGGAGGGTCAGAGGGCCAAAGAAAGGTAAATATTGAAAAATAATGCAAACGATAGGAGATGGATGGTTGGCCTCAGCAGAAGCAGGGCTTCTGCCTCAGAATTCTCTCAACTTTTCAAAAGGAAACCCATCGATCACACTGAAAAAACTGTATCTGACAAAATGACATGTATATCCATGTCAATTTAGATTTGATGCGGAGAGCACATGTCATTGGGACATGTGCACATATGTCACCATGACACCTGTAGCATGCCTTACACCTATTACAATTTGATATACCCTGAAATGCCATGTCACTTGTGATTTGACAAGGGTCACAGCCATGTCAAAATTGTGTTAACATGTGATAATATGTCAGGTTTGACATGCATAATTGTTGTAGGATATACCACTTGATGGGGCAAACAGCCATTTTGGTACTAGGATTGGCCACTACCAAGAGGTACTACCAACACCTGAGACATTTGTGGTAGCTCTATGTCATTTTGTTCTCGTTATAGATGGATCACTAAAATGCATTGGTTTTTCACTCAAGGGTAGTGAAAACCATTTCATTGTTAAGTTTGAATGTATTATTTGATAATAAAATGAAACCCCTAAATTCTTAATACTTCAACAGGGGAGATCAAACACCTTATCTGTGGGCCAGGAAGAATGCCAAAAGGTTTTATTCTAACACCCAATGTATAATACATAGCCTCAATGTCTACAATACATGCAGACATATGGCATTGCCATGTACCTCCATGTCCTCGTCTAATAGACTACATAAAGGTCCCTTGACAAGGAGAAGGTATGTAGATAGGGATATAGGCCTTGTTGTTGCAGGCCTGTGGCACCATGATATCTCCTACCTCATAATTTAATTGTACCACTGGTACACAGCTTTTGACTGCCCTTGACCTTTGCATAATTGTCACACAGTACTACCTGGCACTCAGGTGCATGAACCAGCAATATGTGATATGTGTTCGCTAGGCATGTCAAATGGAGTTGACATACAAAATGTGTGAGCCTCAACCTGACTTGACATGCCTTCATACATGTCATGTAGGTGATAAACACTGACATGTGCAGTACATGTCAAAGTGATCAGTCTTCTTCTCTCTGTGCAGGATTTCATCTGATATAAGTCACCAACACATAATACCAAAATGATGAATTATGACAAAGTGTTCAATAAAGGAGCTATCTCATTACAATGTCATTACAATATTATTGAAGGCTAAACTTAAATGTGGTAAGACTTTTATACCTTTCCACCTTCCTTAGTACTACTATTCATCAGTAAGTGCGTATAAACACCTACATCTGACCAATAACAAAACACCATTCTATAGTCACTGAATTTATGCTGGTGATCAGCATGTAGATAGAATAATTACCACATAATCTGGGGAACAGGAATCCTACATTTATACGTACCAAAGCTGGAAGCTGGGGGTTTATTATATAGTCTTAGAATGCCTGTGGATGGGACATCAGGACCAGGACGATGGGTAATGTAACAGGAGAATTAGGACATATGGTTAGGGCTTCGGCCTGTCTTCTTGGGAATTCTACCAACCCATCTAATCACTGCTTATGAGCATTAATGACCCAAGCTCCTGCCTCCACCTCACCACATTTACCTAGCCCTTAATCACCCCCTGCTTTTTTACCCTGATCCCAGTTCCTTGCTCCTCCACCTTAACAAACATTGCTTGATTTTGAGTAGGGCATAATTTATGTTATTCTGATCTGGGTTTATTCTGGTGACATTGCCTTTTAGCTTTATACTCATATACTCCTTATTTTTTTTGTGAAAAGTACCCGCATCCTGTACTCTCTTCTTAGGCCAGCTTGAATCATTCTTAGAAATATTGTCCTCTGATAGCATGTTTTATTCTCTGGGGCCACTTTGATAAACTAGGTGCAAATGCCTGAGCATACAGAGGGGCTGTGAACAGGTAACGATATTTCCCCAGAGCCCTTAAGTCATTGTACCTATATATCTGTTGCCTACTATTGGTTGGCTGAAAAGAACACTACTGAAAAATATTGGATACAGTAGTTCCTTCCATATTATGTATAAAAACTATGAACATAGGTAGAAATAAGGGAGTCCGAAAACATAGTTTACCTTTCCAAATGGTTGACCTGTATTTCTGGCCCTCATTCCATCATATTCACTTTTGTCCTAGCTCTCATTCCATCTGCTCTCTCACCTCACGCCCTCTGACATCTTAACCTGCCATATGTTAATCACATTCACTACTATCCAACTCAATGGTGACAATGATTGGTAGACAGTGGTCTAGTGAAACAAACATTGATATCATTTATATCAACACACATGGGACATGCTCTTGTTGTTAATATTGGTATCTATGATAAGTGCAAATTGGTATTGCCTGAAAGGCCCGCCTGATGTATACTGAAAGACTTTTGCCAATTCACAATGGTGCTCCGTGATATGATTATTTAGCACTTCACTCAACTTTCTTTAACTGATTTATATGCAATTAGTTACAATCATCAAAACAGGTTTTTTTTCACCATTTCCTTCTTTCGGTAATATGGAGCCATATACTCCTACAGATCACAAATGGCACACCTCTTGTGGCTTGTAGGGGAATGGGAATACCACCTCCATGTGATAAGGTCATAATGAATGGCCTCCTCCCATGGAAGGCAGAGAGGATCTGGAGCCTGGATCCTGTGTAATTAACACCTGGTCTTATCCAATTAGTTGGGGTGTCAGCCAACAGAGGGCAGGCCACCTAATTAGCAGGGTGCAAAGATTCTACAAGAATTATTTGGCACATCAGCCTCTGCTGTAGATTGCTTTCATGCAAGCCGCTTCTCATGAAGCAGAGTAAGAGTAACTTCTGAACATGTACGTAGTGGAATTGCTTTTGTGCCCATTGTGGGTAGGTGGCATGGTGAGGTGAGAAACTCATATAATACCATGCTGAACCAACATGATACCCTAGTGCAGTGCTGGTGAGTTACTCGCCAGTACTGCATTGGAGGATCATGAGGACAAAGGGAAATTATTTTTGGGGCACCATAAAGCCCTAAAAAATCTAAGTCAACTTACATATTAGATCTTAAGCCTACATGTGAAATGTGCATAAAATGACAAAGGCCCAAATGTCTGCCAAGTAAGGGTATCTTAGTGTGAGTACAATCATACTTACCGCTTTCTGTGTGGAGAGGTTTGACAATTTGTCACGGACCATCTTTCCTTGGCTAAAAGGGCCAAAATCTTTAACAGCACAACAAAGAAATATTCTGTCGCAACAACAGTGTATTCCTCATCACAGTTATTTTCACAGAGATTGCTTGTACATTTGTGTACCACTGTAGTGCCACCTGGGGCTTTTTCTGTAAAAACTACATTAGTTCAATGCTATTTGATTACGGTGGTCTACTCTGCAGTTTCACAAGGATCTATTGCGGCCTTCCATTAAAGACTTTCTCTAGAAGAAATAACAATTTGATCCAAGCCAAATCAAGATGTGATATGAATGATATTATTAGCAGGGATACGTTGCTGCCATATAGGTGGTTACTCAAGGGTCTGTTACACAAATGGTGCTCATTAATTTGTGCTCTGATAAAATGTTTAAAATAAAAATCATGAAGCAGAGTAAGAAATAATTCTGTTTCATAATGTGTATTTGTATGGAAGAGTACCAAACACATTCATTTTCATGTTCTTTAATTATTTCCTGTTAGTTGATATTGGTGCTCGTCAATAAAGTATGGGGTACATGATAAACTACACATTTTTGTGTACAACATCATCACAGGGCCCCATAACACCTGCAAAATAAATGCAAAACCCCATATGATGTTAAAAATAATTTGATTAACTTATACAGATTTAAGCTAAAATAATATAGATTTAAATGCCCTCTACAACAACTAAACTCATGTTAAATGGCCCTAAAGGTAATCAAAATATGCCCATAATATTAAAGAGCATGATATTAAACAAAAATCAAAGAGCACGAAATAGTGAGCAAGATTAAGGTGCTTTTATAGGGACAAAACTATTGGAATAATATCCTAATCAAACAAGTCGTTATCTTTATGTGTGTATTTTGGGACTTCCTGTTATATAACTATAACAAAATTACATTGTTTTCAATTTATTAAAAAACTTAGTACCCCCATTTAGGTCTGTATAACTTTTATTAAAGTAACACTGGATAAACCCCTTTACAACCACAAGAAATAAATTAAAGAACACCATCAAAATATCAAAGAATAGTTATGAAACACCTAAAAATTTCTGTAAAAATAAGGGGATCTTGCTCATGTACTAAAGAGCACGAAAATTAGTGAACACCGCCTAGATTTATACTTGTAACACATTTTCTAATAAATTATAATTAGGGACCACAAGTTTCGATTGTGTAACAGACCCCAGAGCAAGTTATTAATCTAAACATTTGATAGGGTTTACACAAGCCATTGTGAAATTCCCCAATGACATTAGAGACTATGGGTTGTTTTGTTAGGAGCATTAATTAATGACCCCTTCAACACGATAAAGCAGGATTTGCACGCAAATCCCATAGAGTAATGGAAATCCAGGGGTGAAAGAGTTTGTATATTTTTGCATCTTTTCAGTCTTATTCAATACTCTTAAATGTATTATTAAAGTTCCACTTTGAAACTAAATCTCACTTCAATATTCAGAAGCTTAGATGCAAAATGTTACAACCGGGCCTTCAACCACATTAGCTGATACAAGCTGCTGCCAGTAGATTAAAACAGAGTAGGAGAGGTGCTGTAATTATAGAAGTGAGATTAGCATCTAACTACTTTCGCTCATGAGTGGCTCACAGGATAAAGCTTCTGACGTGTTCAGTGGCTTAGAATTGAAGGGAGCAGGCAAGATTTGGTATTGATCCAAGTCTGAAGGGAGAAAGAAATACAGATGATATGAAAGAAAAGAGGAGGGTAATTGTATCTATTTTATGTCAATGGAGAGCCTCTTGTTGGCTGGTGATATGAGTAGATGAGAGGGTAGCGTTGCTAGTGTAGTAGGGATACGGTGGAAGCAGACCATCAGGGGGTATAATCCCTGCTCCATATTCCATTGATTTGTGAAAGTAGCACTGACAGAAATTGTCAAATGTGCCAGGCCACACCAACCACACTGTACTGGGAGAACCTGTAATGGTGCTAGATGATAATAGGGAGAAGGGGTGATCAATATAGTCCCATCTACCAAATGGACACCACCCCAAGGGGTGGAGACACGGCTCTCCAGACATAGGCAGGTGAAGAAGAAAGGTAAAAAAACACAAATCTACACATATGTATAAATTATGGAGGATCTGTATGGAAAGTGTACGTAAGGGACCTGCTTCTCAGTAGATTGTCATTAGTTTCTCACAGGACCACTGGCATTAGAGGAGGGACAGAAGAGGGGGTAGGTGGTAATGGGAAAACACCACCATCAGCCATATTCCCAGCAGCAATACTTAGCCTGATGACTTTTCTTTGACCATCTATATACCAGATAGGTGTAGGCAAGCTGATACAAGGTCGGGGTGGGAAATGTGCAGATGGTGATTCGGTCTATGCAAATAATATCGTTAGTTCAGGTCTACACTACTGCCATTTGACAGGCACAATCATAAAGATAATCTAGTGTGTTGCATCCTATCACGGGGGGTTGGTTATAACCTTTGTTCATCATTGCATTCCCAAAGAACAGAACGATCAATCCTTTGACTAAGTAATGTTTATCTAAAATCAATTCAACAGCAGTATTCAGTCAACTCCATGGTTTTAGTAACCACATCAGACATATTAGATAGACGATTAGTTATTCTAGTTCCAGTGCATTATATATGAGCTATAGACACACATAAGGGGCAGAAAATGAGAGTAGGGCTAGATTTAGTCTGAATTGACTACTTAAAGGGCCGTATCCACTGTCCACGTATTGACTATCCATCTCTATTCACCCTTTTTTTCTCCATAAAAAATAATGGTAAATAAAATGGATGAAGCCGACGGGTGGTCCATCCGTCGGCAGTGGATGCATCTGTGGTCCTTAATGTTTATGAAATTCGTTCAGACAGACCTACTCATTTATAATATACAAAGAATATATTTTTTAGGGACAGTGCTAGGGGGGGGACCCCTGCAAATTCTTCTCTTTTCAGCAAGACCAATTTTCAGATTGCCTTCCCTTCACAACTGCTCATTTTCCCAAAGGTTAATGAAAAAACATGCATCTTATTTCAGATCCCTGTTCAAGTTACAGGTTGGTGTCATTTCTGAAATTGGGTTAATGAGAATTTTGATATACTCCTTCACAACTGCAGCCTGAAATACAGATGTGATCAGAGATACCATGTTTTTACATCCATCATTATGAATGATTATAATTATTGGGATAACCTTCCAATTTAACAGATTCTTTTAAAAAGAAAATGATTTGTTATGTTTTATAATCAACATCAAATGCGTTTCTCTCCTGTTCTTGTACCCCATAGCTTCACTCCATTTCGATTATTCCACAATTATGTAGCTCTGTTTGCCCAGGCTAGATCATTAGTACCACTTTATACCAGACGTATGTCCACTGGGGATGGATATCCAGCTGATAATGTGTACCTTAGTCTGGAATGGATCCGTATATCCTCTTCATAATGGCAGTAGGACCTACTCACAGGGAAAATGACCACCAGTGGAGACATAGAGGCAACCCATGGGAATGATAACAATCCTTGGTAATAGTATGCTGAAGCATTGGGTAGGCCATGTGCCAGCTTATATTCTGCACTAGTGTAGCTTCATCTGCTCATTTAATCAGCAAATAGTTCTCTTAGAACCATTATATAATTTAGTGGCTGTAATACTATTATAGTTTAAGCTCTTATTGTATATTATCTAGAATGCATACCATTATATGCCCATGCTATATTGGCCTGAATAGTCATTCGGCTGCCATGTATACATAATTCAACATATTGGAACAGATGAGATACGAACGAGGGTGGTCACGTGACAACAGACTTGAAAACCTAAAATCTATGAGTAGAAAAACACACACAATTTTCTGGAAACAAACCAGATTAGACATTTCAATTTTTTATATATAATAATAATAACCTCGAAAGAATACGGGTAGGGTGGGAAGGGCATCTGTTCCTCCAATACCCCGTATTCCCTCGGTAAAATAAGAAGTTTTACTTCAACTTCCCTCCGGTACCCTACGGTAAGTTTCCCAAAATTCCAAAATTTTACCTCGGGAATACCTCGGGTATTTCCGGAACCGATGAGATGTTGAAAGCCAATATGTTTTTCTAGTCATAAAGATTTTTGGCTGTTATCAATAATTCTCAATTATTATCAATTTAATAATTGACCAAGACCAAAACAGAATCAATTCAACACCTTTAATTTTCTGACCGTTATCATAACCAACTTGGTTAAAGCACAATACACTAATAATCTGGAGTAGTCAAACCAATGCTATTCATACACCAGATAACCCATACATTTGAACGTTCAAGAAAACTAATCTGCTAGTCTCAGCAAGTTTGTAGCTACATGGGCTTGTTGTAGAATTTCCGATATGAGTCAGCTGACTTCCACCCTGCCAGGCGCATTACGGCATTCAAGCAGGATCCTACCTTGGTGGAAGCTGAAGCTGAAGCCCCTCGAGTAGAGTGGGCCTTCCAACGTGAAGTGTCAATCTCAGCCATGTCTAGAGTGGCAATGGTCCACCTGGCCAGGGTATCCCTACTGATTCCGTCATGAGGCGAAATGTAACTCATAAGGAGCTGCAGTGGATTTTTAAGAGGTGGGAGGTTCAGCTTCCTCCTAAGTCGTTCAGACTTTTCACGGACCTTTTGCCTCCTAGTGAGATATGCCTTGAGGGTGCTGACCACACAGAGTTTTTCATTCAGGATGTAGGGTCGCAAGACCACAGTGTTTAAAGGGTCACCCACTCTGTTAGACTTTAACAGAGTACTGAGTCTGAAGACAGCATTTCTGTCCTCCCAAGACAGTTCATCTGTCCTTAACGCTAAGATTGTTTGCCCTCTTTGAGACGTGACAAGTAGAATTAAGACAGCAAGTTTCAACGATAACTTCTTAACTCTTCTTCTACCAATCACGCATTTTTGCGAGTTTACTGTGCTTTAACGGACGCGCATTTTTGCGAGTTACTCGCCGATTTTTGGCCGATTTTGACCGACTTTTTGACCCTCTATAACTTCGTTGAAAATGGTTGAAATCTCACAATTTTTTGGGGATGTGCTCTATGGTATATTTTCTCTGGGCAGACCAATCCATTAGGCTGTATAGATATTACCCACTTGATGGTAGGCAGGTGAACATGGATGGGTTTTACTTTTGAGTGAAATGATTCAAGCAATATTAAGGGGGGAAATGTGAAGAAAATAATAAATCTTATCATTTTTTGGGTATAAACTGACTTAGGCTATTTTTTCATGAGGAAAACATTGGTGACAAAATCAAGAACATATTCTGATGCATTATGGGTCAAATCCACGTTTCTTCCTGTTGCCATGGCAACAAAACAACTAGTATCACATTTTTGTTTATTTTTGTTGCTATGCCAGTGAAAAATCTGATAAGTCATAGATATAATCTAACACATGCAGTTTATTTCATCTTAAAAGATTAATTTTTAACTAAGATATTTCAATTTGAAAATTGATAGTATTGCATGATCGTTTCATTTACCAGCATTATTAAAAATGCAATATTTCTCTAATAAGGGCCTCTGTACACTAATAGTGGTGTCTCACTTTTTGATTTATTGAGACAGCATATTCCATCATAACTTCACTTATGATTGGAATAAATAGAAAATTCTTTCAGTTTCTGAAAGCCCACATCATAGTCCATTCACAAAATTTCCACCTTAATAAGGTCTAAGATTATTCAGTTTTGATAGACCTATATTTATGTAGAATCTGGTAGAAGAAGAGTTAAGTGACAAAGAACTGTTATCCCCCCAACTTTTGAACAACTTGAATACCTTTGTAACATCCCAAAACGTGTCATACCTTGGTCCACTAGGTCTATCTTCGTATGGTCAAAAACCATAGAAACAGAGCATATCCTATTTTTGGCACTTCCGTCGGCCCCTGTACTTAGATTTTTGATTTTTTCTTGGATTTTTTTTGCTAATATCATCAGGCTCGATGAGTTCTTGATGTTACATATAGGTTTTTGGGGTGGGAAATTGATATTTTAGTCTCCAGGGCCTCAAAATAGGCCAAAATTGACCCTAAATGAGCAAAATAATCCCCCAAAATATATAAAAAAAAAATATTTTCTGGAAATCGTACCAAATATGTGAGTTTCCATTTACGTTACATACATTTGGTGGTTGGACATTGTATCAGAGTCAAACATCCCCCACCTGGCCTTATTTCTTGTATATTATGGGAGCATTTGAAGTTTGGTGAATGTCTGTGTCTTGGCGAGTGTTTCAGCCTTATACCCCCCCCCCTAAAAAAATCACAGAGGTCAATGGGTTCAAAAATGCCTTTAAAAATTAGAATAAGGTTATATTTAATGCGTGTGAAAAAAAAAAAAAAATCCATTGATAAACATGGAAATAATAGACCCATACCTAATTTCTGTAAGAGAAGGCAGTCTCGCCAAGACATTTTCAACAAGACAGAATATAATAATTTTTTCTCCTACCTTTTAGGGTTAATATATTTAACTATCCAAAGTATGTGGGTTATGTACCCCCCAGACATGCCTAACCATCCATGCCATACACCACTCGCCTACCCTCCGTAGTATCAAACCATGGCGGCAAAATATATAATGTCTTGCCGAAGCCAGCGTCTTCCCGAGTGACATCTGGTGTTTCGAATTGGAACTAACACGCCAGGCGGCTTCCTATTGGCTTAGCGCTATCATGTGACATGCCGTTTGGGCGTACGAAGCTGCCGGCTGCAGACGACAACGAAACAACGGTAAGAAAGCGATGTCTTTTTCATTTCTTGATGGTTTTAATGAGAAATTATGGTAAAATAATAACAAATATGGGTTGAAACAGAATAGATAATAGCCCCAAAGTAGCGGAGCATGTTTTTTTTGCCGAAAAATCGAAAATGACTTCGTACGGCATCCCCGCGCTGTCAATTTCTTCAGCGTTCCCTACATTTGTATATATTTTCTCGAAGGTAGTCTGTGTGTATGTTTGCCTATGGGATTTAGGTTGAATTAATCACTCGCCAAGACAATCCTTAATATGTGCCTGCAGGTGTACAAAGCAGTGGGACAGCGAATTTCCAACGAAAGATCCATAATAACACCATAGAAACTAAGTGCGCAGTGTCAAAATGTTCAGCCTTCCATACATTTCTATACTTTTAGGGAGTGATCATTACTTATGAAGGGGGGGGGTCGTCTGAAAATTGAACACCCCCCAATGTAATTTGTGGAATGATCCAAATATGGGGGGGGGTTGGTTTAAAATCACATTTATTTATTAATAATAATAATAATATCTTTTATTGACAACAAAGACGGTCAGTACTGACCCAGGTGTCATACATGAAAATTTATTTATTTATTTATTTTTAAGATGCCGTTGACTCCAGAAGAGAAGTCAGAAAGAGCAAAGGAGAGCACATCCACATGGAGGGAGAAGGTCAAAAACACACAAGAGTATAAAGACCGGGATAAACAGTCTAAGGAGGTAAGTTCAATATATTTAATTATCATATTGTGCCAAATAAACAACCCAAAAAAAAGTACTGGAGCTGCAGTACAGCAGTGTCTTCCCGAGTGATACTCATTGGAGGGTAATGCCCAAAGAAATGACCAAAATTTGATGTCTTCCCGAGTGATGCTATACAAGATGAATAAAACCAATTGGTACGGAAAAAATCTATAAATGGATATGTATTCTAATTTTTTCCTAGGATTACGAGAAGAGAAACCCAGACAGGAAAGTAAGAAGCCTCATGCCGGAAGATAAACTTAAAAGAGAGAGGGAAAGAGACAAACTTGCAAAGAGGGAGGCAAGGAGGCTCCTAAAAGAAGGAAAACCTACTGGCAAGGCTAAAGGCACAGGTATGTATTATACATGTACATGTATATGCTAACATGTATACATAATAACAGTCTTGTGAGTTAAACATTTCCGATATCTAAGAAGAAAATTGTATGGAGGGTTATGCCCAAAGAAATAATAAAATTTTATCAAATACAAAGTCAATAGTAAAAGCCAATTACAAGTTATAATTTAATTCATTTTACAGATAAGCAGGCAGACCCTAACCCAGGCACTTCAGGAAGGTCTTCTCACCGCCTTGCAGGTGTGAGTGTAGACACACCAGCCAAGCTGCCTGTCAAGCGCAGAAAGCCTGCAAGTCCAGATGTAAATGCAAAGATAAGTCCCTCACAGTCACGGATGGACTTCTACAAGTCCACACCTAAGAAGGCCCCTCCTGCAAAGAAGGCCCCCTCTGCAGCAGCCTCTGTGCCACCACCGGAGTCTGTGCCACCACAGGAGTCTGTCCCACCACTGGAGTCTCCAGGGTCCAAGGCCACTCCTGCTAGGAAGGTCCGGAAGGTCCGGAAGGCCCCCTCTGCAGCAGCCTCTGTGCCACCACCGGAGTCTGTGCCACCACAGGAGTCTGTCCCACCACTGGAGTCTCCAGGGTCCAAGGCCACTCCTGCTAGGAAGGTCCGGAAGGTCCGGAAGGCCCCCTCTGCAGCAGCCTCTGTGCCACCACCGGAGTCTGTGCCACCACAGGAGTCTGTCCCACCACTGGAGTCTCCAGGGTCCAAGGCCACTCCTGCTAGGAAGGTCCGGAAGGTCCGGAAGGCCCCCTCTGCAGCAGCCTCTGTGCCACCACCGGAGTCTGTGCCACCACAGGAGTCTGTCCCACCACCGGAGTCTCCAGGGTCCAAGGCCACTCCTGCTAGGAAGGTCCGGAAGGTCCGGAAGGCCCCCTCTGCAGCAGCCTCTGTGCCACCACCGGAGTCTCCAGGGTCCAAGGCCACTCCTGCTAGGAAGGTCCGGAAGGTCCGGAAGGCCCCCTCTGCAGCAGCCTCTGTGCCACCACCGGAGTCTGTGCCACCACAGGAGTCTGTCCCACCACCGGAGTCTCCAACCACTACCACATCCCCAACCACTGAGGTGCATGTAGAAGTTCATGCAGAGATGGATAAGTAAGTCTATTGCATCATTTCTTTGGGCATCACATTTCCTGTATGAACCTAGTATAATATAGAATAACTCATGAAGACAAGTACTTTTTGGCCATTTCTTTGGGCATAGCCCTCCTTCACATTTCTTCTATGGGTCCTATGAGCTTTAAAAATTTACGTTGTTGAAAATAAACAATGTACACGTTATTCATTCTTTTTTCAGACCTACATCTATGGCAGTCGTTCCCTTGCCCACCCAACAGAGGCCCAAACCACCACAGCAGCAGGAGGACCTAGACTCCATTGATTTTTTGGGATCAGTAGATGTCTCTCCACCCCCAACCCGTTCTCAAAGAGACAGAATTAGGAGGAACTTGAACTTGACCTTTGAAGCCTCGTTAGTACAGTTATAATTTGGATGAACTTTATAAATGCTATATATTCAATTCTCAATTATCTAAAAATTTAATAAATATCCTGACAAATTAGATAACACAAAACTATATAATGTATGTAGATATATCTGTATTTTTAAAAATATATGCTGACACACAACAACCTGCTTGTGGTGACTATGTAGTCATTCCCTTATAAGGTCCACAGTCCAGCCTCCTGTTAAGCCTGCTGTCCAGCCCGCTGTGAAGCCTGGTGTCGAGCCTCCTCAGGAGAGCTCCACCCCTTCACCTTCACCACAGAGTGAGTATTAAAAAGACATTTTATTTTCCATTTCTCCTATATATATCCAACATGTCTTCCCGAGTGATACTCATTGGAGGGTTATGCCCAAAGAAATGACCAAAATACTCATTTAATAAATAAATGTAAAATAAGTAACTATACTCAATTATTGAATTGTTTTTATTCCTCAGCAACCACACCTGCAACCACACCCGCAACCACACCCGCAACCACACTGTCATCTTCCCAGAGTAAGTAGTTTTAAAATCTATTTTCCTGACTACTATTTGAAATATGATTGCAATACCACTGTGTCTTGCCGAGTGATGCAGGGCAATGGCATTCTACTACTAATCTATAGAATACTATATGACTAAATGATTTTAATTTTTTTACATGTATGTTCATTAAAATTACAGCAAGGATGTCACGTCCCACCAGACGGAGGAGTCTGGAGCAGGTTGTGGAAACCCTCCAGCAGTCAGCCACAGACTCCCCTGTGAGTGCTGCATCTTCCCAAGTCTCTCCCCAAGGCTCACCTGTCTCACCTGTTAGAAGATCCAGCAGGTAAGGCAAAAGAACTTTCTTCCCTAACAGCTGGCATTAAATTTGTTTTTAAAGATTGTACTTTGTATTAATATTTAACTTGGTGTTCCTTCCTACTTGTAACATCATACTTCTTTTCAATTTTACCGTTCTGTTCTCACATTTTTATATCACATTTTTTTACAGGAGGAGGAAGAGTGACCCCAAAAAGTTGACCATTGCTTTTAAGTGGTGTAAGGGCGCCAAGAAGTAGACTATATATGAAAAAGTAAAAGTGCATGATCAAAAACTGTTAAACAAAGATATCATCATTCCAGAAGTCATTGTAACATTATAAAAATAAAGCATTTTGTATTAACCATGACTCACAAGTTTAGAACTTGTTTTTTGTAAAAGATTATCTCTCACTAGTCTCCACAAAATACGTTACAGCACACCATGCCTTGCATCAGCAACTCCTTGCAACACTGAGGGACATGAAAGTCGGCTGGAAGGCAACATTTCAAAGTGTGTACACATGTATTTCTTAACATTTATACATATATATTATATATATGTTGATGAACATGTCAATTCTTTTTCCAAATAAAGAATTCACTCATCCAATTGCATCATTTCTTTGGGCATAGCCTTCCATCACATTTTCTCTATGGAGTTTATACATAGGATCACTCGGGAAGACACAGTAGTAGTGTTACGTGTATGGTACAAAGTGGACGGTCCTAACAAGTATTTGGGACCGTTCTTTATCACTCGGGAAGACACAGGGGGTAGTGTTACTTCTATGGTACAAAGTGGACGGTCCTAACAAGTATTTGGGACCGTTCTTTATCACTCGGGAAGACACAGGGGGTAGTGTAATAGTGTTAGTAAGGAATGTAGGCCTCTGGCCCCGGAGGTATGCAAGGTATTTGAGATACTACTTCTAAAAAAAATAGATATGAACATACTTTTAAAGAGAGAGACTTATGGTAGATACTTGTACATTTGATGACAGAAGCAAGAGAGCCTGGTCCCAAGAGCCAGCTACACGTGCCCTCCAAAGAGAGATAGAGCGGCTCTCTAAGCAACTGAAGCAGGAAAGAGACAAAAATGTAAAGTTGCTGAGAAAACAGACACTCGCAGCACCTAACCCTGACACTCCTGCTCCTGCCCCCAACCCAAGCCCAACACCACACAGGGAAAGAGGCAGGCCCAAAAAACTAGGGAGGCGACTGTCCTCCTCTCTGTCTCCGTCCCCAGTCAGAGACCCCCCACCACAAGCCATCAATGTGGAGAGAGACTACTTGGGCCCTGATGCCACACCTAGGAGGAGTGCCAGCCATCTAATGAGGAACGAGCGGATGACCCCAAGGACCCGCAAAAATGTTGAGAACAGGGTAAAACCATATATGGTCCTGAAAAAACAATTGTCAACACTCGGAAAGAAGGAAAAGATGAAGCTGTTATCCGAAAACAGCATGGACGCTGAGCTTAAGGAGCAAAAGTTACCACGGGGGACCAAAAGTGTGCTCGCCAAGGAACTCGGGGTAAACCGTAATAGGGTCTTCTCTGACCTCCAGCTCCGTGAGGCAAGGAGGCAAGACGGAATCAGAAAGGCAGAGGTTGTCCGTGCATGGATGCGCGACCCTGCGAACAGTGCCATGTTACCTGGAAAGAGAGACGGGGCGAATAAGAAAAAGAACAAGGATGGGATAGAGCAGCAGAAGGTGGTGCTCATGGACACCCTCACCAACAGTTACAGGAAGTATACCTCCCAATGTGCCCCCAGTGACATGGTGTCCGAGAGCACCTTTGTGCGCGCCAGGCCAAATGACGTGAAATTGTTTCACGTCATGAAGCGTCAGTCGTGTCTCTGTAAGGCACATAGCAACATTGCATACATGTGTCAGGCTGTTTCTTCTTTACCTAAGTCCACCACCAGCCTCCTAGAACTCAGTGACGAAAGAATCAAAGAAATAGTGGAGGAGTACCCCGCTACACACATGAAGTACTACATATGGGATAAGCCACAGAAAACTGAGGTGGAGGGTGGGAAAAGTGCACGCCAACAGCGGGAGCAAGGGAAAAAGAACAAAGATGAGGATGCAGAGGAGGAAGTCACCATGTGTGGCCAGCGACTGTTTCAACGTATAGCAACCAAGGCTGTGTTCAAGGCTAAACTGGTGGCCCTCCTACCCTCCTTTAGGGCCCACTGTCGGAGAGTAGAAAATCAGAACTCCCAGGTAAAGCTTCTGAAAGACCGCCTCCCCATGCATCAGTCCGTAGTCCAAGTTGACTACGCTGAAAACTGGACTACGGACTATGCCAAACAAATCCAGTCAGCGTACTATTCTAAACCTCAGATCACTCTCAAGGCCATGGTGGCCAAGGTCAAGGACTTTTCAAACTTGCCAGTTGACCGGGAGGATCCCGACTGGGTCCCAGAGGAGGGAGATGAAGGTACCATGTACCACTACAACTTTGTTGGGGTCTCTGATGACCATACCCATGGTTTTGAGGAGACGTTTACCTTTGTTGAGGCCCTGATAAAAGAGCTCCGGCTTAAGCACCCCCAGTTGCAGTTCGTTTGGTTCGTGTCCGACTCCCCCTCGTCGCAGTACCGTAACCGATACATATGCCAGATGCTGCTGGACAGCCCCACTCTCTTCCACGTCCGCTGTGCCTGGACCTGGCTAGAGAGTGGTCATGGTAAGGGCCCCTGCGACGGGGTGGGAGGGGCAATCAAGCGGATTGCTTCTCGGGAGACCAAGAAGGAGCAAATTATACAGAATGCAGAGGATTTCATGGATAAAGTCTCCTCCGAGAAAATTCAACTCATCCATCGGAGTAAGAAGGATATCGATGCAAACCGGAAGAGCAAGAAGTGCCGCAAGATCCGGGCTACCGGTGAAGTGACCGGCATATCCAAAGCACACCAAGCGGTCACCATCGGCAGTGTGCTTCACATCCGGCCACTCTCCTGCTTCGGTCCATGCTGCATGCGGGAGGATGGGCGGATGTTGAAGGGCTGCCCGGGCTGGACCCCAGTCATCAACCTCGGAGTCAGCTACAGCGACGACGAGTTGTCCGAGGAGGAGGACAACAGGACGGAGCAAGAGATCATTGATGAGATGCCCTTCGCAGACGAAGTCCTGGAACCGGATGTGGAAGAGGCAAGACCCCCCCGCTTCTACGGACAGAGAGCTACCTCCCGCGCTGTCCGTAAAGTGGCCAAGAGGTTCGTCAGGAAGAGGAAGAACTAGCCGTCCTGTTGTCCTTGCATTCCTGCTTTTCCTGCTGTTACATCTCATTCCTATAGTTTGAGCTATTATAACATAACTTTTTCATAACTTTGAGCATAGAAGCATATATATATATATCAAAGTGGACGGTCCCAAATACTTGTTAGAACCGTTCTCATTTTAATAGGTCTATACTGTACAGAACTAACTAAGTAATGTCTTGGCGAGTGATGGACGGCTATACCCAAAGAGATGACCAATAAGAGAACTGTAAAATAATGTCTTCTGGACACATAGGGAATGTTATATTGGCAGGGCATGTGTGCACACATATAAAGCCTACTCTAGAGTATCATATATGTCTTCCCTAGCAATAGATCTATATATATTCCTAATGAAATGATAATTAATTATTACCTGAGTTCATTTTGGTCATACCTGTGGGCATTGTCCTCCTTACACCAGTTGGCTGACTCTATGTCTTTCCGAGTGAAGGAGGGCTATACCCAAAGAAATGACCAAAAGATAACTGTAAAATAATGCAGGTGAAGAGATAATTAACACTCACAACCACTTTCAGACATAAGGGGGGAATAATTAGTGTCGAAATAAAACAATTTCTATTGTTCACATGCATTATGATACTCTCACACAACCATAGCAAAACCATAGGCCTCAGTAAGAAAAAGTGTCTTCCCGAGTGATGATCAGCCCCTCTTGTCTTTCTCCCCCTACCTGCTGCAATATTGGACAGAAGGACGTCCTTATGCATATATATGAGAGAGTATACTATATAGAAGTCAACCTAGAGAAGAAAAAAATGTAACAAGTTATAATATCATGGATGAGATGCATTCTTTATGGAACTCTATAGCAATCTTTGAATTTATTGAAAAATGTCTTCCCGAGTGATGCAATAATGATAATTAACCATAACCACCACCTTCACACATAAGGGGGAGACAAGTACAGTCGAAATAAAACTATTTTTCCATAGTAGATGCACTATGGTCTACTGCTACAACCATATGCAAACTATAGGCAAATATATGTAAAACCTCCAAAAAGTGTCTTGGCGAGTGATTTTGGTCATAATTACTCCATGTTTTGAATAGAAATTCTTAGGTACAAACAGATTTTTCCCCCACTAAAGCTATATACCACCTGAAAGTACATGTCGTGGGCATTGTCTCCTTTGTAATTAATAACTTCTCTCTAACTCTATGTCCCTTGTATGATTAATGACAGACAATGAATATTTTGTGCCCTAAATTTGAGTTAAAATCCAGTGTTGGCCTTGGAGGAAAATACCCCATTGCTTAGGAAAAATCACAGAATACCTAATCACAACTCTCTAAACCCAACATTTACACCTAGATTTACAATAATAATAACCTTAAACTGAGTTAAACACATATCCATGCTCATATGGGAGGCCTTAAGGGTATTTACCCCCAATTATCACTCGCCAAGACACTGTTTCCAGGGTATGTACCTTTGGGGCGTTGCCATGGCAACCGTTTTCATATTTAACTAATAATATCTTGTGAGGAGGTACCCCAACACCTATACACTATCCACAAAAAAAATCTTTAAGATAGTCCTAGGTTTGGTTCCAGACCCCCCCCCAGCCCAAGGGGGGGATATGCTCTGTTTCTATGACTTATGACCGTATGTACCCTTCACCATATGGCAAATGTTTGGATGTTGCCCAATAGGCACCCCATCTACCTGTGGTAACAGGGTTCCCAAAGCACATCGTGCCACATTCATAACTCTGTGACTTACTCCCGAGTCATACAAGGTTCTCATAAATTTGCACACTTGTGGCATAGTGCCCTTCATCCAGTTATAACCCCGTTCAACACAGAAAACTATCCATTTGTTTATGTAAGTCATATAAAGTTTCCTTGTAGATGGTCTCCAAGCTTTTATCATAAGGTCAATGGAAGCCTTGTCATACCCTTCCTTTTGGAGGCGTCGTCTCAGAAAAGGAAAGCTATAATTGGTAGACTTCCTATGAACTGTAGGCTTGTAGGGGCCCCATGAGGTAGTAGGTTGTTCTTTCTCTTGCAGAACCGTACATAGTCCACCGCATACTTGTGGGCTTTTGCCTTCCAGGGTTGACTCTCCCAATCCGGCATCACGAGGATTGCCCTTGCCCCTGCCCTCAATATGCGTTGAAGCACTCGGCCTGCAATGCTGAATGGAGGAAAACAATATAAGAGCTTATTAGGCCATGTGAATGAGAAAGAGTCAACTTTCCATGCTTCTAGTTCTGGCCTACGTGACACAAAACATTGAACTTTACAATTTGTTCTAGAGGCGAACATGTCCACCTGAGGCCTCCCAAACCTTTCACAAATGATATCAAAAATTGAGTCATTTATCTCCCACTCAGTCTCATCTTGGAAATGGCGTGACTCATGATCAGCGATGACATTATCCACTCGAGGCACATGAGCCGCTGTCAACCAGATCCCTCTGGACTCACACCAGTTCCAGATGTTTCTTGATACCAGATTACACATTGGGGACTGCAGCCCTCCCATATGTCTCACATATGCAAGTGCCGTGGTATTATCTGTCATGACCCTAATATGAGCCCCTCTCACTTTACACAACGATTTTAGCCCATATTCTATTGCCATGGTCTCGTGGATGTTGGTGTGGAAGTCCACCTCAGAGGGAAGCCATCTGCCATTAGTTCTGACGTTCCCTCTGTGTGCACCCCAGCCGTCATCCGATGCATCCGTATACAATTCAAACTCTGGTGGACCTACATCCAGTGCCTTCTTAGCAGTTGGTATGCTGGCTTGCCACCATAGTATGTCCTGTATCGCATCCTTGGAAAGTACCATTTTTGCATCAAAATTCCCTTTTCGGTAGGCTAACCACTCATTCTTGCATTTCTCAAGTCCTTTAATATGTGCAGGCCCATATTGAACTCCTGCCGAGTAAGCTACCATAAGACCTATGAGAGATGCAACCTCCCTGATTTTTGGCTTGACTTTCCCCAGCAGCAAGTAGGAATCTGACATGAATTTGTCTACCTTCTCCTGGGTTGGATATATAGACATATCCACAGAGTCAATCCAAAAACCCAAGAAAATCACCCTTTGTGAGGCTACAAAGGCTGACTTATGTGGATGAATTACAAAGCCTAACCCATCCAGGGTTTCACACACTCTTCTGATAGATTTCTCACAACCTTCTTTTGACTCATGCATGGTAAAAGAATCGTCAATGTAGGGGAAACAGATGTGTCCCTCCTCCATTAGCTTTGCGAATGGGGGAGTGAGCAACTTAGTGAATACTCTTGGTGCACATGAAAGACCGTTTGGCATCCCTACAAACTGGTAGAGGACCCCATTCCACCTGAACTTCAGAAATTTACGATAATCTTCTCATACAGGAATAGAGTAATAGGCATCCTTTAAATCTACACTCCCCATAAAACAATTAGGGGTGACAAGGTCCACAGCAGTTTGTAGGAAGGCCATCTTAAAATGCTCATACATGACCTGCTTGTTCATATCTGTCAAATCCAATATAATCCCCATTGGGCTTGGGACGCAGGAAAACATTGGAGATGAATTCGCCCTGTTCATGTACTGCAAACTCAATAATACCCTTAGCTACCATTTTCTCTACTTCCTTATCCATAAAGGCCACCTCTACCGGATCAAGTTTATATGGAGGAGGCACCCAGTCCTGGGATGGTAAGGCATTAAAGTCAATGGCTAAGATCCAAGGGTCCTTGGTGAGTTTAAACCAAGCAACAGCACACTTCAGAATGTTACCCCCTTGAAAGGATTGGACAGTGTTATGTAGTGGGAAGGGACTCACCTGCCCTACTTGGGCCCCTTCTTGGAAAAACCCTGTTGGGTTTGCTGCTGCTGACCTTGGCCCTGAGGACGAGGTGCTTTGAAGCGGTAACCCTGGCCTTGTGTCTGGTAATTCTGAGAGTAAGTCTGCCTGTAGCCATGAGCAACTTGAAATCCTGGCTGAGCGTACTGATGGCGCGGAGCAGGGTAGCAGCCCCTAGGGCCCTGGACATAGTAGTGGTTTTGTCCATAAGGGTGCCTAGGTCCCCAGGCTTGAGCAGGTCCTGTGCCCATGACCTTCTGCTTTTTAGACTGGGAATAAGAATCCTGGGCTCCTGGGCGTTTAGACGCTAGGACCTTGTCCGAGATCTTCTTGTCCTCCTCAGCCTGCTTAATATGAGCCTCCAGGTTGCCCCCAAAAAGCCATTGTGGGTCCCCATCAATGTTGGTCTTGGTGAGCGCCTTAGCATAGGGCTTAGCAAGGAAAGGTTTTAGCAGGTCCCTCCTCTTTACCGATTGCCCATTGCACACATTGACCAGTAATCTGGTTGCCTTATTGAAATCCCTTCCAAAGGCATCCAGTTGTTGGTCCTCGGGCCCTTTCTCCAACATCATCGAGCCTAACGGTGCCATAGCTGCAATGGCCGAGACCACCCCTTTCTGCAGGGTCTGAAGAGATACATCCAGCATACGCACTGCCGCATTCTTGGAAAGTGCCTCAGAGTTGAAAATTGCTTCCTCTAACTTAGGTGCTACCAGTCTCTGCACATTTGAAGGCCTAGGAAATTCTTTAGCCGCTTTCTCTAAGTCCTGGGCAATATAAGTCTCTTCAAAATAGGAATTGATGGCATCGGAGAGGGCTTCATGTACGGTGGGGCCTTCCTTGGTTAGTTCCGCTTTTTCCCGTCTGTAGGACTGGATACTCTCAGCTAGGCTTCCAGTTAGCCCCTTGAGATGGTCAATTGGAGGTGGCTTAGCCTTTGACGACTGTGCCTCAGAATCACCTTGCACAGAAGCCACTTCCTCCTCATCATCCACCACTGACATAGCATGTGCCTGTCCATGTGGGCCTAGAACCACATAACCCTGACCTTCCTCCTCTACTGGTTCACACTGGTAGGCCATGTGATCCATACCATAGGCATAATCCATCAGCTGATAAGGGTCCTGATAGTAATCATAACCCTGTTGGTAGTAGGGCATAGGAGGAGCCCATCTTTGAGGTGGCTGCTGGACCAACAGCACAGGAGCACTGGGAGTCTCAGTAGCTTGAACTTCAGGCTCCTTCTCAGAGTCTACTGAACTCACAGTGTCTTTCTCAGCACCCTTATCCTTAGAATGCCTAGATGAAGATCTTGCAGAGCTGGAACTTGAACTGGAGTTCTTATGTGATTTCTTTCCCTTCTCCACAGCAGTGGGACTGGACTGTGATGTACTTGCCATCCTGGAAACAGACCAGAAATTAAAGATTATAGGCTAGTGACATTCGCGGTGTACTTAGAGCAGGACTAGAAGCATGTACCTGGAGTAGACCCGCTTAGCGGTAACACAACGGCGAAACTCGCCGAGCGCTATGTACTTAGAGTAGGACTAGAAACATGAACCTGGAGCAGACCCGCTTAGCGGTAATGGCGAAACTCTCCGAGCGCTATGTACTTAGAGCAGGACAAGAAACATGTACCTAAAATAGACCCGCGTAGCGGTAACACAACGGCGAAACTCGCCGAGCGCTATGTACTTAGAGCAGGACTAGAAACATGTACCTGGAGCAGACCCGCTTAGCAATTTTTCGATCGGTATCGACAAAAACTGCCCGAAAACCGTGCAAACTGAATGCAAACAGGGTGCCAACTGCAGGGAAAGCTCAAAAACCCCTGTAAGATTCCTGTAACGAGAGAATTCCAGCGGAATTCCTCCAGGAATTTGTAAAAATGTAAATTCTCTCTACGGCCCGCCGACACGACGACCGTCTTTGAGAGAAAACTTTATTTTCTAGCTCTAAAAAGGTACCCCAGCGGCGTAACCTTGGCTAGAAGGAAAACAAGAACAAAAACCCTTAAAATAGGGCAAAAACTGCCTGAAAAGAGGGCAGAAAGGTATGAAAAAACGACAAAAAACTCACCTGGAAGTTTTGAAACCGTCTGCCAAACATGGACGCTCGATCCAAACTGTCGTCACATGACCACCCTCGTTCGTATCTCATCAGTTCTGGAAATACCCGAGGTATTCCCGAGGTAAAACCAAAGAAATCAGATCAATAATTTGGTGGGTGCAGGAGAAGGTTAGGGAGGAGGGGCCCCTAGATGTTCTCTCCATCTTTACAGTAAGTAAGTATTCATTCATTTATACTGAGATGATACAGAAGGCCGCGGGCCCGTTCTAAGTATTTCCATTGTAACGCCGTCAGATAGTGGGGACATCATTTTATATATATACCTTCATAGTGTATAGTCCAAGCCTATAAGAAAATTCTGAGGGACAACAGTCTCTCAGGACCATATAGTGTTGCCATAAGGGCTTTAAAGTGCTAATCAAAGTTGTAAACAAATATTCTCATGTGGTTAGGGAGGTCCATCAGGAGCTCCCCATACACATGTTGTGCCTTAAGGGCTGTAAAGAACTTAATACTATCAAAGTTCATGTACTGGAATGGCTTGTGTTTATGCATCCTTTCCAATAGGCGTTAGCCATTGAGGTAGATGCAAAGGGTGGATATTATTGGGAGGGGGGGGGATTTTTTAGGGTAATGTGACAAGGAGCATAGTTTTAAGGGGGGAAGGTGTGTAGGGCGGCGGGGAGGACTAATAGAGGGACCAGGGGTAGAGGATAGTAAAAGGGAGGGATGGTGAGGTAGAGGGGACGGAGCAGATCTCCATGTTTAGTAGTAAAGAGAAATTGGGGGGGGGGAGTCAGAAGTCTAGTGGTCATCACTTCAATAACATAGATTTCTGATTTCCTAGTGATGGCATGGGCAGGCAGCCTCTTTTTTGCATACTTTATGATGTACCCATGTCCACACAAGTGGTATAACTCTATAGCTTAGGGAAGGCATCAATTTTTTGTTCGTATATTTTCTGGCTGTCTTTTTGGAAGAGATGTTTTTCTTCTATAGCCCTCAGCTTCCCTTCAAGGTTATTCCATTTGATGGCCTATAGTCCATACTTTTCCTAAATGATGGGTTTTGTGCTTTTTGTACCTTTACTACCTTCTGATCATGAAATCTGGTCCTGATTTCCCTAACATCAACATTGTTTGGGTTTGATGCATATTCAAAACTATGATTCATCAAATGCATTTCCCTTCTGTCAGCGAGTTTACCTAGTCTTAGGCGATGATGCATTTTGTCAATATTAATGTTTCTGGTGGGTAGCCTATAGCAAACAGATTTGACAGCACTGCTGATAGTGGTCTGTAGGGATTTCAAGGAGTAGTCAGGGGCAACCTCATAGAAATTATCTGCATACTCACAGGCTGGGAGGATCATGTTTAGTAGGACCTTTTTTGCAGACTCCTCGTTTAGCTTGTTTCTTATTTTACATAGCATGTACACCTTGTGACCAATATTTCTTCTCAGCTGACTGACATGTTGTTTAAAGGTAAGCTGCTTATCTAGGATGAATCCCAGATATTTGTAGTCCTGGGCCTGTGCTATTCTAACATTTGCAACACATGTTTTGGGTTTAATTGATTTCTTTAGAATGGCTTTAGTACCATAACTGACTCGCCTAGTCTTCTTGGCATTAAGGGAAAACTTATTCCTATTACACCACTGTAGGAGAGCATTCAGGTCAGTATTTATTTGATCAGTGATGTCTTGCTCTGGACTATGGTCTATGTACAGTACTGTATCGTCAGCATAGTGTTGACAATATAAGTGGGTCTGGGATTTGTTTAAATCATTTAAGTAAATCAAACATAACAATGGACCTAAAACTGATCTCTGTGTGACCCCACAGGAGATGGGATAGTAGGGAGAGGTGTAGTTATTTGCTTTAGTTATTTGTGTATGATTTTCTAGGTAGGTTTTAACCAATTTCGAGATTCCTGGGCCAAAACCAATATGTGCAAACTTTTTTCAGCAAAATTCTGTGGTCTAAAGTATCAAATGCTTTTTTAAAGTCTAAATAAATGGCAGTGGTAGGTGTTTTTTTTTTTCCAGTATTCTTTGGGTTTATTTTTATTAGTTATGAGTTGCTGCTGATGGTAATCCTTTTCAGCTTTCCTCAATTGTGCTTTACACGTTTTTTTGTAAGAGATATTATAATCATCAGCTGATTGTGTACGTACATATTGACCAAATGGCTCCTTTTTCTCAGTTATGAGATCCATTAACCTATCATCTATCCAAGGTTTTCTTTCTTGTCTAATGTTAAATTGTTTGACTGAACAGACAAAATCAGGGAAGGAAATAATTTTACCAATGAGTATATCCCACGCATCTTTACATGACCAAAATTTAATGTTTTTCCTATCTTGTTTCTTAAAGCTAATATAGGATCATGTGACCTATAGTATCTATATGATCTACCTTTGAAAATTACTGGTGTTTTTGTAATGAGCTGATGTTTACGAGTAATATAGACCAATCTATAATCACAGATGTTAGTGTCTTTTACACCACTTTCTTCAATGTGTATGGTATTGGTGAATATGAGATCAATCCTGGTGTCTGGGATGTTAGGGGCAGGGTTGATATCAGTGATATCAGTGATTAGCTGCCTACATCCCCAGTGGGCAAAATGCTCTATCAGGTTTTCTGAATCTGTTTCTTTGACTCTCATGGTCCCATTCATGTCCCCTAGGAAGAAAACGTCATCATATTTTTGTTTATCCACATCCCTGTAGGCAGCTGTTAGATATTCTAGAAATTTAGGTACCTTGCCATCTGGGTTTTTTATACAGATTACATATTAATAAAGCCGTATTCATTTCATTCTTAATAACAACCCATTGCATCTCAATGTGTTCATTTATCAAATTCAAATGTTCATATTCTGCTGAAAAGGTGATATCATTCCTGATACATATTACCAAACCACCACCCTTCATTAATTCGTTTTTCTTATTGTACCTGATTCTATCTATCCTAGTAACACTATACCCATCTATATCAATGTAGCCATTGGTTAGGCCGGCGTGCATCCAGGATTCTGATATAGTAAGACAATGTATATATATATATATATATATTAGAGTTCTCGATTTGAGGTCTAAAATCTTCAATATTGCCAGAAAGGCTTCTAGCATTGTGGTGACAAATGTTGATACCTTGATCCCTATCAAATAGTTTTAAAGACATAATGGGTTGGCATGAGTAAAGCAGGCTGCATCTGCGTTCACACACTACAGACCTTGTTTACAGGGAGGTGATGACCACATTATAGGTTTTGTTCTGCTTTGTTACTTAGTTGCTTAGGCTCATAGGGACTGTTCAATTTAATGATGCCCTGAGCTGGGAAGGGGTATAGTAATTCCATTGTCTCGAGGAAGAGGAAGAGTTGGGGGGGGGGGGTCAGTGGGAGCTCCAATATGTGCAGATGTAATTCTTGTCCTACCTTAACTTGGAGTGAGTAGTTAGTAACTTGGATAGGGCTTCACATGTTTCACATGTTTCCAGGGACAGCAATAATCATGTTCAAATTGCTCCCTGGATCCCTGGCAACTTATCATTGTATTTTTTCCAAGGTTAATGAGAAGCCGTGAATAAAATTTCAGAGCACTTTTCAAACCCCATTGTTAGAATTACAGTTAGGTGTCATTTCTGACATGGGAGTAATGGGAGATTTGATGAACTCTTTCACAATTGTAGCCGCCCTCAATACAGATGTAATCAGAGATACAATGTGTTTGAATTAATCATTATGAATAGTCGCTGCATGGGGCCACTGATTCAACAGTGTTTCAATGACTGAGGCACCATCTGAATTTGTGCAAAGGACCATTTCAACATCATACATCATGTACATTATTTCTGTTCCGAATGTCCTTTTCTTCTGATTCTGTTCATGGATACTGTAGTATTTTATCTCTTATGGAGCATCCATGGCTTTCTAACATTAGGCTTCGCAGAAGCTAGGTCTGCTCAAGACAGTGAAATACTAGCCTATGTCCCACTGGTGTCCACTAGGGACAGATATCCAGGTGGTGATGTGTTTCTTACTCCGAAATAGACCAGTATTTCCTGTTGATTCCCGCAGCAGGACCTACTACCAGAGACGAGGACTCCCATGACTCTAGTATCATTTTCATGACTATGATCATTATCAGGTTTCTAGATTTTATCAAAGTGAGGAGTTCATATCTCTGTTTGAAATAAAGCATTGCTGTATTAGCTGCTCGGTCGTATTTTTTTCTGAATTCATTTACTTATATTTATGTATTCTATTATCAGTTAGAAATACAGCATTGCTGTAATAGCTGCTCGGTCGTATTCTCTAGATTAATATAATTCTATTAATTATCAGTTATTGCATTATTACTGAAATATTCTGGTTAATTGCTGACAAATAGTGAGTAACTCCTGACATATATTGACTAATTGCTGACATATTGTGAGTAGATACTGACATGTGTTGACTAATTTCTGATATAAAGTGATTAAATACTGACAAATACTGACTGATTGCTGACAAATTGTGAGGAATTACTGAATTATTGACTATGTTCTGACAAATTGTGAGTAAATACTGGCATATATTGACTCATTTCTGACAAATTGTGAGTAAATACATGGCAGTATTTACTCACAATTTGTCAGGAATTAGTCAATATAAGCCAGTACTTAGTCACTATATGTCAGCAATTATCAATACATGTCAGTATTTACTCACAATCTGTCAGCAAATAGTCAATATACAAGGATGCAAAGGTAATGGATACAAAGGTAAAGATGCAATTATTATGAAGGCTTGAGGAGGTTTAAAGATACTTTAAAAAAGAAGTAACTGATAGGTACAGCATTGTTGTAGTGGCAGATGACCTCTTGAAGATTGAATATTGAAACCTTTCCATTATTTACTCACATTTTAATTAATAAATGTTAGTAATTTCTCACTATTTGTCAGCAATTAATCAATATATATATATATATATATATATATATATATATATATATATATATTAGTGCTTAGTCACTATATAACAGCTATTAGTCAATATACGTCAGTGATTACTCACTTTGTCAGCAATCATTCAATATACATGTCAGTAATTACTCACTTTGTCAGCAATCAGTCAATATATGTCAGTAATTACTCACTATTTATCAGAAATTAGTCAATATATGTCAGTAATTACTCAATCTTTGTCAGCAATCAGTCAATATATGCCAGGACTTCGTCATTATAAAACAATACTTAGTCAATATATATGTCAGTAATTACTCACAATTTGTCATATATTCGTCAGTGAGCATTTACTAACATATATTGACTAAATGCTGATAAAATGTAAGCAACTACTGTCATGTATTGACTAATTGCTGACACAATTAATGGTGAATAATTACTAGCATATATTAACTTATTGCTGACAAATAGTCCATAGATACTGATATATTTTGACAAATACTAGTCAAGGGAGGATGCACAATTGAATCAGTGGCTATTTCTCTGTTATATATTGACTAATTGCTGACAGATTGTGAGTAATTACTGATATGTATTGATAATTGCTGTTATAGAGTGACTAAGTACTGATGTATATTGACCAATTGCTGACTAATTGTGAGTAAATACTGATATATTTTGACTATTTGCTGGCAAATAGTGAGTAATTACTAATATATATCAAATGATTGCTGACAAATAATGAGCAATTATTAACATAAAGACTAATTGCTGACAAATAGTGAGCAATTACTACATATATTGACTAAATGCTGATAAAATGTAGGTAATTACTACCATGTATTGACTAATTGCTGACAAATAGTGAATAATTACTAACTTAATTATATTAACTAATTGCTGACAAATAGTCCATAGATACTGACATATTTTGACAAATACCAGTCAAGGCAGGATGCACAATTGAATCAATGGCTATTTCTCTGTTATATATTGACTAATTGCTGACAGATTATGAGTAAATACTGACATGTATTGATAATTGCTGATATATGGGTCAGGTCATCAAAAAGTGTGAGATTTTGCCCTTGAAGGCCCTTAAAAATTGATTTTCTAACTACTTTATATAACCCTAACAAATTTGTGAAGGAACATCCCTCACTCAGAAAACCAAAAAATACCGACTTAGGACATCCGGTTCCATTTTTATTGCTTGTTTTGTGGCATGTAATGTCTGGTACCAAAATGATGAAATATGGAGGTAATTAAAGTTGCTGTCAGTAATATAAAATGTCCCATTATGTCTATTATTGACTTCAATTACGAAATTGAACAAAATTTGAGTTATGCATGCACAGTAGACTGCCTCTTACATGATGATAAAAGTACCGGACGTTATGTAACGTCCCATACTTTTATCAGAATTATTTCACATAAGCTGCTCTCACATGGAGACAAGTGCTGATAGACACAATTTTTTCACCAAAGTAGGGGATAATAGGTCTCTTTATATAGGTAATAACAAAAATGTTGAAGCTTTATTTTTTCCATGTAATATAACTGATTTAGATTTAGGTACTGGACATTACAAATTACAGATGTACATTTTCAAAGATATATGATGAAAAATTCTCATTCAGTGACATGTCCAAACCTCATGGAAATGATACCTATATATAATCATATACAATATAAAAAATATCTTTGGGATACTTCAGATGTTATTTATTCAATACAGGACACTTGTAAAAAATACAAAAAGTCAAAAAAGAACATTTTTTTTTTTCACTTTGGCAGGTTACAAGTCTGATTGTAATGATTGCATGACCACAAATCAACATTTTTTCTGATAGGCCTAAGTGTCCTCTATCAAATGAGCCTATGAAGACAAGATTGGTTCAAAACTTCTTTCTCCAGAGCCCTAAGAGTCCAAAATGACCCCAAAAACACAAAATCTACTGCTTTCTGGCGACCTGACCCATATAGTGACTATATGACCAATAATCATGAATCGTTGTTATCTGGGCTGCCATGGGGGCTAAAAAATATTTTGGACCAGCTTTAAAAGATTTAGGGTACATATAATACAGGTGTTGGGGTTCACAGTCCATATATGCGGGTAGCTTAAATATCATATTTAAATCCACAGCATGGGACCAAAGTTGAGGGTCTCTCTAGGGTCCAATCGCTAGTGATTGTACCATAGATTTAAACCTTAATAGAGTAAAATGTTGATATTAACAAGCTAAGTTGCTCTCATAAAGGTCTATTGTCATATAAGATATTATAGTTAGATATGTTATACACTGGTGGCAGTCTCTATGGGCTCTCTAGGGTCTAGGGTCTCTCTAGGGTCCAATTGTTAGTGATTGTACCAAAACTCTAAGCCTTAATGGAGTAAGATGTTGATATTAACCGGCCAGGTTACCCTCATAAAGGTCCATTGTCATACAAGATATAATAGTTAGATATATTATACATTGGTGACAGACTATAGGGCCTCTCTCAGGTCTAGGGTCTCTCTAGGGTCTAGGGTCTCTATAGGGTCCAATTGCTAGTGATTGTACCATAGCTCTAAGCCTTAATGGAGAAGGGGGTTGATACTAACAGGCCAAGATACTTTGATTTAAAGGTCAATTAACATGTAAGAGATTATAGTTAAATATATTATACACTGGGGCCAGACTGACATAAATGGTGATTAAGGGTCTCTCTAGGGTCTAACACGAAACTACCCCAACTCTGTCACCTAAACCCCAAGATATAGGAGCTAGACTTCCATCTTTTTTTTTCATGCATATAGGGACATGTTAAGGCTCTGCATGGTATATCTATTTTATCCCTGTGCTATTGGAATAATAGAACATGGTTGCTATGTTAGGGTCTCTCTAGGGTCTAGTGTAGAACTGCCCATGTACCTTCAGTGACCCGGCATAAAAAGTATAGTGGCCACATATTCCTATTTGGTCTTAAAATTTCCCTGTACTTTAGGGGAAATACCAAAACCAAAAAAGGAACCTATGCCCCAGCATTTTTTATTATTTGCAAGTTGCACTTGAGATTATTGTGTTTTTGTTCGCAAAAACCCTCATTTTGGGCAGTTTTAGCCCTCTATCTCCCTAAATATGCCTCATAGATAGGCAAAACCCATATACCCCTTGTAGCTCTATCCCATCCTGACCAGAAAAAATGATAAAGACACTTATATTACTTTATTTCAAGTATTTGTTGAAGGGAGAAATAGTGAGCAATTACTAATATATAGACTAATTGCTGACAAATAGTGAGTAATTACCAATATATATTGACTAATTGCTGACAAATAGTCAGTAATTACTAATATATATTGAATAATTGCTGACAAATAGTGAGCAATTACTAACATATAGACTAATTGCTGACAAATAGTGAGCAATTACTACCATGTATTGACTAATTGCTGACATAATTACTAATATATATCAACTAATTGCTGACAAATAGTCCATAGATACTGATATATTTTGACAAATACCAGTCAAGGCAAGATGCACAATTGAATCAGTGGCTATTTCTCTGTTATATATTGACTACTGGCTGACAGATTGTGAGTAAATAATGACATATATTGGTAATTGCTGATATTTAGTCACTAAGTACTGACATATATTGACTAATTGCTGACAAAACATGCATTATTTCTGACATATTTTGACTAATTACTGACAAACTGCAAGTAATTACTTACATAATTGACTGACTGCTGACAAATAGTGAGTAATTACTGACAAAAAGTGCACAGGTGCTGACATATTTTGACAAATACCAGTCAAGGCATGATGCACAAATGAATCAATGCATCTTTCTCTGCTGTTTTTCAATGGGTTTCAGCATGTAATATATCAATCTCAAGGTTTTCCACTATGTCAATTCTATTTTTAAACCTTAAGACCCATATTCCTAATGGTTGCTAAAATAGAGTGCATCATACCAGTCAAGGCATGATATACAAATGAATCAATGACGATTCATCAGCTGTTTATTGCCAGATTTCAAAGTGTAGTATATCAATTATAATGTTTTCAAGCATACTGATTCTATCTTTTTAACTTATAGACCCATATCTTTGATGGTTGCTGAGATAGAGTGCATCATGCCTTGACTTGCATGAATTAATGCCTATTCCTCAGCTGTTTATTGACAGATTTCAACATGTAACATATCCATTTCAAGGTTTTCAACCATGCCGATTCCATTTTTCAAACTTTTAGATCCATATTCCTGATGGATTCAGAGATAGAGTGCATCATGCCAATCTGGGCATGATGTGCCAATGAATCAACCCACATTTTTCTGCTGTTTATCAATAGGTTTCAAAGTGTAATATATCAATTTTAAGGTTTTCCACCATGCCGATTCCATTATCAAACTTTTACATGCATATTCCTGCTGGATTCAGAGATAGAGTGCATCATGCCAATCTGGGCATGATGCACAAATGAATAAAATGCCATTAATCTTTTTACTGTCAATACTTAGTCACTAGGTGTCAGTAGTTTATACTTGCAAGCATATGAATTCTATTAGGGAGCAATGGCACATATCTATATAATATTGAAAAGTACCAGGACAATGCTAATTATGCAATTAATATTCGCAGATATAGGGTGTATGAATCTGGGGTGTTACATCCCCCTAAAAAACATGCCCACCTAAAAAATCGGTTTCGAAAAAGAATAAGCGAAATAATTTTTTTTGACTGGGAGCCTTTTTGGCCCAAGTCGGTCCATATGTGCACTATCCAGGGCATGGTAGCGCCGTACCTCCAGCCAAAACCTAACTGTTTTAAGTGTCACCGGCGAAAAAGGGCAGGTTTGAGGAAGGACTGGATCGAAATAAAGGGGGTTTTTTTTACGCGGAGGCAGACATCGGTCCAGGCACTGGCAGAGAGGTCCAAGAACTGGCTATACCCTCGTGTAATTATGCTTTGCTAACACACAGGCATCATAAATTGTGTGTTAGCAAAGGATAATTACACACTAGCACACACACGTCATGCATTATCATTGACTACTGATTTTATTACACGATATCAATAGAATATCAATAAATTCAAGTTGAAAACAAAAATTGTTCCCCCTCCCCGGGACTCGAAGACTGCCATAGTGTGTGTACACAATCGGTACACACACCTCGGCGCCCGGCAGCTGTTGGTTTAGTCTGAATGCGTCCCGCAGTACTGTATATTCTCGTATTAAAGCCTGGTCAATTTGCCACTTAGTAAGGAGGTTTAGGTACTAGACAGTACTAATACAAGCCTGGGCGTATAAACGGGGAAATATGGTATGTAGCTATGGGTCAGTCGAAAAAAGATGCGTCCGGACCAGGACTCGTCCCCCCTACCTCTGACGGCTGAGCGCAATGCGCTAACCACTAGACCACCGCGTCTCACTCCTCGCCACCTGTCTCGGCTTGGCTTGCCTTGAACAAGTCCATATGTTACATGTTTTAACATGTAACATATGGGACAATTAAAACTCGGACCATACAGTCAACAGATGCTGCCCAGACACGTGTATGGATGCCTATTCATCTTCAAGGGCCACAGAGTGATTTAGGTAATTGGACGTAACAACTCCTCCAAATATAATAATGCTACGTGATTGGGGCTCCTAATGAAAAATGGCACGCATGTTTACGGTCCCAAGACTCCTAATAAACCAATGCCACGCCACTTAGAACTCCTTATATAATAAGGGTCATCATATTTATGTGTACATGTATATATATATATATATATATATATATATATATATACATGTACACATAAATATATATATATATATATATTATATATATATGTAGGTGGTCTTTAGTGGGTTAATGGATGCATGCTTTCACGGCTTCATGAAATCAACAAGAACATGACAGGATAGAGACGGCCAGGGGATAGAGAGGGCCGATGCTGTGACGTATGTGTGATAACACTAGACTTGCACATGCCTTAGAGTGAGTGGGCCTAATGAGAAAGGTCTTAAGTACTATACCTATGGTGGCACAGAAAAAATGAATTATTGAAAGGACCTCATCAAGGCCTAAGCGGTCTAGGTCATGCACTGATGATTTCAGTAGCTGAGCTATTGTCATCGTTTTTGGTCGACAAATGGACGATCATTCCTCCCTGTCCTAGGACGTTGCACTATAGCTGGGAGTCTGGGACTCCCAGCTAATAATACCATCCTGGCTCAGTTTCCTGTTCCACCTTGTATAGCCTGAGGCTCCCTCTAGCCAATATGTTCTCTCAGAACCCTTTTATATAGTCTTAGTGGATGTTAAAGCATTCTGAATCCTTGTATCTTGGACATGTACATCTCCATACTTATGAAAAGCTTTGAATTCTAAATCCTATAATTTGGTACCCTACTAATCCAATTTTTTTGTACTCATTTGGACCATGTATTGTATTGTGCACAGTGTTTAAAATGAATACTCAGACAACACTAAACAGTGAGTTAACATGTGATGAGAGGTTGTATGTTTTGTGTGTTTCGACCCCTAGTCGGCCATTCCTTAGGGTCCCATTTGCTGCTTTTCAATTAATAGCTGATAGAAGACTAGAACGGAACCACACCTCAGCATTAAATATGTTTAGCAGGACCATCTAGTAGGAGATATCTGGCAGTTCTTACTCTGATGACTAGGGATAGATCAGGGCACATGTATAATGAATGTAAGCTATGGCAGGCCCTCTCTCACTTTTTCATGAAAGGTCTCACCAAAGTCTTCTATTTTGACATCCAAAAACTTAAATTTTCCACCCACATTGGCAATCGGAAAACAAGTAGCATTTGGTTGAGAAACTGCTAAGAACTGCATGTCAAGAGCGTTTTGCTGCAGATGAGTTGCTAGCAACATTTCAAAGATCTTTCATCTGGTATGAGTGGAAGTAAACATATCATATGAGTTTGTTATGTGTCAAATAGCTCTTAAGTTCCCTCCCTGCATCTCGACTCAACCAGTGTATTAATTGTCTATTCAGCCATAGAGTGCCATCAGCAGTACCTGGTCATCTGAGTTTATGTCCTCTCTCAGACACCCACCAGCATATATTAAGCTGACTACAGGCCATCAATGGGAAATTAAATCCCACTCTGGTCACCTTTCTCATCCCTCATGGGGGATGAGAAAATACCACCGCGTCTCACACCTCGGGGCCCATCTCGGCTTGGCTTTGTTTGAATGCGTCCCGCGGACACACGGTGAAAAAAGATGCATCCGGACCAGGACTCGTCCCCCCTACCTCTGACGGCTGAGCGCAATGCGCTAACCACTAGACCACCGCGTCTCACCCTTCAGCGCCCGTCTCCGCTTGGATTTGTTTGAATGCGTCCTGCGGTTGTGGTAGTGGACACACAGCGACAAAAGATGCGCCCAGACCGGGACTCGTCCGGCCTACCTCTAACGACTAGGTGCAATGCGCTAACCACTAGACCACCGCGTCTCACTCCTCGCCACCCGTCTCGGCTTGGCTTGCCTTGAACAAGTCCATATGTTACATGTTTTAACATGTAACATATGGGACAATTAAAACTTGGACCATACAGTCAACGGACGCTGCCCAGACACGTGTATGGATGCCTATTCATCCTCAAGGGCAAGGGCAATCGGAAAACAAGTAGCATTTGGTTGACAAACTGCTAAGAACTGCATGTCTAGAGCGTTTTGCTGCAGATGAATTTCTAGCAACGTTTCAAAGATCTTTCATCTGGTATGAGTGGAAGTAAACATATCATATGAGTTTGTTATGTGTCAAATAGCTCTTAAGTTCCCTCCCTGCATCTCGACTCAACCAGTGTATTAATTGTCTATTCAGCCATAGAGTGCCATCAGCAGTACCTGGTCATCTGAGTTTATGTCCTCTCTCAGACACCCACCAGCATATATTAAGCTGACTACAGGCCATCAATGGGAAATTAAATCCCACTCTGGTCACCTTTGTTATCCCTCATGGGGTCGTCCATATTCCCCAATACACCATAGTGGATAGTTAATGATGGAACTTCTTATTCGTTTTCGGGACTAGGACTAGGAAGGGTTGGACCTTATAACAAGATTTTAAATATTATGGGAAGTGTAGAGTTGAAATTACAGAAGCACAGTTATTTACTTGCATGATTCATTCATCAAAATCTATGCATGCTGCCAAGGATTCTTTCTAAGGTGATTAACTAAGCCTTTATGTTACCCTCACTATTTTGGCATTTCCCTGGAGTAAAAGAATAAAAGTGTGAATCCACAAACAATGCCAAACACTAGCTCATTGTGTTTTGATAATATTGCACCCTAAATTTGACATAAAATTGAAATTTTCTATGACCAAACCCTCTCATATATAAGGGCCAGAATCTAAGGAACCAATGGAAGTTGGAGGCTACAATTTTGCATTACCTATATATATTCATCTCCATAAAAAAGGCAAATCATCAAGATCTGATGGGGTCATGCAGGGACCACCTGTTGAAATACCATGAAATGACCGCAATGGCATGCCACCACTTGGGTGAAGAGGAGACTAAAACTAGTTATAGCCACAACCTGCCAGTCAGCATCAGAACTCTGTTTACCTCTTGGACCCCATTTTCTGTTTGGACCCCTTTTACTGTTTCGACCTCTTTCACCATTTGGACCTCTCTTTGGACCCCTTTTACTGCTTGGATCACTTAAATTACTGTTTGGACCCTATTTATTCTTTGAACCTCTTTACCATTTCGACCCCTTCTACAGTTTCAGCCCCTTTTTGCCATTTTGACCCCTTTTGCTGTGTGGACCCCTTTTACCATAACGACCCCTTCTACCATTTGAACCCCTTTTACTGTTTGGACCTAGTTTGGACCCCTTTCACAGTTTGGACCCCATTTGGACAACTTTTACCATTTGGACGCCTTTTTACCATTTGGACAGCTTATGCTGCTTGAACCCCATTTTTACCCATAAAACCTGTCCATTAGTGCATGTGTGTCATGTTTATTAACATTATTTAGCAAACCAGAGCAAGGTACATGGTTGAGTCGGTTTCCCCTAATCTTACTCGGGTGCGATGGCATGGAAACTCTATAGTAGTCCCATATACTTTATGTAGGCAGTTCTTACTCTGATGACTAGGGATAGATCAGGGCACGTGTATAATGAATGTAAGCTATGGCAGGCCCTCTCTCACTTTTTCATGAAAGGTCTCACCAAAGTCTTCTATTTTGACATCCAAAAACTTAAATTTTCCACCCACATTGGCAATCGGAAAACAAGTAGCATTTGGTTGACAAACTGCTCAGAACTGCATGTCAAGAGCATTTTGCTGCAGATGAGTTGCTAGCAACGTTTCAAAGATCTTTCATCTGGTATGAGTGGAAGTAAACATATCATATGAGTTTGTTATGTGTCAAATAGCTCTTAAGTTAGCATCAGGACTATAGATTCCTCTTCATGTTCCCTCCCTGCATCTCGACTCAACCAGTGTATTAATTGTCTATTCAGCCATAGAGTGCCATCAGCAGTACCTGGTCATCTGAGTTTATGTCCTCTCTCAGACACCCACCAGCATATATTAAGCTGACTACAGGCCATCAATGGGAAATTAAATCCCACTCTGGTCACCTTTCTTATCCCTCATGGGGTCGTCCATATTCCCCAATACACCATAGTGGATAGTTAATGATGGAACTTCTTATTTGTTTTCGGGACTAGGACTAGGAAGGGTTGGACCTTATAACAAGATTTTAGATATTATGGGAAGTGTAGAGTTGAAATTACAGAAGCACAGTTATTTACTTGCATAATTCATTCATCAAAATCTATGCATGCTGCCTAGGATTATTTCTAAGGTGATTAACTAAGCCTTTATGTTACCCTCACTATTTTGGCATTTCCCTGGAGTAAAAGAATAAAAGTGTGAATCCACAAACAATGCCAAACACTAGCTCATTGTGTTTTAATAATATTGCACCCTGAATTTGACATAAAATTGAAATTTTCTATGACCAAACCCTCTCATATATAAGGGCCAGAATCTAAGGAACCAATGGAAGTTGGAGGCTACAATTTTGCATTACCTATATATATTCATCTCAATAAAAAAGGCAAATCATCAAGATCTGATGGGGTCATGCAGGGACCACCTGTTGAAATACCATGAAATGACCGCAATGACATGCCACCACTTGGGTGAAGAGGAGACTATAACTAGTTATAGCCACAACCTGCTCGTCAGCATCAGAACTCTGTTTACCTCTTGGACCCCATTTTCTGTTTGGACCCCTTTTACTGTTTCGACCTCTTTCACCATTTGGACCTCTCTTTGGACCCCTTTTACTGCTTGGATCACTTAAATTACTGTTTGGACCCTATTTATTCTTTGAACCCCTTTACCATTTCGACCCCCTCTACAGTTTCAGCCCCTTTTTGCCATTTTGACCCCTTTTGCTGTGTGGACCCCTTTTGCTGTGTGGACCCCTTCTACCATTTGAACCCCTCTTACTGTTTGGACCTAGTTTGGACCCCTTTCACAGTTTGGACCCCATTTGGACAACTTTTACCATTTGGACGCCTTTTTACCATTTGGACAGCTTTTGCTGCTTGAACCCCATTTTTACCCATAAAACCTGTCCATTAGTGAATGTGTGTCATGTTTATTAACATTATTTAGCAAACCAGAGCAAGGTACATGGTTGAGTCGGTTTCCCCTAATCTTACTCGGGTGCGATGGCATGGAAACTCTATAGTAGTCCCATATACTTTATGTAGGCAGTTCTTACTCTGATGACTAGGGATAGATCAGGGCACGTGTATAATGAATGTAAGCTATGGCAGGCCCTCTCTCACTTTTTCATGAAAGGTCTCACCAAAGTCTCCTATTTTGACATCCAAAAACTTAAATTTTCCACCCACATTGGCAATCGGAAAACAAGTAGCATTTGGTTGACAAACTGCTCAGAACTGCATGTCAAGAGCATTTTGCTGCAGATGAGTTGCTAGCAATGTTTCAAAGATCTTTCATCTGGTATGAGTGGAAGTAAACATATCATACGAGTTTGTTATGTGTCAAATAGCTCTTAAGTTAGCATCAGGACTATAGATTCCTCTTCATGTTCCCTCCCTGCATCTCGACTCAACCAGTGTATTAATTGTCTATTCAGCCATAGAGTGCCATCAGCAGTACCTGGTCATCTGAGTTTATGTCCTCTCTCAGACACCCACCATCATATATTAAGCTGACTACAGGCCATCAATGGGAAATTAAATCCCACTCTGGTCACCTTTCTCATCCCTCATGGGGGATGAGAAAATACCACCGCGTCTCACACCTCGGCGCCCATCTCGGCTTGGCTTTGTTTGAATGCGTCCCGCGGACACACAGCATAAAAAGATGCGTCCGGACCAGGACTCGTCCCCCTACCTCTGACGGCTGAGCGCAATGCGCTAACCACTAGACCACCGCGTCTCACCCTTCAGCGCCCGTCTCCGCTTGGATTTGTTTGAATGCGTCCTGCGGTTGTGGTAGCGGACACACAGCGAAAAAAGATGCGCCCAGACCGGGACTCGTCCGGCCTACCTCTAATGACTAAGCGCAATGCGCTAACCACTAGACCACCGCGTCTCACTCCTCGCCACCCGTCTCGTCTTGGCTTGCCTTGAACAAGTCCATATTTTACATGTTTTAACATGTAACATATGGGACAATTAAAACTTGGACCATACAGTCAACGGACGCTGCCCAGACACGTGTATGGATGCCTATTCATCCTCAAGGGCAAGGGCAATCGGAAAACAAGTAGCATTTGGTTGACAAACTGCTCAGAACTGCATGTCAAGAGCATTTTGCTGCAGATGAGTTGCTAGCAACGTTTCAAAGATCTTTCATCTGGTATGAGTGGAAGTAAACATATCATATGAGTTTGTTATGTGTCAAATAGCTCTTAAGTTAGCATCAGGACTATAGATTCCTCTTCATGTTCCCTCCCTGCATCTCGACTCAACCAGTGTATTAATTGTCTATTCAGCCATAGAGTGCCATCAGCAGTACCTGGTCATCTGAGTTTATGTCCTCTCTCAGACACCCACCAGCATATATTAAGCTGACTACAGGCCATCAATGGGAAATTAAATCCCACTCTGGTCACCTTTCTTATCCCTCATGGGGTCGTCCATATTCCCCAATACACCATAGTGGATAGTTAATGATGGAACTTCTTATTTGTTTTCGGGACTAGGACTAGGAAGGGTTGGACCTTATAACAAGATTTTAGATATTATGGGAAGTGTAGAGTTGAAATTACAGAAGCACAGTTATTTACTTGCATAATTCATTCATCAAAATCTATGCATGCTGCCTAGGATTATTTCTAAGGTGATTAACTAAGCCTTTATGTTACCCTCACTATTTTGGCATTTCCCTGGAGTAAAAGAATAAAAGTGTGAATCCACAAACAATGCCAAACACTAGCTCATTGTGTTTTAATAATATTGCACCCTGAATTTGACATAAAATTGAAATTTTCTATGACCAAACCCTCTCATATATAAGGGCCAGAATCTAAGGAACCAATGGAAGTTGGAGGCTACAATTTTGCATTACCTATATATATTCATCTCAATAAAAAAGGCAAATCATCAAGATCTGATGGGGTCATGCAGGGACCACCTGTTGAAATACCATGAAATGACCGCAATGACATGCCACCACTTGGGTGAAGAGGAGACTATAACTAGTTATAGCCACAACCTGCTCGTCAGCATCAGAACTCTGTTTACCTCTTGGACCCCATTTTCTGTTTGGACCCCTTTTACTGTTTCGACCTCTTTCACCATTTGGACCTCTCTTTGGACCCCTTTTACTGCTTGGATCACTTAAATTACTGTTTGGACCCTATTTATTCTTTGAACCCCTTTACCATTTCGACCCCCTCTACAGTTTCAGCCCCTTTTTGCCATTTTGACCCCTTTTGCTGTGTGGACCCCTTTTGCTGTGTGGACCCCTTCTACCATTTGAACCCCTCTTACTGTTTGGACCTAGTTTGGACCCCTTTCACAGTTTGGACCCCATTTGGACAACTTTTACCATTTGGACGCCTTTTTACCATTTGGACAGCTTTTGCTGCTTGAACCCCATTTTTACCCATAAAACCTGTCCATTAGTGCATGTGTGTCATGTTTATTAACATTATTTAGCAAACCAGAGCAAGGTACTTGGTTGAGTCGGTTTCCCCTAATTTTACTCGGGTGCGATGGCATGGAAACTCTATAGTAGTCCCATATACTTTATGTATTTCCCAGTATAGGCTACCTACACCATCCTTTAATGCTACCCATGACCTCACTAGACAGGGCAAAATCTGTATTCTACTAACCATGATATTTACTTTACATTGAAGGAGTGGGTCCTACTCAGTTTTCCCAGAGAATCCAAATCTGCCTGTGGCCATTTTGTCTATTGCATATCAAGGCCCCTAATTTGCATATTTAATTTGATAGGCAAAACTCCCTTATTAAGCCTCAGAACGATATCAAAAATGACTACAATTATTCCAAAATGGTTGGTTTTCATTGAAATAGGTTCTGGTAATAAGATTTTACCATTTTGGAATTTTTCAGCTCAGCCTAATTTGCATAATTTATGTAAAATGCTAAATTATTATGTATTTTCACTTTTATTATGATAGATTCTGAAAAGATATGAAATTATGTGAAGCAATCAATAAAACTTGACAGATGCATGCTTTGGGTCCTTTCAGTGCAACAGCTGTATCCAATATGGCCGCCTTGTTTCAATATGGCTACTATCGAAATCTTCTAAAAGCTGTATTTCTGCTTCTAATTCACTTACAAACATCAATAAAAATGCTAGGAGTACTATGTTGGGGTCATGGAATTGAATGTGACCATTTTTGGTACTCTCTTGGGCAGCCATCTTGGATTTAGATCACTTTTCTCTCAAAAACCTTGACAAATCAAGATTTCAACTCTGAATTATACAAGAATATGAATGATTCTTAATGGATGCATTATTCCTGATTGTAGCCATCAGAAATAGGGTGCAATCTGGCAGCTTAGTGTATAATGGTGCAGTTTGGCAGCCATCATGAGTCTGTTCCTCAAGTCCTGTAGTTCACTTTCTGTATTAGCTCCTAAATTATATTCTCCCTTTGGAGTGGGCCCTTTGGGCTGGGTGCATGGAGGAGCAGACTACCCTCATTGGGGCCTTCCATAGTAACAATTGATATACTAGAATTATGAAAGGCAAGTAAAATCTTCAGTTTTCTTGGAATTTGCTTTAGGTACATTGGCACCATGTGACCTTATTTATGGGCCATCACCAAGTCTATATGCTGAAGATGTGACATGAGATTCCTCCTCAATTAACCATGTTTTAGTGATCAAAGACTCTGGGCTGACTGATTTGTAAATACCTCAAGATTTGGCCCAGTATCCACTGACTACCTTTATTGTATTGTCATAGTATTTCAGTTATCAGATTGTATAGGAGTTTGATTTTACCTCCACTAATACTACAGTCAGGTACATCATGGCTATCGATGGGCATGCTGAATCAAAACCCTTTATGGGGCACTTAAATGCTTAGTTTTGCCAACCCTGAAATAATGAAAGTGAATTCCTAATGAAGCCCAATATGTATATCTTGTCTCTTAGCGATGTCTTCCACGTCATTACAGGCTTCCCTAGCCCACTTGAAAGGGTCTTTTTCTCCTCTTTCCTATCACCTCAGGTGTGTGTGGTGCACATGTGCATGGGCACTGAAACATTCCTCTGTGAAATTGTGTAATATCGTTCTTGCCATGAATATGACCTTAGCTGTCGAAATGGCGTTAAACATCTATTACTCACTCACTCATAATAATACAATGGCTGCCATCACCCTCATATTACCACCCCAGCAAATTGTCGTCATCTCCTGTCTTTGTTGGTGATAGTTGGTGAATCACTTTTCTAGTGATAACGCAGTGCGTGACCTCGCGCCACCCCCTGTCAGTATTCACTCATCATCACCATTCATCACCTGCCTTAGAAATGTTGTGAGTTGAACATGCGTGATCTTTTGCCAGCCCCCATGAGGGTTCACTCATCATGGCGATTCATCACTGATTTTACAAAAGTTGTGAGTTGAATCTGCATGACCTTTCACCAGCCCCCTTTAGGGTTCATTCATCATGGCGAATCATCACCAATATCACATAAGTTGTTAGTTGAACCTGCATGATCTTTTGCCAACCCCTGTCAGTTTCAACTCATCATGACAATTCATCACCAGGATGTCAGCATTAACAGACTAGGATAACTCTATAGTTAGATGCTGTCTTTGCTTTATGGATGGGGCATTGAAAATAAATACATGATCCTAGGCTATATATGGATCAGTTCCTTTATATGCTAGTAAATAACATGAACGTATACAACATAATGAATGCTATAATTATAGTTATGTGTTCATATTTAAGACATAAATGATAGTTTCTTTTGTCTATGGGATTTAACACTGAGTTGACATTGTGCCCAATACACATAGTAAGTAGGCATTATTAGGCCTTGGTCTGACAATAATAAGAAAATTTGGTGTGCTCTGACCTTTATGGTGCATTACATCTATTGGAAAGAGGTAAGAACAGTTAGTGATAGAGCATTACATTATTGCATTGAGTGATAATAGGGGCACATACCATGTCTGACCCAAATCATAGCATCTCTCACGACGCATGACACATCCTAACGATGTCACCAGCAGTCTCACTCACCATGACCAGCTATCACCGACAGTGACCACCAGCCTAGTTCACTGTGTTCTGATTGGTCCATTTCAAATTTCCCTCCAAATTTCTGATAACAAAGACACTTACCCAGATTTCACAACAGACAGGCAGAGACCAAGGAGAACAGATATGAGGTGAGTTGGCTTCTAGTATACTTAGTGTAATTTGTACAATATACAGTTTACTGTGACACATACAGCAACTGATATTGTCGGTTAGGTCTTTTACACCTTGTTTAATTACATCAATTTCTGATTTAAAGAATAGCAGGCAGCAGTCATATTCACTGGCTGGTTGTTCACATCAATTGATAAATCTAATGGTGGATTTTTTAGACCTCCTCCACCATTAAATGTCCATGCATGGCTGTGCATGTCATTAATGCTTAACCAGGAGAGGGGAATAGAGGTTTGCATAAAATTTGCCATGCACCCTCTTTGTGTGAATTATTGTTTATGATACAATAAAAGCTATACACATATTTCATAAACTTGTGATATAGTACTGTATTCATGATTAAATGTCTTTTATTTCCTTATCTTTAAACAGGGACTTCCACAAGTAATTCAGGGGAGTATCAACAACAGAAGCATGGATGGAGAGGACCACAAATTAATGAACAGCTAAATCAATTATGTTTAAATTGATGAATAAAAGAACCCCTCGCCCCCCCCAAAAAGATTTGTTTGCCATCCGGCGTGACCCTGCATGATCACGACCATCATCATCTGTGGTGACCCTGTGTAATCATGACTGTTGTAATCTGTGGTGACCCTGTGTGATTATGACTGTTGTCATCTGTGGTGACCCTGCGTGATCACAACCATTGTCATCCCTGGGGACCCTGCATGTTCACGACCATCGTCATCCCTTGTGACCTTGTGCTATAGCAACACATGACCAGATTATTTTTCATAAGATCACGGTCGTGAAGGGCATCACACAAGATGGCGAAAGGTCACCACAATTTGCTGGGACGGGAAGCTAGATCACTGGATTACTAAATTTGGGCCATGATATGAGGGCAGGTGTAAAATAAACATGTCACCAATTAAGGCATGTATTTTGCCGAGGGGGGGGGCTATTCTTCAAAGCATTTTAGCACATTCTTCAAAGAACTTAGCACCTTTTAATCTTTAGTTAATTCCTTAATACTTTTAAATTGATTATAGTTTCAACACAGTGTTATGGCAAACCCCTCCCATGACTCCAAATGTCACATTCTAATATCCCTAAGAATTGTACCAAACCTGGCCACCTGCCTGACTGTACTTAAAAGTTAGCAGATTAAAGCCTAATATAAAAAGTATAATCAACTCAGAATTTGTTATTTAACCAACACTATGGTATCAAACAGCGGTCATACCCTGTTCGGGGTATTGGTACCTAGGGGGCCTCCCACCTGTGTGACCCAGTGCCCTACCTGTCACACACCTCTCACCTGCACTCCACTCACCTGCACAGGCAGGCCCAGACAGTTCAGCCCAGTCACTCCACTCACCTGCACAGGCAGGCACAGACATTCAGTTCACCTCAGCTCTGTCTGTTTATTTTTTCTGTCTGTTTGTTGCAATCATGGAGATATGTGACTCTTGTCAGCATGAATATCATGGCAACAAGAGAGCATGTCCACAGTGTACATGCCCCAACCCACGCTGGAAGGCAGGAGACCAGATGGTGGGACACAGAACAACCGGGATTACAGAAGGGGCCACCGGGTCTACAGACCAGGCGGCTGGGACTACAGACCTGACAGCCGGGGAGAGCGACCTGACAGCCGGGGAGAGCGACCGGGAGGAATGCCCCCCCACAGAGGACCCAGACTGGGAGAGCGACCGGGAGGAATATACTATACAGGTGTAGTAACTCATAGTTTGATATTCTACCAATCATAGCTGTAACTGTAAACCAAGGAACAGAGTCTGAAGGTGCACAATACTTGGAGTGTCTGTAATAGCTTTGTTCTTTGGGTGATGATCATGGGCACAGATAGATCGGATGTTACAGCTTTTCTCAACCACAAAGATTACTTTAATCCTAGAGTATGGGGCTACCCTTTCGGGAACTTGCTGGGATTTGATAATATATATGCTCCAGAAGCCGAGTCAATTATGGGAGATTCCAGCATTTTCTCAGAAGGTAGGAGTGTTGGAGGGGGGACTATGGTTCCCTGCCTGTAAGCACTCCAGGAGTGACCAGCGGGAACACCAAAGCAGACTCTCTGACTTTGGCTCAGAGGGGACTGTATTTCATTGCCTTAGAGCAAGAAGGTTGTATTTACATTTTTCTAGTTTTGCAGGAGAGGCAAAAGAAGGGTTCCAGTTACTATAGCACAAAGTGGATATGGCAACATTGCAATGGGGCCTGTAAGTAGACATACAATAGCTACGTCTCCAGTACTTTCGCAGTTGTTAGATAATGATTGATAGATGTTAAAGCTGAACAATCTTCTTGCACTAAGGTGACAATTTGTACAGGTCATCACTCACCATCAAGCTCCTAGATGTATTAAGGTTTGGGCTGGAAATTTGGCCAGAATTTTTGTGATAAATGTATACCAGCATGAGACAGTGGTGCCCTCAGCCATGAAACTACCAAGGACATACTAAATGTTGTCGTCCCAAAAGTTAAATCAGTTCAAGGTACCCCTTCTCCACTGTATCACAAAAGACCCACCTGAATCGACATGGCAGTTTTGAAGATAGATAATCCTGAGGTACTCAACACAGCCTGTGAGTACTTACCAAGCTAGGCAATGGTAAATTGCACTCGAGGCATGTCACAACACAATCAACCATCCTGGGCAATCATAGGGCAATTCATGACTGAGACCATGAGAACTGAGTGTGCTGTGTATTTGACTGCCTATGGATCATGTAAAATTAAAGTAGCAATATGAATTAGAAAGTTGTGTTCACACAGAAATGAGAGGAGACTTCCGGAATGACCAAACCTGATTACAGAACAACACCAATTATGAGCTTGGAATCCCAGTTCTGGCACACGCCTCAGACAACAACTGTTTTTCAAGGGTATTTGAAAAGCAGACTGAGGGCAACAGTTGTATTAATATCCCAAACACCATCAAAGCTCAAAACACTAATAAATTATGATCACTTAACATTGGTTCTTGACACACCATTTCAGATATGAGAAAACATTTAACAAATACAAAACTGAAAGAAATTGTAAATGAATCTATACAAAATGCACCTGATTGTAGAATAAGGGAATGAAATGGCTGGCCACATTTAGCTTGAGCATGCTAATTTTCTTTCGATCCTGTGACTAAGGTTATGGATGATTTGCATAGCCCATTTGTATAGGTAATTAGCATGCGCTAAACCCATCTTTCTTCCTTCATTTCCTGACTATACACACAGTCCACAGCTTTGATCTTTTCACACAAAATGTTTAAGATTTTGGAGGGATACCATCAAAGCCTCTCACCATTTTGGCATTGATAATCTCTGGTGGATAGTTATACAATATTAGACTACACATTCAAACATGATGGATGTCATCATGTTTCAAATTATTGATACAAGGCCATTCACTCATAATAAATAATGTGCATTCAGGAGGTGTACTTCTATTTACCTGGTCACATACTAGGCTAGATACCAAGGAATCGACAGAATCAGGCAAACCACAACCTTTGAACACTCAAACTTGGTTTGTTCAGGAGGAATCCTATGGCACATCAGCAGCATGTAGACTTGGTGATGGCTCATACATAAGGACACATGGTACTATATGCCTACAGCAAATTCCAAGAAATCTGAAGAGTTTACTTGCCTTTCATAATTCTAGTATATTGATTGCTACTATGGAAGGCCCCAATGAGGGTAGTCTGCTCCTTAGTGCACCCAGCCGAAAGGCCCCACTCCAAAGGCAGAATCTAATTTAGAACCTAATACAGAAAGTGAACTGCAGAACTTCAGGAACAGACTCATGATGGCTGCCAAACTGCACCATTATACACTAAGCTGCCAGATTGCACCATATTTCTGATGGCTACAATCAAGAATAATGAATTTATTAAGAATCATTTGTATTCTTGTAGATTTAAGAGATGAAATCTGGATTTGTTCAGGTTTTTGAGAGAAAAGTGATCTAAATCCAAGATGGCTGCCCAAGAGCCCAAAATAGTACTCCTAGCATTTATATTGATGTTTGTAAGTGAATTAGAAGCAGAAATACAGCTTTTGGAAGATTTCGATAATGGCAATATTGAAACAAGGTGGCCATATTGGATACAGCTGTTGCACTGAAAGGCCTCAACTTTCACATGATTCTCCTAATTATAAAGCATGCATCTGTCAAGTTCCATTGGTTTCTTCCCATAATTTCATATTTTTTTCAGAATTTATCATAATAAAAGTGAAAATACCTAATAATTTAATGTTTTGCATAAATTATGCAAATTAGGCTAAACTGTAATGGTAAAATCTTATTGCCAGAACCTACTTCATTGAAATCTAACCATTTTGGAATAATTGTAGTCATGTTTGATTTGAAGAGTTTGGTTCCAAAATGCAATAGACGCCATTTTGAAAAACAAGGTCAATATTTCAAAAGTCTACAGATAAGAGATACTTGAAAGCAATACAAAAACTATTTTATTTGAAAAATATATTTTTTAGCAGTCCAGATTTTGTTTAGTAAAGATTTCATCATGATAGCACTAAAATCAACGTTAGAGGAGCACTACAAATATGGGTATATGCTGAAAATCTGGAATGGATTTATTGCGTTTTGAAAACAAACTCTTCATATCCTTCTGAGGCTTAATGAGGTAATTTTGCCTATCTAATTAAATATGCAAATTAGGGGCTTTAATATGCAAAATACAAAATGGTCCCAGGCAGATTTGGATTCTCTGGAAAAAAAACTGAGTAGGACCCACTCCTTCAACATTAAGTATATCATGGTTAGTAGAATACAGATTTTGCCCCATCTACTAGCCCTAATTAGGCCTTAATAGCCCCCATCAAGCCCCTTGTATGCTCCTGTCAGTGTCCATCCTTTTTGGCATTGCATCTGACCGACTGTCATCACACCAACATTAAGGTGGTCATATAAGCCAGTCAGCAGGGCACTGATCATTCATCTACCCGGCTAATGACCATCCTAAGCGTATTACAAGGTCACAAGGTCACTAAGTAGGATCAGATGACCTTGAGGGGTCACACTGTTCGAGGAGCAGGGCAGTAGTGTGGCTTAACGTCATTAGGTTGTGTCCTGCTGATCAACATCAGGGTTCTGCACTGGACCCTCTCAGAGGGAGGCACTGAGAGTTGTCACGTGAGATGCAGCTCCAAATGAGAGCTGAGATTAAGTCAGAGGTCACAGAGATGCAGAGAAACATAGTGCATTCTAGAACTAATGAAGCCTTACAATTCATGGCTTTTAGGATAACTTAAATAACTTCAACATTCTACACACTTTTCTGCCCCACTTCTACTTTTTATCAGTTTGTTAGTTTGCTAAGGGTAAGAAAGTGGTCATGTCAAAGATCACTGTGATGCAGAGAACTGTCACAGATGTTGGCCACAAAGAATCCCTATGCAATTATCAGTTCAATTTATACAATGGCTTTAGCATCATTTGATAAACTTCAACATTCAACTTTGTGTTTCTGTCTCAGTTCTGGTTTGCTTCAAGTCATGAAAATCGATATGCAATACCTTACAAAAGCAACTATAGGAGATTTCATCCATTATGATTGGAATAAATGAAAAATTACCAGGAAGTAAGTAATTGTAGATCCACACCCCCTCACGCCCATGAAGATTCTCAAAGTATAATAGCAACAACAGTACAGATATTAAGCAAGCAATGTTACAGACTTAGCAACCATCAAAGCTATCTATTGTGTTGCATGAACAGATTAGTAAACAAATTGAAAATGTGCTGTCCTGTGCAGAGGCATTCCACACCAGATTGGTCAAAATGTGTGCGTGAGCAATCGGATCAAGCCTCTGTATGATATTGCTGAAGGCTGGTGGTATTCAGGTGGTATTCAGGTGTGTGGTACAGTACAAGTAGTATCTACCACCATATATGTTGTCAACAAGCTAATATGTCTTCTGTCACCATATCCAGCTCTGTGGGAGACTGCAGCTTGGTGGGCCCAGCCAGTTTACATTATGTGCTGTATAATGATAATGAGTGTCCCACAATGGGGAACACTGCAACGCTCCATTTCACTCCCCTGTTGGGCTGTTGTCTAGGCCCAGTGTTGCTGCTGTAGGCTTTACCCCTTGCCAGATTGATGTATGATATGAGCTGGGACGTGGAGGGGTATAGAGAGAGGAGGTGTCAGGAGGATAGGGGTAGTGCAGGGGGGTATGGAAATGACAAGAGGGGAGTGTCAGGCTGAGATAAGGAGTATTCATGGGTTTTTTTTTTAGTTGTTGTTTTTTTCTCTCTCTCTTTTTACAGAGGTATGCAGCTGCAGTACTGAGTTATAGATATAGGATGGGATTACATTTTATGCACAGCAAATTGTGTATTCTAGTTTGTACCATTTTTCCCCAAATTGAATATGGTGGATGAGGCAAAGTATGCATAGAAAAATGTTCAAGGAATACATCAAAGGTTAAGGGAAATATGGTGGATGAGGCGAAGTATGCATAGAAAAATGTTCAAGGAATACATCAAAGGCTAAGGGAAAGATGTGTAGTACCATGCCTATGGGTCTCTCTTTGCTTACAACACTACATTAGCAATGATTTCTAGCTGAATTGAGGACCGTCCATATTCTGGAAACATTTTTGTGGTAGTGCATTAAGTGCCACATCCACTGCCCATGGATGGACCATCCATCTCCCTTCATCCATTTTTCTCCATGAAATCATTGATAAATGAAATGGATAAAGCTGATGGAGGGTCCATCTGTTGACCGACATTGCACAACCACAACATTGATAAACAATAGCTCCAAATAAGCTACAAAACATAAGACTGCAGCCCTGATTCAGCAGTAGTACCTTAAGAAACACACATACTATCAGCCATGAGAGCTAATCATTGGTTGTGATGATAATTGGGGTCTGCTCATTAAGCACCTTATCCTGATGGTGTGGCTAACAGCTCTGAAGGAAAATTCCTTATAAGCAGCTGGCCAGTAAAGGCAGTCTCCCACCCTGGGGGAGGAGGAGGAATGCAAGAGAGAGGTAACCAATGGGGCGGCAAGAGTACCATAATGTATTGCATACAGTCAAGTGTGTTTTTATATGCCAGAAGTTGTTAATGTTTGATCCTGAAGGAGCAGGACTTGTTTTACTTTTCATTCAGATTTATAATTTCCTGCTCATCTCTGCCACCCTCTCTCCCTCTCTCTTTCTCTCCCTCCAGAGAACTCTCTCCCTCTCTTCCTCCATCCATTTATCTACCTTTTCATCTCAAACAAAGGAAATTCATAAAAGGGGATAGAACAATTCCTCACTGCTGAAAAGGTCAAAATTAACAGTCTCTAATCAAGAATGCCTTCTCCACCCTATGATAATATCATTTCAGTCAGGATTCTTGTTCCTTGTTCACCTGATATCATTTCTTGATGCATTTGGTAAGTAGTTATTTTGTACCCCTTCAAAGGGTGGCATATACCCACAGCGTGATATATCTGTCATTATGAGAAGCCAATACAATGCTGAACTTTCCAGCAATGTACTACTGGATTTTGCAGATCCTTCTGATCATCATAATGATACTTGGATGCAGCCCTGGTTATATAACCACCAAGGCTGCATTGCTGCAGTGTGAAAATTGATTTAGTGTATAAAAGTTCTATTCAGTGCACCATGGTGCTACAGCCCCTAAAGAATTCTCCTGCTGCTGAAGGCAGTTTGGGCATTCAGGCAGCTTATTATCCTTTCTATAGTAAGTTCATTACCAGGCTGATTAGCTCTACCCAAGCCACTGGTCACGGTTTGTCTTCACACAGAGATACCTTAAGAGACAGGCTAGGCACCAGTAGATGATGGGGGCTCAGTCTATTGTGAAGTTCCAAATAAAGTATATCATTTGAATTGACCTTATTCCTGGTCTTACTTTAATGGATGGTGAGGCCTGTATTAGGTTTTGAATACAGGTACACAAAATATCTTCACAGCAAAGTGATTATCGATTGATAAAAAGCTATTTAACCAATAAATATGAGATAATGTTGACTCATACATCTTTCAAGATTGGCCATCAAGTCTCAAGGTAGACAGCCAATTTCCTAATGTCAATTTTCAGCTACTGCTAACTTTATATTGAACTGAAAGGCTTAAAGAAAAAATCCTAGACGAATAGACAATGGCACAAGAATTGAAATCCAGTAGTTCTGATATGACAGTAGGTTAAATGTAAGTAAGCTGCTGGTAACTATCAAATGAGGGATCTTCATATCTGGGGAAGGCACTGTAATGGAAGCTGTAACCCGGACAATCCCTCCCAAAGCTTCATCTTTCTATCCCCCTAGGTATTACCTGCTAATAACCATCCTCAAAGACCCCACATATGGTCTGTGACTGTGTGACAGCAACCAGTGAAAAACAAGCAGCACAAATACCACATGCCATTCCTAAAGTCCTCACATTATTGGTTGGATCTATCACTATGGTGGGGAGAAAGAACATTTATGAATATAGGTATAGGAAAGAGAAAGGAATGGATATAAAAAAGGAGGGAAGAGGGATGAAATGAGGGTGAAAGGGAAGCAGGGAGTTGGTGAAATAAGAGATAAAGAAGGAGGGTGTGGAGGGTAGGAGGAAAAATGGGAGGAATTGGGATTAGGTATTAAGCAAGAGGAATGACAGAGGGGAAGATGGAAAGGTATATATCTGGATTGAGGGGTTTAAATACAATAGTGGATTGTGCACTGGGAGGGGAGCTCTTAGAGACCATGGTGAACACATAGGTAAATATGGAGAGAGAATGTAGATAATAAGCTATCCTCTAACAAACTATTATATCTTATACAACTGCCTATAGTTTATATAATGATAAATATCTACCCTATATGCCATTCACCATTCCTCAAGTGAATGCTTAGTAACCACAAGAAAGATAAGGCACAACCCATAGCAAATCAATCTTTCCACCAGGGAAATGACCTTTATATGCTGCATCCTTTTCTAATACAGCAGCTGTTTCCATTTAAAGCTTTCTCACAGACAGAAGTCACCAATGGCTGAGGGTCAGACACTAGGGAAATATGGCCGCCTGTAGGCCAGCCTCTGTGCATGAGCCAGCATTTACATCCAGTAAGGAAAAGGGTCATCTGGAGACAATTCCAGACTATCAAAGAGCTATATTTCTTTAGGGGCTGTTACCAAGGGGGTGGGAGGGGGCACAGGAACTTATGTCCATCTTAAATGGGGAAAAGATGAATATTTGTAGCTAGGGGCCATTGCCTTTGGAACATGTAAATGGGAACAACATAAGATACTCCCAGTAGGGCAGTATGGTTGCAGCATCCAATTGCTTGGATTGGGTATGTATGAGGTTGCTGGAGAAGGCATGGGAGAAGGGATTGGAAAGTGCAGTATTGAGATGTGAGTGTATGTGTAGGGTAGAGCTGGAGCTTGTGTAATACTTTATATGAAGTGATGGGGAGGGAGATAGAGTCCTAAGGAAGACGATATGAAACCCTAATCATATGTTCCCGTTCCTCTTGTTTTATTACCAACACTCCTAGTCCTGATGTCTCATCTACAGACATATTCCTTTATAGACATTCTGAGAGAGTAAATTACCCTGCCAGTTCCTACTGCTGCCAGATTCTATCTAGTACTATCACTGCACTGTCAAAAATGTTGTCAAAATAATGGTGAAATCCTTGTCCCAAAGTTGTCAGACATCCATATTTATTTCCAAGGAGATTCCTTGTACTATACTGCCATCTGGGCTTAATTGTGGTATTTCACTGCAATGGAAACACGGTGGTTCACTTTTCAGTTTCATGTGGATCCCTGGTAGATTCAACAGTTATTTTCTAGAGTGTGGTTACTGGAATACTTCTGTAATGGATAGTCTACACCAGTGATTACTCAGTTATTTCACTTCATTGCAACTGCCCAAGATGGTTTTCTTGTTGGAAAGTAGCATGATGTCAGAAAAGCTACGGAATCAGTTTTCTAAACATACAAAAGTACTTAGATTCCCATCAAATAAAATTGAATTTCCCTCTATGAATCTATGATAACATAATAGCAATTCACCATCATGTGTCATAATTACCACATTGTCTTGTCTCCAGCAGTTAATGATTTGGTGTCTGATAGCTTACCTCTATTCCTTACTGCCAGTCTCCCGTCCATGCTAATGTCGCAAGATATTTGCCCTAACATTATCTTAGTTTCTTTATCTCTAGCCTTCAGAACTTAAAGAAAAGTCTTTTTCTTTCTACCAGGCTCATCCATCTACTACCATCCAGAGTGCCTGACCCTTAACCTCAACCTCATACTAGAGTGAGTGAGTAATAGATGTTTAACGCCATTTTGACAGCCAAGGTCATATTCATGGTTAGAACCATATTACACAATTTCACAGAGGAATGTGTCAGTGCCCGTGCATATGTGCACCACACACATCATGAGGGGATAGGAAAGAAATAGACCCTTTTAAGTGGGCTAGGGCAGCCTACCTCATACTAGACCCCAGCTCGTCCCGTGTACTGTGTATGTTCTAACCACTTTCTTCCACACCTCGACTTCTCTCCATTTTAGCCCCCCCCCCTTCCGCTGACCATGTCAACACCTGCCAGGAATGCCTAATACCCCAGAGCCCTGTTTCTAAGACAGCCTTAGGAGCTAAATGCCAGCTTCTCAGAGTGATATGTAAAAATAACCTTCCCTTTCCCTCTCTTTTTGCTATGCCCAGTTATTGTTGGTCATTCTACCCTGTTACCAGTGTCTCACCTTTTCTTGCATGAATCATGTGGAATTTAGTCCATGGCTGACCAGATAACAAAGCAAGAGGTGAGTCAGCTTGTGCATGAGTTTGTGCAAGAGGTGGCTTTTTCATAGATTGAGTATCCTGGCATTGATTTCCCTCATAGTTGCTCCTGAATCAACTTGCATGAAGGTGCACTGAAGAGAATATTCTATTGACAAGGTTGAATACGTTTCTCAGATGGTTAAGTTGCTTTGTTGTAAATACGTTATGTAGCAGTATTTGTGATTTGTGGGTGTGGGATGGAAAGATGGGTGTGTGTTGGGGCCATCACATAATATATATGTATAAACTGTAGAATGGGTGTAGAAATAGGAGGGTAAAATCAGCACAGAAGCACCTTATCTTGCTTCCATTTGCTCATACTGGTTTGAAAGGAAAGGATAGTTATACTCAGGAGAACCTTTTATTGAGTTTGAAAACTAACAATTTTCTATGTGACACTTCCACAGGGATCTAGAAGGAACACAATAGATATAGGCAAATGGAGTTTAAAAAAATTAAATGAAATGAATAGTTCCACTACCATGTTCCTCAGCAACATATTATGCTTTCTTGCTACTTTTTTACTTTTTTTTTGGTGTTAGAAGGGATGTTGGTGGGGCAAAAGAATGGAGGCTTGTGTTATTGAGATGGGAGAGGATTTACAAGAAAGGTCTAGCTTGAAATAATTTGCACTTCACGGATTGGATCATGACATCGATTATATTTAATGACTTCTGAAAAAAAAATATCCTTCATCTTATGTACACTCCCTAATGGCTTGGTTAAACCATTAATCTTAGACATTCCATAGTAAATCTACACAATCCAATTTCACCTGTATTACATATTCTAATTTTACTTAAACGTTCTCACTGTACACCTTTATTCACAAGCCCTAGTTATAACTTACAGTGGCATTTGTGCCATGCAAGGCTAGTTTTGTGACAGGCTACCATAGGAAAGGTCATAAATGTCCCTTGTAATAAATAGTGGATGGTGGTAGACTGCTAGTAGATGGATAGTGAGGGAGTAATGAATGGGCTCGTAGGCCCCGAGTTTGATATCCTAGGATACAAGCAATGAGGTGCCTGTTAGCCCATACCTTACTGGCTTTATTACAGGATTTATCAATGAATTATCAATAAATAATCAATAGAATATCAATAAATTCATTTGGAAAAAAAAATCCATGCTGGGACCAGGACCCGATGAGCTACTGACTGCTGCAAAACTTCTATAGAGGCAAAAGGCTGGACCAGGCCGGGACGCAAACACCTGCACCAGACTGTGAGCAGGACGTCTATCCATCTGGCCACAGAGGCTGCTACTATAGAGCTATGGTAGTAATCCTATCCATTCTCACCTTGACCCATACCCAGGCCAGTCGCACACAGTACTGCAAGCTGTCAGCGCCTTCCCTAGCAGACAGAGAGGTAGGGAGGGGGGGTCACAACCAAGACGACAGGATATTTTCACACATTGAATGTATACTAGTTATATGTAAGTGACCTCCCCTAACCAAGTAAAACCTATGGCATTGTATATATACCAGGTCTGAGATGAGGCTGAGAAGAAGACCAAGACTTAGAGCATACCCTGTACTGAAGAGTATCAACATGGGTACATCTGTAGACAGCATTAGAAGTATACCCAGGGCCATTTCTCACCCTGCTTGCCTGTGATCAGTGGACCATGACCACCCTGTACTGGTGTGAGTTGATATAACTGTGTGTGTGTGCTACTGAGGTGTGAGTTTAGCCCCCTCCCACCTATCCTTACCTACTGCAGTCTTAGGGAAGCCACATTTGAACATATTCTATGTCAGAAAATTGATAATATCTTGAAATGGAATGTTCATATCGTAAACATTTTAGTATTTTCTTGGAGAAGAGGCTTTGAAATTTTACATGGACTCGACATTTTCTTTATGAAATTTAGCACCAAAATCGGAAATATGTTTTAGTGTTGGCTACAGGTACACACCATGGTCATTCGGACACAAAATCCATGATTTACTTTACATATTTATTGTAATTCTTCATGCTGACTATGTTCCTGGGTAAGTAGATATTCCATTTTCATGTATAGCTATCATCAAAACCATAGAAATAGTAGAAACTGGTAAAAAGATACATTATTCATGTCACTATAAAATCATCCTTGGCCCCATTATCATGCTGAATGAGGGCTAGAAATGGCCACGGTCCTATATATAGAGTGCATAAAGAGTGCAGTCTTCAACCTGTATACAGGCAAACACACACTCTTTCTCGTCAGTCCCTGTGGCGCAATGCATGGGGAACTGGTCTTCCAATCAGGAGGGTATGGGTTTGACCCCTGCCCTTGGCAATAGAATTCTCATAGGTTTTAACATGTGACCTATGACATGTAAGGTGTGCCTGATATTTATGGATAACAGGCACTGGGTGCCTGATATCCATGTATCCAGCTCACCTTACAATCATGGTGTGCAATATCGACAGGTAACAGAATGGGAATATCCAGGAAAAGCACCCTGAGTCTCAGTAATCGTGTAATAGTTATCAATATATCTCTTAGCTTCAAACCCTGGATGGGGGGGAGGGCTGAAAAATAATGCATGGCTACAACAGGAGGGCATGGTGATGATAGCAGGCAACACTGTTGAGTAGGAACAGGGAGGGTGTAAAAGCTCTTGAGTGATGGTAATTCAAAGAAGGGATTTTCACTGAAATGTAGAACACAGGACAAACACCACAGTTTGCTTATGGGTTGAAAAAAAAAACAACAGAAAGTGCTCCGTTCTTATTTACACACACACAGTTGCATATGTACTAACATATGTGACAGGATCTGCGAAAAAGGCCATTAGTGCAGGGTGCATTAAGGTCCCTATTCCCAGTACATGTCACATATACTGAATGGCATAATGAATAGAGTCCTTGGCAATCTACCAATGACTGTAAAGTATTACATTTGCATCCGAAAAAATAACTATGCCTATGTTCAGACTAACATTTGGAATTAGGAAGCAGAGAAATCACTACTACACTTAAACTCACAACTTTATAGATACAGGAGGGTCTGTTTATTCTTATAATAACCTCATAGAGCAAATATATATAGCTTATCCTTGTGATGACATTACCATGGCTTTATGCACAAGCAGTGACTGCCTGTACAGAGGGGGGCAGCTGCACACAGGTAGGGAAAAAGAGGTTAGGGTTAGTAAATGGTCAATGTTACCAAGATCAATAAAACATGTATAATTCCATACCTAAATGTTTATTTCCTAACTGATCTTTAGCCAATTCATTTCTTACATTGGTCCTGAAAGTGCATTATGGATTTACCTATATATTTACATCCCCTACCCACACCTAGGGTAGGCCTAAATATTACCAAAAAGCCATTACTCATCCCTGTTCTTTGCCGACTACGACCTCTCACATACTCTAAAGCTGAAGACGTACGTTACGGAACAACATTTTAGCCTGTACCACATGCAGGCTAGAAGAGGATGATGTGAAACTCTGCAAACGAAAATCCCACACAATCTCTTTCATGTTATCCCATAGTTGTATATAATGTGCTGATAGAGAAAGCCAAAGCAGATCTTTTATCTCGGCAGAAAATGTCAGGATTTGCTTCCCAAAATAAATGCTAAATGGGACTGTTGTGTAGAGGGTAGCTTCTGTAACCTGTTAACATCAAAGTGGTAAAAATTTAATGTCAAAAGGGATACAGGAAAAAAATAAAACAGGGCTCCCTCGGACCAGGGGGACCAAGACGATCATGATGATCGTGAGAGTGACGCTGGCAACGAGAGCTATATATATATATATATATATATATATATATATATATATATATATGTATGTATGTATATGTGTGTGTGTTTTGTCGTAGTCTGATAAAGCACCACATTACATCCATGATGTAGAAGCTGTCCAGCTCACAATTCTAATCCTTTGGCAGGGTAATTAATTATGACACGGTTTTCACAGCTCTTGGTTTAATGTGATGGTGACACAATTATATATGTAGTGTTCTACCCCTTGATGCTAATCGAATCTTTCGATAGACAACGAAGAACAACTATTCAGGTTCCAGTTAAAACTTTATTGTCAATAACGCATAGGCATCAGCCGTTCTCGATGACAGTTTACAAGTAGTAGTGTTTGACCTACTAAGCACTCTCGACACTAGACGACTAGTGCAGCCTTCTAGTGTCTATGTTCTACAAGTAACATATACCTTCTCTGTGCAACAGCACAGAGAAGTATTATAACATGGTAGTCAGGCAGCTATCGCTCGTGATGGTCCGTCACGACTGGACTGACCCCGAGGAAGGCCGTACAATGGCCTTATATACACCAGAGTCGAGGGCCACATGACCATGTGGTGACGTGGCGCTGGACTCCAGCGCCCCCAGGTGTCGGGTAAGAGAGGTGCTCTCGACGTCGCCCACGAGGACCAAGAAGGTACCTCGAGGACGACTCGCGACCACCACATATGTATGTTGATTTAAATTCAGCTGACCCAATTCATGACAACAGAGTCATTACTGCTGACACTAAAATCTCAGAATTTGACACTGTCACTGTGATAGGTTGGTGTTTGTAAGATACACATAATCAAATGCCCTTTGATCGATGCGAAAATAAGACAAAGTCATGTGGAATAGCATTACCTGACATAGCCTGATAGTCAATGATTCCAGCAGAATGTGTAAAAAAAAAATCAAAAAAAGGTGCTTTAATTTTGGATTCAGCAGGATTTTTTGGTATAGGTGGCCCCTTGTTTCCATTTGATATCACTCTGATAAAGATTCCTGACATCTCTATAAACCCTCTTATCCTACATAGGACTCAATACTGAACACAAAAGGGAGCCTACTTTTAAGGGGGGTTAGAGGGGGGGCTGTTACACTGTGTCCATAGGTAAAGCTCTGAGTTTCACCTCCTTTCTATTGAAGCTTCTTGCCTTCATGACTGGAATCAAAAAAGGTTCAAATAAGAGCCATATTTGCAGTTATTTCTATCATATCAAATTCCGAAAGATGTTCTTGTAAAGTATCCACACCCCTTCAAGCTCATAATGATCCCCCATGTATATAGCAACACCAATACAGACAATGTTGCCAATTTAGCAATCATCAAAGCTATCCATTGTGTCACATGAATAGATAAGTAATGCATAATTTAGATTGAAAGTGTGTTGTCCTTTCTCACACTTCTGGTTATTATGTAATTACAGAGGCATTTCACAATGCTCTGGTAGCAATGCATGCATGAACAATCTGATACAGCCTCTATATATGATATTCCTGAAGGCAAGGTAGTATCTACCATCATAAATTGTCAACAAGATAATATGTCTTCTGTCACCATATCCAGCTCTGTGGGAGACTGCAGCCTGGTGCACCCAGCCAGTTTACATTACAAGCTGTATAATGATAATGAGTGTCCCACTGCAACGCTCCATTTCACTCCCTGATTGTGCTGTCGGCTAGGCCCAGTGTTGCTGCTGCAGGCTTTACACCCCCCCTCCCAGATTGATGTATGGCATTAGCTGGAATGTGGGGGGTATGGAGAGAGGAGGTGTCAGAAGGATAGGGGTGGAGAGGAGTTATGTAGGGGGTATGGAAATTACAAGAGGGGACTGTCAGACTTGGTTTAGGAGTCTTCAGTGTTTTTTTGGGTTTTTTTTCAAAGGTATGCAGCTGTAATATTGAAATTGGCATAGGGGATGGTGTGTTATTTTATGCACAGCAAATTATGTATTGTAGTTTGTACCATTCTTTTCCAAAGCGAATATGGTGGAAGAGGCAAAGTATGCAGACTTTCATTAGGAGTCTTAGTTGGTATTTGGGTGTGTTTTTGGTGTTGTTTGTCTCTCTTTTTAGGTGTGCAGCTGCAATACTGAGTTATACATTATGGGATAGGATAACAGTTTATGCACAGTAAATTATGTATTCTAGTTTGTACCATTTTTCCCAAATGGAATATGATGGAAGAGGTGTAGTATGCATAACAAAAAGTACAAGGAGTACATTAAAGGGTAAGGGATAAGATTGTGGTAGCATGCTTATGGATCGCTTTTTGTCTACAGTACTGCATTGGCAATGATTTCCAGGTGAATCAAGGTCCATCTATATTGTAAGAACATATTAGTTATTTTTAGTGTATTACTTGACTGACATCCCACAACCACAAGATTTATGAACAATAGTTCCAAATAAGATACACCATAAGACTCCAACCCTGATCCAGCAGTATTACATTAAACAACATACACAGTATGAGCTGTGAGAGGCAATTATTGGGTGTGATAATAATTGTGGTCTGCTCATTAAGCACCTTATCCTGTTGGTGTAGCTAATAGTCCCGGAGGAAATGCCTTATCAGCAGCTAGCCAGAACAGGCAGTCTCCCACCCTGGGGGAGGAGGAGGGATGCAAGGGGAGAGCTAACCAATGGGACGGCAAGAGTACCCTGATGTATCATATGCCCATAGTAAATTGGTCATATGCATTTCGTTTCCATATGCCAGAAGTTGTTAATGTTGGTTCCTGCAGTCCTAAATTGTTTTCCTTATAATCATGGCCATTCATATTTTCCTGCCCTACTCCCCTTTTTCTCTGTTTCTTTCCCTTCCTAGGTCTCTCTCTCTCTCTCTCTCTCTCTCTCTCTCTCTCTCTCTCTCTCTGTTTCCATCCATCCATTTATCTCGGCTATCCATGCATCTACTAACTTATTTATATATCTCAGGCAAAGAGAAAATTCACAAAATAGGATAGAACACTTCCGCACTGCTGAAAGTAACTTCAAAATAAATGTTCTCTAATCAAGAATGCCTTCTCAATCGCATGATGATATCATTTCAGTTATGATTCCTGTATCACCCCATCCCATTTCTTGATGCATCCTGTAAGTCTCTATTTTGCCCTTTGAAGGGGGGCATACACCCAAGCCGTGATACATCATTATGAGAAGCCAATACACCGCTGACTAGGAATTTTCCAGCAATAAACTACAGGATTTTGCAGATCCTTTGAATGGTAGTAATGATACTTGTTGCAATGTAAATATATTGATTTTCTGCATTAAAATACTATTTAGTGCACCATGGTGATACAGGTCCTAAAGGGTTAAAGAGTTCTCCTGGTGTTGAAGGCAGTTTGGGCATTCAGGCAGCTAATCATCCTTCCTGTAGTAGGTTCATTACCAGGGTGATTAGCTCTACCAGAGCCGCTGGTCATGGTTTGTCTTCACACAGAGATACCTAAGGGGCCAGTCTGGGAACCAGCAGATGATGGGGTCTCAGTCTATGGTGAATTTCACAATAATGTATAAAGAGAGTGTGTGCAATGTCATGAGTTGGCCCTTTTTTATTCTCTTGCATTGACCTAAAGTAGCTTCTTGGTCTTGCTTTAATGGATGATGAGGCACACTTAGCATTTTGAATGCTGGTACACCCAGATACCTTCACAGCAATCCTCTTAGGGCAATTCTAAAAGTTTAGATAAAATGGTCAGGAGATTGTAAATAATGAGGGAGGGCCAATATTCAAGATTGGCCATCAAGTTGCAAGGTAGACAGGCAATTTCATAATGTCAAATTTCATATTCCACTCTCTATATTGAACTGAAAGGCTTAAAGAAAGAAAAGACAAAGACAAATAGACAATGTCACAAGGATTGAAATGCAGTAGTTCATAATCATTCTGGTAGGAGTGTAGGTTAAATGTAAGTAACCAGTTAGTAACTATTGAAGGAGGGATCTTCATCTGTGGAAGGCTCTGTAGTGAAAGCTGTAGCCCAGACAATGCCTCTTTCTATCCACCTAGTTATTACCTGCTAACTGGTAAACCGCCCAGCAGTGTTTTTTTTCTGAGGGAATAACAACCATTATTGTCTGCTTCAGGCAGCTTCAAGATGCTGGCACATTCTGCTTATTGCTGCATAGCTGGTTCCTCACTATCCTCAAAGAACCCACCTACTGTATGTGACTGTGCAACAGCAACCAGCGAAAACCAATTACAACATTTCCCTCCGGTAAAAATGTCATCTGCAGAGAGATTCATGAGCATCAGATGTCATCCATGTATCAATCTAATGTACAAAAATACAAGCAGCACAAATACCACATGTCATTCCCAACCTCCTCGCATTATTGGTCAGATCTATCATCACTACAGTGGGGGAAAAGCCTTGTTTATGAGTATAGGTATTTGAGAGAGGAGGGAATGGATATAAGGAAAGAGGAAACAAAATGAGGGCACGAGGAGGCAGGAAGGCTGAAATAAGAGGTAAGGGAGGAGGGTGGGGAGGGAGGATGTAAGTGAAGGATTGGGATCAGGTATTGAGCAGAGATAACCGGCAAGTATATATCTGGGTTGAGGGGTATAAATACAATAGTGACAGCAGGTTATGCACAGGGAGGAGCTCTACGAGACCATGGTGAACACATAGGTAAATATGAAGAGAGACTGTAGGCTATAAGCTGTCCTCCTACAAACTATGTCATATCCTGTACAACTGCCTATAGTTTATATAATGATAAATACATACCTTATTATGCCCTTCACCTTTCAAGTGAATGTCTAGAAACCACATAGAAAATAAAGCAAAACTGCTTATCATATGCCCATAGTAAATCGGTCTTCTCATCTTCTCCTCAGGGAGATGACGGTTAGCTGCTGTATCCTTTTCTAATAGCTGTTTTCATTAAAAGCTTAGACCAACTCACAGAAAGTCACCAATGGTCAAGGGACACTAGTGAAATGTGGCTGCCTGTTTAGCCAGCCTCTGTGCATGCTCCAGCTTTTACATCCAGTTAGGAGAAGGGGCCTCTGGAGACAGGAACAGACTATCAAAGACCTATATTTCTTTAGTGGCCGATCCAGCCAGGCTGTTGCCAGGGGAGTGGGAAGGGGGACAGGGACCTATCCCCATCTTAAATAGGGAATAGATGGATATTTGTAGCTAAAAGGCATCGCCTTGGGCAAAATGTGAATGGGAACAACATAAGATACTCCAAGTAGGTTGCAGCATCCAATTGCTTGGATAGGGTATGTATGAAGTTTTTGGGGGAGGGAGGGAGAATATTGGGGGGGTAGAGATTGGAAACAGTGCAGCATTGAGACGTGAGTGTATGTGTAGGGTAGAACAGGAGGTGGGTCAATGCTTATGTGAAGTGGGGAATGAGATAGAGGAATGGGATATGAGATCCTTAAGAAGAAAAGATACCAGTCTCCCTTCCATGTTAATGCCTCAAAATGTTTGCATTATATTGTCTCAACAGGTTTATTTTTCTCTAGCCTCCACAACTCAAAAAAAGGTGTTTTTTTCTTTCTACCAGGGTCAAAACTGTAATACCGGGGAAGGTGAGGTATAGGTCTGATGGAATCCCCAGGAAGATCTATCAACTAGTCGCTATTACACAAACGTTGAAACCAAATAGGGGCCAGTATTTATGACTGCTTAGTTGGGATTTAATTTCTCACAAGTCAGTTGTGGTTGACTGGCAGTAGGTTGAAATAGAGGACATTAAACAAGTGGTATGGTCTACTGGCAGAGCTCTATGGTGGAATAGGTACAATATCAAAAGCAACTAATCGGGAGCAGACTGGTTCCCGGGAGTGCCACACACTGACAACAGTGATTTCCAGCTCTGGTCTCAAAGCCATGCTTCTTCCTGTTATGCTAATTTGTCTGTAAGTTTGGTACCCATGCAAATAATGTAAGAGCTTGTGAGATTGGATCTGTCATGGCTGTACACACAGATGAACAAGAAATGTCGATATAGCGGTACCACACATAGGATACTATAAGCCCAACATAAACCTTTCAGGCACACTCTCACAAAATGGATACTCCACTATTCTCCCCTCATACCTCTTACACACTTCTGGTCCCAATTTAGGGATAATTGTCTGATAGAGAAAACCAAACCTGATATTTTATCTCGGCAGATAATGTCATGTTTTGTTTCCCAAAGTAGAGGGTAGCTTCTTTCATCTGTTAACATCAAAGTGGTAACATTTCAAAGGGGATACAGGAGAAAACTAAAACAGGGTTAGTTTATCATTCTGATAAAGTCTTCCTAGCAGACTGTGAAATTATTCACTATAAGTGAAAGGGTACTATGATACAGGCCGTCTGGCATTTTCAGCCAAAAGTAGAAAGTACTTTGTTTCCTCATGTCTTCACTTAAGAATTCAAAGCTTTTTTTCAAATAAGAAAGTACATATGTAGAGGCGAGAAAAAAGGGAGAAGTACGAAAGAAAGGGAGACAAAAATTCAAAGGAAACCCTGTAAGAACACCATAATAAAAAACGGTCCATTGATGTGTGTGGGAGAGTTTATCTTTGTCTTTAATCTTCTCTTGTAGAAGTGGGCCCTTTGACTGGTTATTTGTAATGCATGTGAAAGATCTGTATCTCTAATTACATCTGCAGTGAGAGAGCTAGTTCTGAAAGAGTACATCAAGTCTCTCATTGGCTTCCTGTCAGGGAATCACAGAGCGCTTTGAGTTTTACGGGCTCCTCATATATGATGTGTAGTTCTTCATTAACCTTAAGAGTAATGAAGCAGTTGGGTTAGGGGTAATCCAAGAAAGAAGAAAAGCTATATAGACCACATTATTCCACGATTTCTGGCTTACTGGGTGCTTTTTTGGTGGCTATTCCCATCCACATATCTGTCATATTGCACACCCTGTAGGCTGTAACATCAATTTTGTAAGGTGTGCGGTTATCCATGGATAACCGCACGCCTCTCATGTCCTTCCATGTCATATGTTACATGTTAAAACCCACGAAATTTACAAGGCCAGGGCAGGGCTTGAACCTACTGTCTCAGATCCCTAGACCAACTCCCTATGCATTGCGCCACAGGGACTGACTGATGGTGGCCAGCTAGAACCAGGTCTGGATATGATACAAAGCCGTGTGCGCTGTAGCTGTCTGCTGCTGGGCGACGAGGTGTATTATGGGACTATATACACCCGTGTATATATATATAATTATTATGTGCAGTGGTTGGATCTATTTTCCTCCAGGGCGCGCATTGGTATGTATGACGTCACTGTAAACAAATAGCGCCTATATAAGCTCCGGGATCCAAATTAACCGTCAGTTGGCGGATTCTCCTTGAGCGGCACACACCACGCTGGGTGGTGCCAGAATTTTAAACTTATTCTTTGTGTTTTTTCGTATAAATACGGTACTGTACTCTGCAATATGGGTAGAAAATCGACAGGTGGTGTTAAAACCAAGCCTGGTACTAAGAAAACTGCAAAGAATACGAGGAATAAGGCCGACTCTAGGATTTCGAGCAGCTCTGATCCAAATATGGTTGACCCGGTGTCACCTATCCCAATAGCTTCGGGAGTTAATTTGGGCTTATCTGCTGACCAGACGTTCATCAATCTGGAGGAGAGGACTACGGTAATGGAAAACCAGCTTGCTGATATCAAGGATCTTCTGGAGACCATAGCGGCTAGGCAGAGCAATCCGGTAGAAGGGGCGTGTCAAGCGGACTCACGTGGTGGTGTTTTGACGCAGGATTCGAAAGGCGCTGTAACCAAGCAACGGGGGAGATGTAGACAGCGCTCACCTCGTGACCAGGGAAGCCATGACAACAGGAATCCAAGATGGCGACGGGACCGTTCTCCTTCGTCGGGGTCGGATGAAGATTCGTCCTTCTCAAGAAGTTCCTCTACTGATACTACCCATTCTACACGTAAAAGACATCGGGGTGAGTTCGATCAGAAGAATTATCTAGAGAAAAATTCCAAAATTGATTGTATTGAACGGTTAATGTTGGTAAATGTACGTCTTGCGAAAGACAAGTATGAGGAGGGCGAGGACATTTTCCATTTACTTGGTCACCTTGAAATGTTGGTCGAAAAATCAAGTACAAGAATCTATACGGTGTCAGCTTTATCTAAATATGACAAGTCTGTAAAGGATAGGGCAAACAAGAACGGTTTAAAAGCCTTCGAAAAAGTTGACAACTCCGATATCCTTAGATATTTATCATACGACGGGACCGTTCAGGCCCAGAAAGGACAGGTGGGAAAACCCAAATCTTTCAAATCTAGGTCAGCTCGTACTTGCTTTGCTTTTAATAGAGCTGAAGGCTGTAGGGAGGATCCCTGTAAATACCGTCATGTTTGTGATGTATGTGGTTCCCCAAGCCATGGCAAGGATAAATGCCAGAAAAACAAAAAGGACTAGTGTGTCACCCTTAGGCAGGGTCCTACTTTGAAATCTGAAAATTTGATGCCTGGTTTTAATGTAGTATGTACGGTTGACCCGCCTAAGCCCCCCGTTTCTATCATTCCGGGTGATAAAATTAATAATGATAGTGTAAATATGTATAATTCGTGTGAATTGTCAAAGAATTTATTTAATTCTTATAGTTACCCAGTACAGGGTGAGGTGGATCCACTTTTTACGGTGGAATGTTTAAATAGACCCAGCATCAAGGTCTATGACAGTTGTGTAAATGGGGTATGTATGTGTGAGCATTTCATTTATGGTAGGAAGGCTCAGATACTCCCGTGTCGGCTGGCCAGTTTTCTTAGGCAGTCAGACCTTATTAATATCAATCAGATTGAGTCTGATTTTCTATGGTGTGGTTTTACCGAGGGTTTCAAAATTATTGACCCAGGGTGTGATACAACATATGATTGTAAAAATTATAAGTCTATTTTAGAAGGTAAATTTCATGACGAGATGTGTGGTATTATTGAGGAGGACCTAGCCCAGGGGTTGGTTACGAAGTCAAATGTCAAACCCAGGTGTGTCCATGCTTTAGGCGGTGTGGAAAAATCTAATGGTAAACTCCGTCCTATCACTGACTGCAGTATGCCTGATAAGATATCTATAAATAATTACATGAGTACCACTTCTAGTCCGTTTTCATACAACTCTATTAACACTGTTACAGCTCAGTTAGATAGAGACGACTTTATGTGTGTAGTAGATTTAAAATCTGTGTATAGAAGTGTTAATGTCTATGGCCCACACGTGGATTATCAGGGTTTCAGGTGGAATTTTGGTAATGGAGACGAGTATTTTGTGAGTAACCGTTTGACATTTGGTCTAAAGTGTGCTCCATATATATTTAGTAGAATATCTGATTTTTTGACTGCTGTAGCTAAATTCTATGGTGTAGATAGGATAGTAAACTACCTAGACGATTTTATTATCATAGCTCAGTCTAGAGAGGAATGCTTACGTAAAAGGAATATCCTCATTGAGTGTATGGAGTATTTAGGGTTTGTTGTGTCGAAAGAGAAGGTGACTGAGCCCAACCAGGTGTGTGTTTTTCTGGGTATAACAATTGACTCCAGGTGTATGGAGCTGTCCCTACCACAGAGTAAGCTAGATAAAATGAGCCTGGCAATAGACGAGTACTTAGGTAAAAAATTTGTATCTAAGAAGACGTTGCAGAAAATTGGTGGTTTGATGTCTTTTTGTTCCCAAGTAGTACGTGGTGGTAGAACCTTCAGCAGGAGATTGTTTGATCTTTGTACAAAGGCCAGGAATAGGGGTGTTATTAAACTTAATGAGGAAACCCAAAATGACCTACTGTGGTGGAGGGATTTTTGTAAAATTTTCAATTGTAGAAATATCATTCTAAATGATAATGAATGTACTCCTATGTATTCCGATTCCTCTGTACAGGGCTTTGGGGCCTGGTTTGATAAAGATTATTTTTATGGTACTTGGAATGACTCTAATCCTATGGTGGACTGTACAGGTCATTTTGTTCAGGCCCCTAGGCTTGATAATCTCAAACTTCACCATAGAAATATTAATGTTTACGAGCTTTATCCAGTGGTGGTAGGCCTTAAACGCTGGATTAAGAAGTTTTCTAATACCAGAGTTCATTGCGTTACGGACAACATGCAAGTATTGGCTATGTTGAATACCGGTAGGTCCAAGAATAAGTTGTGTATGTCCTGGTTGAGAGAAATTTTTTGGCTATGTTTCATATATAATATTGAAATATATGCAACATATATTAGGTCTGAGGAAAATGTTTTAGCTGACCATTTGTCTAAGCTAAATTACAGAGGTGTCCCACAGAAATGTAAAAATGTTTTAACTGAGTATAACATGTGCTGTTATGATTCCAGGCCTGAGGGAGCTAGAGCGGAGAAGGAGAAGGTTTTTGTACAGGGGCGTGGCTGAGTCCACACGTAAGGTTCGCAAACAGCAGTTTAGCAGGTACAAAAAATTTTGTAAAAAATTTAATCTCTATCCCCTACCTTGTTCTCCTTCTCAGGCTTCGTTGTATAGTGTATATTTATCAGATAAAATGAAACCTATTTCTGTTAGGAACTATTTGTCTGCAGTGTGGTATTATCAGAAATTAAAAGGTTATTCTGATTATAGTAGTAATTTTATTGTAAAAAAGACTCTGGATGGTATCGAGTGAATTATAAATGTTCTTCTAATAAGACATATCCTTTAACTCCCAGTGATATGTTAAAAATCAAATCTAATCTGGATTTGTCTGTGTATGAAGATGTAGTCTTCTGGTCAGCTATCTTATTGTGTTACCGAGGTGTGTTCAGGGTGGGCCATGTAGTGGACTCCCCTCATAACCTTAAATCAAAGGACGTGTCTTTGTCTGGCGCTTGTATTCGGATTGATGTTAAAACTTCTAAAACTGACCAATATGGTAGGAGGCCTTACGTGGTATATTTAAAACGTAATGATTATTCTGGTCTTTGTCCAGCTAGGTACTTGGAGTTTTGTAAGGCTTCAAAAAATAGATTATTGTTCACTATATGTAACAAACCTTTAACTTATAACTATGTTAATACCAGGTTGAAGGCTATGGCTGTAAAATGTGATATTTCCCACAAAGTTTCAACTCATTCACTCCGACATGGCGGGGCGACCCTGTTAAAAGATTCTGGTTTAAAGGTCGATGATATTAAGAAGAGAGCAAATTGGAAATCCAATGTTGTATACAGTTATTTACATGATTCTAAGAAGGACTTATTGGCTCTAGATGTGATGTTATAGTGTGGAATGGTGTATCCATTGTGTTTGGCGGTTTTTTGGCATGTACAGAATTGATATTGACCAAGTCAATTCTCACCAAACCCATTGTCTCCTTCCTTATTCCACTTGTGATATTATTATAATATTATTATGATATTTATCATTATTATTAACCGAACATATTAACTTATGGGACTATATACACCCGTGTATATATATATAATTAATATGTGCAGTGGTTGGATCTATTTTCCTCCAGGGCGCGCATTGGTATGTATGACGTCACTGTAAACAAATAGCACCTATATAAGCTCCGGGATCCAAATTAACCGTCAGTTGGCGGATTCTCCGTGAGCGGCACACACCACGCTGGGTGGTGCCAGAATTTTAAATTTTTACTGTGATATTTTATTGTTACTGCTTTATTGTATTATATTGTTATTCTATATATTGCTAATTATTATTGTTGTAATTTATTGTCTTATTTAATAAAGGCATGTACAGAATTGATATTGACCAAGTCAATTCTCACCAAACCGATTGTCTCCTTCCTTATTCCACTTGTGATATTATTATAATATTATTATGATATTTATCATTATTATTAACCGAACATATTAACTTATACATACAAACATAACAGCGAGACGCATCTTTTTTTTGCCATGTGGGCTGTCGCTGTCCGCTGCCGGGCGCAGAAGGAGGAGACACCGTGGTCTAGCGGTTAGCGCTTTGCACTCAGCCGTCAGAGGTACATGGATTGAGCCCCAGTTCGGGTGCATCTTTTTTCGCCGTGTGCACTGTCGCTGTCCGCTGCCGGGCGAGGAGGTGTATTCTACACAAACATAACCGCGAGACGCATTGAAATCTTTAGCCGTGTGCCGCTGGCAATCCGAGCCGAGACGGCCGCTGTCGCTGTCCGCTGCCGGGCGAGGAGGTGTATGTACCTGTGTACACACACACTATGGCTGGCTTCGAGTCCCGGGGAGGGGGAATAATTTTTGTTTTCAAATTAAATTTATTGGTATTCTATTGATTATTTATTAGTTTCGAGGAATAAAATAAGTAGTCAATGGATAATTCATGACTCGTGTGTGTTAGCAAAGGCTAATAACACTCAGCCTACGGCCTCGTGTCATTATCCTTCACTAACACACACTCGTCATGAATTATCCATTTGTTACTTGTTCACTAGTTGTACTCTCTAGAACAATGTTCTACCTTGCTATGTTGTTAAATTGTTTCTCTAGACATGCCATATGTTTAGAAAAAAATTATACAAAATTATACTTTATTATGAAATTCCCTTTTTAACCTACTAGGTTGATTTCGAGACGTGTTTTAGCAGTAAAAGTCTTTATTCTCTTTCTTAGTTGAATTCACTATCAATAAGGAAAGGCCCATGGATGATAGTGGTCCCTTGGGAATGCCGCTAGTGGTATATGATCCTGTACCGTTGGGATTGAAGAGTGGTTACCATATAATAGAGTGCCAAGAAGTGGCCAATTAGACTGTGAATCACCCCTTTCCTTTGCATAACCTACACTATAGAGAGCTATACAATGGTGGAATCAACTTAAGGCCCCTAATGCCACCATTGTAAACCTTAATGAAGATTTTGTGTATTAAACATGCCCCTTGTTGAACTGCCCTCATTGTTGACTGTTTATAACCCCCTTCTCATCTCCTCATTAATCATCACATGTTACTATTAGGTGAGTATCAATCATAGAATTAATTATCTACCTTGACCTCTAACATCGTCCAAGTGATTACCACTATACCAAAAATTGATACATGCTGTAAGAGTAATTGGAAGGAATCCAAATGACTGTAATCTTTTTATTGTTACTATAGTCATTAGACCCAATAAAATTCACCTTACCTTGACCCCCATTTTCATCATTCTGATTCCCATCTCTCCTTTATATTCTGATCCCCGTCCTCCTGCATATATTGAATCCAAAATAAGTGTAACTCAGATTCAATATCCAATCTACTTGGCTTTCTGCAGATGCCATCAGTTCAGTTGGGAAATTAGATCAATTGGAAAACTGAAGATTAAAATGTGCAAGACTGGAATTATGTAGTTGCTATTCAACCTTTGGCTTATTTGTCCTGGCACATCCATTCAATTGAGTGTGATAATTGAAAGTGTGTTGAGGGTGACTTGATCAATTGAGAGATCTAATTAATTGACAGATTTAAGTTGGTCCTTATAACAGGGCCTATTTGGTACCAATGAATGAAGTTGGTTTGATTAAATGTCAGACAGCCAGAAAACTATCTACAATTTCTAATTCGGGCTTTCATGGTGAGGTGAGCGACTCTTAACGGTGCCGTCACTATAGTCTAACTATGGCTGTAGGATAAAACAGGTTTCTTATTATAATATTAAAGTGTAGATTATCACTATATCATGTAAAATACTTCAGATAGGGTATTTGATGTTAATTATCAAAAGAGAAACATAAGTTATTTCAAAAGAAATGGATGAGTAGCATTTGTCTGTTGGTGATCAGTGCTGTACAGTCAATAATTTGAGGCATTTGACCAATTGTGACGTCATAGAAGTCATCAGACAGGCCTGCTTCCTGCTCCTGTGATAGCAGATGTGCTACTCAGTATGCCAGTATCCTTTCATTCAATGTAAAGCCTACCTAGAAATGTCATCATGAAAATTAGGTGGTCTTTTCTTTTAATAGAATGATGTTTAAAGGGTATTTTGATACCCTCTGATATACATGATAGTTTCTAGACATATTTTAAGCTTTTAGGTGTTATTTAAAAAAATTAAAAACACATTGATGTGTGTAAAAATAAAAAAGAATGGGGAAAGGAGGGTTAGCGTGTCTTTGCTTCACAAACATAAATGATGCAGTCAGCAGCTAAGAGCATGACAAATACTGATCTGCTTTTTTGGGGAAAATAGATTTATTTACGTATAACAAAGACTTGATTGCAGTATTGTGAATAACACTTACAAATAAAATTCATTGCTGTGTCTCACCTTTGAGGCAGCCTCATTCAGCAACATATGATTTTGAAAAACGACTAGCGCTCACCATGTCTTAAATATATTAGAAAATGAAAACAAACAATTGACAGAAGGGCAGTAGAAATAGGTAAAAGAAAATACCTAATAAGTTTGATTACTTGATTGCTTAAATTGTTATAAACTTAAGCACCCTTGTCAGAAAATAAAATCACATAAATACTGAGATTAATTTCATTGATTTTTGATATCATATGTTATATTAGGAACGATATTAGGGGCATGATTAGGGGGGAGTATACATAGGGGGGTAGAGAAAATCTTTAAAGGCAATGGTAATGAAATGAAAGTGAGAGTGCTCAGAGTTCTCTGTCTCAGGCAAATAGCACTCCTCCTAAATAGCTTATTTATATATGTGACATATTGATAGATACTGAGTAATTGGGGAACCGGAGATATTTTCATTATCATAAGACTTCTATTTCAATGTTCCTGGGAGGGGAAAACTTTTGCAGGATGTTTCATCTTAATTCTTGAGGTGAAGAGAGTAAAGCATCACCTTGCCAAAGCCATGGATATAATCAGTGCCTTAGTCTAGTAGATCTAAAACACATTTCAAGTAGTGAATATTTATCACATTGGGCTTACCTTAACTGTGACTCAACAGCATTTAATGGTATATGAATGATTTCCAACCCTATGTACCCAGTGTCTTTGATGGAAGAATTGATACCTGATATTTGCTGTCAAGAGGGCCAATTCCCCTTCAAAGCACTAGTGACATCTACTTCCTATTCCTTTCTGTATGAGTTTTTTTTTTCATTACAAGACTTTTTTTAGCATACTGTAAGCATGTCTCCGTAATGTCACATGTCTAGATGACTTGTCTTGGGGGGGGAGTCCTGTCAAACCATGAGCCTATTACCAGTCTATTACATGATTGGTAGTTAGACCCTATTTTGGAATTCTTTTTTGGCATTGATCCTGACAGGCATAAAAGGGATTTAAGCCGTGTTTCCATGAATTACTTTTTGTTTTATAGTCTGATATAGCACCACTCTAGTGGCAATTACATCCATGATGTATAACCAGTGCAGCTCTAATCCTCCCACAGTACATTTAACTATGCCACAATTTTCAAAGCACTTGGTTTCATATGATGGTAACACAATGGCAAGCTTGTTGATTTAAATGCAGCTGACAGAATTCATAACAACAGAGTCATTACTGCTGATACTAAAATCCCAATTTGACCCTGTCAATGTGATAGCTAGGTGTTTGTAAGATACATTAGCACATGTACTTTGATAGGTGTGAAAATGAAACATAGTCATGTGGAATAGCATTACCTAGCTTAGCCTGATAGTCAATGATTCTGGCAGAACTGGTACAGTATATCTTTTTGCAATGAGTTGTTCATTTGATTCCACTTACATGGTAATATCTACAGGTTGCTATCTGATTAGTCTTAAATAGGCTAAATTAGTCAAAAGAACTGTTCATAGATCACACTGTAATGAGTAAGATGAAATCCACTTTTAACACCCTTTATCCAAATTACATCAGATGAGATCTTGTGTGTGCTACACAACATTCAGTGTTGGAAGGTGTCCCTCTGATGTCACAGATCAATCACACAGTTGTTTGTCACCCATACAGTCATGAGCAGATTAATGCTGCCATCAACTATCACCTCACGCACATATTCATGCATCCAAGCTTAGACATTTCAATTTGGCACTGCTACAAGAATAGAATTTCTGTGTGCACTAAGGATCTGAAACTCGATCATGAGGTGAGATAATAGTTGATATCTTACATTGACTGCTCTATATTCAAACAATAGCTACATCACCATGTAGCACAAAGAACAATACACTTATAGGTTGGTAGAATCAAGCCTCGCAAACACATCTAAAGCTTAAATGGGGTTCCTGACACAGCAATCATTTAAACCAATAATTGCGACTACAACAATGCCTATAATTGGGAGAGGTGGGGGAGGTTTATGTGTATAGATCGTGTAAAAGGGTTTGCAAGCACATCATCCGATGAGTCAATGAGAGTACATCTGTTGAATTGAGCCCTATGGAGTCATTTGTGGATGTGATAGCCCATTGTAGTCGTGGAGATGGGCTCTTAACAGTGCTTTGTTTAGTGAGAGGTGTGGTGTGAGTAGCGTATAGACAGATTATTTTGTAAATGAGTGTACAAAATCATTTTTGTGAATAACCTTGTAAGGAATGGTGTTTAGCTTTGTTTCATCACTTGCATACTGTGGAATATCAGTTTGTTTGAAAACAGATTATTGCCTTTGGTTTTCTTATGTCTAGCGAATTCAATGGTACACATTTCAGACAAAACTGAAAGAAAAACATTTAAAAAAGGTTATGGATTGCTATTTTGCTGTAAATTATACCTTAATCTGTTATCGGTGGTTGGGACTAGTGTCTTCACATTATCCCCCCCAAGGGCTAGCAAATAACACCCTTTCAATAAATTCACTCCTTGTGTCTGTATCCTCTGTGTGTCTAGTGCACATAAAGTATGCATGATACAGACACACATCCGTTCATCTATTTATGACTTATCTAGTTTCTTTTCCATGAATATGACCTTAGCCAGCCATAGCTGTGGAATGAGTGATCTAATGACTTCTTATGCTGTCTTGCTATTCACTTTTGCTAAAGGGACACAGCTTATTCCTTTAGGATAATGCATACCTAGGTAACCATCAGGTTGAAAACTTTTATCAACTTTAAAAGACTTTACACCGCTTACATCTTTAATAAGCAGGTTTATAGTTGCTTAAAAGGTTATTAAAGCTGCAAAACTACGGCCATTAAACAACTTCAAGCAACTGTAAGCTGCTTAAATCTGAAGGTTCATGCAGTGGAGGCTGTGGAATCATGGTGCCGATCCATATTTCACAGACGTTCTGAATGGATGCCATTTTACCTTTTATCCTGGATGAATTGCAAACAGGCAGTAGTTCAGTCCTCACCTAGAGAAAAGAGAAGGTAAATTGCAGCTAGTGACAAGAGGAATGGTCTGCTGAAGGTTCTGCCAGTGTATGATACACAAGTTGGCTTGTTATAACTGCACTCATGTGGCACCAACACTAAGATCAATCCATGGAAATCTAGCATATTTCCTATAATAATGATCTATTGTTTGGAATGATCTCTAGGATATATATATATATATATATATATATATATATATATATATATATTTATATAAATATATATACATATATACATATATATATACATATATATATATATATATATATATATATATATATATATATATATATATATATATATATATATATATATACCCTATACACCCACACCCACACATTGTGTGTGGGTGTGGGTGGGTGTGGGTGTGGGTGTGAGTTAAAACCAATGAATACACTAACATTAATGTGAGACTCGAACCTGCATGGGTCAAATAGTAAATGGGCTCCAAAAGGCAAAAGGTGTCCAAATGGTAAAAGGGTCTCAAATGGTAAAAGGAGTCCAAAAATCAAAAAGGGGTCCAAACAGTAAATTGGTCCAAACGGTAAAAGGGGGCCAAAAGGTAAATGGTGTCCAAATGGCATTACACTGCATCCAAAGTAACTGTACAATGATATAATTCCAGAGAACATGACATATATGAAGGGCAACTTGCTGGCCATCATGTATTCTTGAGATGGTGCACACAATTAAGGAGTGGTCATTATCTATCAAAGGTGGGGTGGGGCGTTAAAATCTTTTGACTCCTCCTGAGGGACCCTTAAAAGACTTCGACCTCTCTCAAGGAGGGCGTAAAAATGTTAGCCTCTTATTAACAGTAATGATATTATTGAAACTTTCTGTGCCTCCAACATGAGAGTGCAGAAGATTTTCACTGCCAGGGGTCTTGTTAGATATAGGGGGGCCCTTTTGAAAAAAAAAACTTAATATGGGCAACCCTAGTACCTTGCGAGGTGTCACACTAATGTCCGAATTTTTGGGGGATGGGGTTCCTGTATCTCACTCCTACCATCTCTGCACACACTGCATATTGCTCCTACACCCTCTGGCCACCCTTCAACTCACTCCTGCACTCTCTACCCATCCGGCATCTCACTCCTACACCCTCTGCTCCCCTTCAACATTTAAACTTTATTACCGCAGAAAATTAACGCTAAAACATTTGGCTGTGCTAACTGGCCCATAGGGAAAATGTTCTGAAACATTTTTTATTTGTTGACTGGAATCTCACCCCTACACCCTCTGAGCAGCCTCTGTCTCACTTCTACACCCTCCACGCCTGGGATCCCCCATGGTCATAAGAACAATCCTTTTAACACTATAATTACATGTGTTTGAGTTGGGGCCAGCATCCCTGGCTGTTATATAATAGCAGGGGTAATAACTTGAGAAGCGCAACTTAAGTAACAATTCAAAAGAGCCCACTGTTAAACTGGCGCGAAAAAAACAAACTCTGCTGAAAAAAAAAATTCAATTTGAGACATCTAATCAAAATTCTGAATATACAGGGTGTTTTCAAATGCATATTTTACCCAGTGTAAGTCTTTATTTGCCTTTTACTACCGATTTTTAAAACCTTTGTTGACCGGGTTTGTTTACTTTTCCACCACAATATAGTCCTGACATGGTCCCCTCAAGCCGACATCATAATCTTCTTTTCACTCTGTACTCACTTTGTGAGTTGAAGCCAGCATCTAGCCTTATGATGTAATAGACAGCTCTATAAATTTATAAGAGTATTCTAACCAGGGCAAGGCACTTTATGGAGTTGGATCCCCTTCTATTACTTGGGTGCAATGGTATGGAAACTCTAAAGTAGTCCCACACTATCTCCCAGTATAAGCTGCCCACACAATCCTTTACTGGTACCTATATGGTTCAATCCACTGAAAGTGGGCACTTGTCCATGGTAGAGGGTAATTTTTGAAAACTGAGAATTTGATCATGTTCGAAACTTAATTTTATTGATAACCCTATATCTTGGCTCTTTGGAAAGGTTCATTCAAGTCACCTCCCAAGCAGTCAGGTTTATGCAGATATTCAAAATTTTGAAAATGTAATGGGCGTAAGCAAAATGAATTCTTCTCTAAATCACAGAAATATTTGTCAGAACTACATGATTTTCAGTTAACATATTTGACAAAAGGTCCCAAAGAAACACTATGAAGAAAAATAGGAAAAAAATATCTATATTGACAATACATAAGGAAATAATATGAATGTAATGGGCATGAGTGTAATGGGCGTGAGCGAAACAACTTTTCCAGGCTTCAGACAGCCACTCAGTAATATAACCTCAACCAACATTGATCTAGGTAATAGAAATAATCTAAGAATACATATAGGATGCATTTGGAATGCATCCCGCCTGACAACATTCTTGCACTGTATTTTATTCACGCCCATTACACTCACACCCCTCTATTTGGCATAACCAAGGCATGTAGAGACTCCATTATTTTTTTGAAATGGTTGTTAACAATAGATCTTCCTGTTGAAAGAAAGAAAACTTTGATAGTATTTGTCCTGGATGCAGAAATATGAATGTAATGGGCGTGCCGACATACGCAAATCTGCCCTTCTCTAAAAGGTCAAGGTGTTTTCTTTCAAATCGAACCAAAAATAAAAGAATTGTTAATAAGTTTTTATTCTACAGCTCCCTGTATCCAAAAAAAGACTGAAAATGACCCAAGTGCCCATTTTGGGTGGAATGTCCCATATATATGAACTCACTAGTCCCAATTAGACACTAATAGCCAGGACTAATAGCCTCCATCAAGCCCCTTGTATGCTCCTGTCAGTGTCCATCCTTTTTGGCATTGCATCTGACTGGCTGTCATAACACCATATAAGCTGGTCAGCAGGGCACTGATAGTTTATCTACCCAGCTAATGATCATCCTAAGAGTATTGCAAGGTCACACGGTCACTAAGAAGGATCAGATAACCTTGATAGGTCACACTATAAGAGGAGCAGGGCAGTAGTGTGGCATAGTTAGGTGGTGTTCCGCTGATCCACATCCAGGCTCTGCACTGGACACTCTCAGAGGGAGGCTCTGAGAGTTGTCATGTGAGATGCAGCTACCAATGAGAGCTAAGATTAAGTCAGAGGTCATAGAGATGCAGAAAAGCATAACACATCCTAGAACTAATGACTTGTTCAACTGAGCATTCATGGCTTTGAGGATAACTTAAATAACTTCAACATTCTATATGCTCTTCAGCTCCACTTCTACTTCTTTACAGTTTGTTAGTTTGCTAGGGGTTAGCAGTGGTTATATCAGAGGTCATTGTGATGCAGAGAACCATGACAGATGCTGGCTACAAAGAAGGCCTTTGCAATTATTAATTCAACATTGTGTGTCTTTCTCAGTTCTGGTCCATATCAGGTCGTGGCAATTAATATGCAAAAACTTACATCAGCAACTATAGGAAATTTCATCCATTATGATTGGAATATACAAAACTACTAGGACAGTAGTAATTATAGATCCACACCCCCTCAATCCCATAAAAATGATAAAAAAGTATAATAGCAACATCAGTACAGATATTAAGCAAGCAATATTACAAAAACCATTAAACTTTAATGCTCTCTCTTGTGTTGCATGAACAGATTAGTAAACAAATTGAAAGTGTGCTGTCCTGTGCAGAGGCATTTCACAACACACTGGTAGAATGCATGTATTACCAATATGATACAGCCTTAGTATGATATTGCTAAAGGCTAGTGTTATTCAGAAATGTTGGAGGTCTGTTGTACAGTACAAGTAGTATCTACCACCATATGTTGTCAACAAGCTAATATGTCCTCTGTCACCATATCCAGCACTGTGCGAGACTGCAGCCTGGTGCACTCAGCCAGTTTACATTCCGTGCTGTATAATGATAATGAGTGTCCCACAATGGGGAATACTGCAATGCTCCATTTCACTCCCCTGTCTTGCTGTCATCTATGCCCAGTGTTGCTGCTGCAGGCTCTACCACATGCCAGATTGATGTATAGTATGAGCTGGCATGTGACAGGGTATGGAGAGAGTAGGTGTCAGGAGGATAGGCGTGGGGAGTGGGAATGCAGGGGGTATGGAAATGACAGGAGGGAAGTGTAAGGCTTGGATTAGGAGTCTTCGTTGTTTTTTTTTGTTTGTTTTTTTTTTTTGTGTTGTTGTGGTTGTTCTCTCTTGTTTTTTACTGGAGTTATGTAGCTGCAATATTGAGTTATACACATGGGATGGGATGGGATTTTATGCACAGCAAATTATGTATTTTAGTTTGTATCATTTTTCTTAAATGGAATATGGTGGAAAGAGGCAAAGTATGCATAGAAAAAAGTTCAAGGAATATGTTAAAGGGCAAGGGAGAGAATAACAGTAGCATGCTCATGGGTTGCTATTCACTTACAACACTACATTGGTCATGATTCAAAGGTGAATTGAGAAGCGTCCATGTTCTGAAAACATTTTAGTGGTAGCGCATTAGTTGACCGATATGGCACAAGTACAACGTTGATAAACGATAGTTGCAAATAAGCTACAATAATATAAGACTCCAGCCCTGATCCAGCAGCAACACACATACTCTGCGCCATGAGAGGCAATCATTGGTTGTGATGATAATTGGGGTCTGCTCATTAAGCACCTTATCCTGTTGATGTAGCTACCAGCCCTGGAGGAAAATGCCTTATCAGCAGATGGCCAGTTCAGGCAGCCTCCCACACTGGGGGGGGGGGAAGATACAAAGTCACCAATGGGGCGGTAAGAGTACCATAATATATTACAATACATTCATGTGTGTTTTCATATGCCAAAAGTTGTTAATGTTGGATCTTACACAAGCAGGAATTGCTTTGGATAGGTGATTTATATTTTCCTACCCTTCTCTGCCCCCACTCTCTCCCTCCCTCTCTTCACCAATCCATTTCTCTATCTATCCATGCATCTCTCTGCTTACTTGTATACCTGAGGCAAAGATGAAAAGAAGAGTTTGGTTCCAAAATGCTATATACGTCATTTTGAAAAAAGAGGCAACTATTTCAAAGGTTTACAGATCAGAGGGAGTTAAATGTAATACAAAAACCTTTTTCTTTGGAAAATGTATTCTTAGGCTCTCAAGAGTCTATATAGTACAGATTTTATCACAAAAATACTAAAACTTACTTCATGGTGGCACTACAAAGATGGGTGTATGCTGAAACTCTGGAATGGATTTGTTGCGTTTTGGAACCAAAGTCTTCAAAATCACAAAATACTTCCTCACTGCTGAATACATGAATCAATATCTTTCAAACATAGGGGCTAATCTTATTACATACACAATTGTCTACACATCTAAAAGAAAATGATATATTAACAGAGGATCAAAATGGCTTTAGAGAAGAACGTTCCACTGTACACAGCCTTGCAAAATTCACTGACCACATTTACAAAGCAATAAATAAAAACTCTGTGACATCCTGTATATTCATTAATTTTCGGAAAGCATTTGACCTTTGCCTTTGGTCTGTCATCAGCGCCTTATTTATTTACACAGAATTCAGAATTCATTGTTCATTGCATGCAAACAATGGGTTATAAGCGCTGTTCCGGTTATTTAGATGATTTTCTGATTATGGAAGAGACAGAGAAAAAGTGTTGGTCAGCGCTAAATTGTTTAATAACTTAATGTGAGAACTTTTGGTTTCTATATCAATTACACGAAACTGGTGACTCCTCGTACTAGGCTAAGGTATTTAGGAATTGAGTTAGATTCGGTAACTATGAAACTGTTTTTACCGGATGATAAAATGTCAAAATTATTAGACAATGTTAATATATTTCTGAACTTAGAGAAATGTACAAAAAATTGCAAAGTTTGGTCGGTGTTCTGTCACATTGTAGTACAATTATTGGAGGCGGTCGCACTTTCTCAAGAAGGGCTATATTAATCTAGTTAATACAGTGCACAAACAGTCTGATATAGTTGTCTTGACAGAGATTTTTAAACAGGACTTATGGTGGTGGAAATCATTTGCTATCATGTTTAAAGGCAGTGCTGCTATTATACAACTGGATTTTGCAAACTGTATTACGATGTATGCCGATGCCTCAATGTTAGGCTTTGGTGCTTGCTTCAACAGGGACTGGTATTACGGTACTTGGACCAATAAAATTGTAAAGGAGTTTCATTATGTACACCATTTTGAATTAGGTCCGTCTGTAAAGTTGAATTCTTCTGCACAGAGAGAGCTGTGGCCAATCTTGATGTCAAAAGTATGTTGGGGTAAATTATGGAGAAATAAGCCAATTCATATTTTCACTGATAACAGAGCAGTAGAGATAATGTTGCGTACAGGACGTTTAAGAAACAATTTATGTATGCAATGCTTGTGTGAAATATTTTGGTGTTCTTTTGTGTTCAACTTTGAAATCTTTGCTCACAGGATTAGTAGTAAAGAGAATGTTTTCTGTGATGGTTTGTCGCAGGTTATGGGTGGAGCCGCTAGACATACAGTGCGGAATTATGTGGAATTGCAAAACTATTGTTGCTTGACAAACCAAAAAGATTGTTGTTGTTAATTGTGATTTTTTTTAAGGTGATGAATTATGGAGCGAAGTGCATAGATTAGAGAGACTTTTTTATTCTGACAACACTTGGAAGACAAGGAATGTACAATATAGGCGTTATATGAATTTTTGTGAATTGTATGCATTCAACCCTTTTCTACTTGACTCCATGATTATGAAAAAGTACATTGCTCACTTGTGTAAAGATTTGAAATATTCATCTATTCAACAATATGTGTCAGCATTATTGACAATTAACTCTATGTTAGGTCATCCTATTGAGATGCATCAATCACTGGGATTACTGTGTATATTGGGGGGAGTTAAGACAGCAAAAGGTAATTTTGTTGCTTCTTCGACCTGTATTTTTCCTGAACATAATCATGTTGAAAATGGAGCCATTGTTAAATTTCTCATGTATGGAAGATTTGGTTTTTTGGACCGTGAGTTTGTTGAAGTTACAAAGTTTGTTGTGTGGGTCAAATGTCTTCGACCCTGATTTTTGTTTGCGTTATGATGATGTGATATGGTATGATTGGGGCATTGTGTTGGAAATCCAACACACAAAAACAATTCAATTCAAAGAAAGGATGCTAAGGATCCCAATAGCAACTGTAAAAGGTCATAGATTGTATGTGGTAAAATATTTGAGATTAGTATATCAATTCAGTGGTACGGCAACAGGTCTCCCACTGTTCGGTTGGAGATCTTCAGGTGTGTTTAGGCCAGCCACTTATGATTGGTACATAAAGAAATTGAAAAAAAATTCTAAAGCAATCAGTATAAAAGGCAGGATCATAAGGAAAATAAGACAAAACTGCTTATCATATATGCCTATAACAAATCGATCTTCTTACCAAAGAGATTGGGGTTAGCTGCTGCATCCTTTTCTATTACACGACCTCTGTGATTTTGGGTGCTTTTTCTTGATATTCTCATTCTGATACCTGTCTATATTGCAGGTCTTAGTAGTGCTGATATCCTGGTATGCTTACATGTCACATGTCACATGTCCTAACATGTCATATGTTACATGTTAAAACCCACGAAATTTTCATGGCCAGGGTAGGGGTCGAATCTACAGTCTCAGGTCCCAAATCCAACTCCCTATGCATTGCGCCACAGGGACTGATGAGAAGTGGTTGGCTAGAACCAGGTCTTGATATGATAGGCGGGATGAGTCCCGGTCCAGGCTGTCCACTGCCATAGCCGCGAGACGTGGGACTCGTTCAAACCAAAGCAAGCCAAACCGGGCGCTGAGGTGTGCGGCCAGGTGGTCTAGTGGTTAGCGCATTGCGCTCTGCTGATAGGTAGGCGGGATGAGAAGTGGTTGCCTAGAACTAAACCAAACCAAAGCAAGCCTAGCCGGGTGCTGAGGTGTGTGTACCAATCATGTATACATAACCACGGGATGCATTCAAACAATGCCAAGCCGAGACCGCCACTGAAGGAGGAGACGTGGTGGTCTAGTGGTTAGCGCATTTCGCTAAGCCGTTAGAGGTACGCGGTTCGAGTCCTGGTCCGGGCACATCTTTTTTTCGCTGTGTGCGCTGTCGCTGTCCACTGCCGGGCGATGAGGTGCATTATACACAAACATAACCGCGAGAAGCATCTTTTTTCGCCGTGTGCGCTGTAGTCGTCCACTGCCGGGCGACGAGGTGTATGTATCGATTGTACACAAACATAACCATGAGACGCATTCAAACAAAGCCAAGCCGAGACGGGCGCTGTCGCTGTCCGCTGCCGGGCGACGAGGTGTATGTACCTGTAGATCTACACACACTATGGCTGGCTTCGAGTCCCGGGGAGGGGGAATAATTTTTGTTTTCAACTTGAATTTATTGATTTTCTATTGATTATTTATTGGTTTCGTGGAATGAAATAAGTAGTCAATGGATAATTCATGACTTGTGTGTGTTAGCAAAGGCTAATTACACTCGGGCTATGCCCTCATGTAATTATCCTTCACTAACACACATGCATCATGAATTATCCATTGATTACTTGTTCACTACGATACACTGAATTCCGTGCCCGTGAGCCCATTTATTACTGTCTTACTAATAGAGCAGCTGTTTTCATTTATATCTTTCTCATAAAATGAAGTCACCAATGACCAAGGTACAAGAGAAATATCGGTGTCTGTTGGCCTGCCTCTGTGCATGCTCTAGGATTTAGATTCAGTTGGGAGAAGAGACCTCTGGAGACTGTAACAGACTATTAAAGAACTACATTTCTTTAGGGGCTGATCCAGCCAGTCTGTTGCCTGGGGAGTAGGGGGAGGGACAGGGGTCTATCTCTAACTTAAATGGGGGATAGATGGATATTTGTAGCTAAAAGGCATTGCCTTTGGAACAATAATGAATGGGAACAACATAAGATACTCCTAGTAGGGCAGTATCGTTAAGCATCCAAACACTTGGATGGGTGAGAAGGATGTTGCTGGAGAGCAGGGGGGAGGGAGAAATTGGAATCAGTGCTGTTTTGAGATGTGATTGTATGTGTAGGATAGAACAGGAGGTGGGGTAATACCTATATCAAATGAACTCTCCATTCCCACTCCCACTCATAACCGTCCCTCCCTTTCCTTTTTGTTATGCCCAATTGTTGTTGGTCAATCTACCCCGTCACCAGTGGCTCGCCTTCCCTTGCATCAATCATGTGACATTTAGTCCATGTCTGACCAGATAACAAAGCAAGAGGTGAGCCAGGTTGTGCATGAGTTTAGGGGTGGCCTTTTCATAGATTGACTATTCCTGGTATTGATTTCCCCCATAGTGTCTCCTGAATTAACTTGTATGCAACTGCACTGGAGAGGGTATTTCATTGACAACATTAAATATGTTTCTATGGCTTGGCTGCTTTGGAGTGAATAGATTATATAGCAGTATTTGTGATTTGTGGGTGTGGGGTGGAGAGAAGGGTGTGAGGTGAGGCCAACATACATGCATAAACTGTAGAATGGTCTTGAAAAATAGGTGGGTGAAATCAGCCCAGAAGCACTTTTATCTTGCTTCCATTTGCTCATGCTGGTATGAAAGGAAAGGATGGTCATACTAAAAAAAATTTTATGTGACACTTCTACAGGGATCTTAGAGAAGGAACACAATACTTGTAAGCAAATGGTGTAAAAAGAAGAAATTAAAAAAAAAGCACCAGTTTTACTAGCATGTTCCTTGTCAACGGTTGCTTTCTTGTTACATTTCGTGTGTTTTTTTGTTGTTAGAAGGGTTGTTGGTGGGCAAAAGAATGGATGTGCAATGGGCTGTATGATAATAGTATAAGGCATGATAGTATTAATAAAGTGAGTGAGTGAGTGAATAATAGTTGTTTAACGCTATTTCAACAGCTAAGGCCATATTCCTGGCAAGAACTACACTGAAAAAGGTCTTCCTGACAAAGTGACATGTATACCTATGTCAACTTGATTTGAGAGCACATGTCATTGGGACATGTGCACATATGTCTCCATGACAACTGTAGCACACAGTAATCTTCATATGCCTTAAAATGCCATGTCAACTGTGAGTTGACTAGGGTCATGGCCATGTCGAAGGCACTTGATGTATGATGGTTTGACATACATTATTGTTCTAGGATATTCCACTAGATGGGGCAACCATTTTGGTACCAGGATTAATCACTACCAAGAGGTACTACCAACACTTGAGGCATTTGATGTATCTGTGTCATTTTGTTTTCATGAAGAATAGATCACTAAGATTTGTAAATACTATCAATGAATGGTAGCGAATTCTATTTCATTGTTAAATTTGCATTTGTTATTGAACATCAAAATAGATACCCACAATCCTGAATTCTTCAACAGGAGAGGCTAGACAACTTATGTGTGGGTCAGTGAAAATACCAAAAGATAGTATGCTAACCCACAATCTATAATCTCAGTGTCTATACATGGAGAAATATGGCATTGCCATGCACCTCCATGCCCTTGTCTTATGGACTGCAGAGAGGTCTTCAGTCAAGTAGAGGTTCAGTAGATAGGAAAAAGTGTCTTGTTGTTGCAGGTCTGTGGGACTATGATATCCCCTGCCTTCTATGATAGGCCTGCCTTGATTGAACCATTGGTACATAGCTATTGACTGCTCTTGACCCTTACATAATTGTCTCACAGTATTACCTAGCACTCAGTTGCATGGATCAGGAATATGTGGCATGTCTTCATTACGCATGTCTAGTGGAGTTGACGAACCAAATGTGAGAGTGTCAACCTAATTCGACATGCCTTTATACATGTCATGTGGGAGACAAAGTGTGACCTGTGCAGTATGCATCAAAGCAATATGTGTTCTTCTCTCTGTGTACATTACACAATTTCACAAGGGAATGACTTGGTTCCCTTGCATATGTGCACCACACACATCTGAGGGGATAAGTAAGAGGCGAAAGAGACACTTTTAAGTGGGCTAGGGGAGCCAGATTAATGAATTGAAAAGAACCTGGAAGCGACAAGGCAGTATTTGCACTTCATGGATGGGATCATGACATCGACTATTTTCAGTGACCTCTGGAAAAAGGTATTCTTCATCTCATGAACACTGCCTTAAGGCTTGTTTGAGAATTAATCTTAGACATTCCACAATAGATCTACACAATCAAATATCACCTGGGTTACATAGTACATAAACATTCTCACTACTAATTCTGACAAAAAAATACAAAGGCTACTGTACATCTTGATATAAAACGCTTTTAAAACTTACAGTGGCTACATTAATGAGCATAATATCACCCAAACTCAGTGCCTGTGCCATGCAAGGCTAGCTGTATGGCAGGCTACCATAAGGGGAAAGGTCATAAATGTCCCTCGTTATAAATATTGGATAGTGGTAGGCAGCTTGTAGATGGATAGTTGTCAATCTTATGTTATCTCCGCTTCTAAGCCTGATGTGGGGGACCGGAGGGCTGACATATAATGGGTGGCTACAACTTGAGGGTGTGGTGATGATAGCAGGCAGATTTGGAACACTGTTTAGTAGGTACAGGGAGGGTGTATTCGATTCATGGCAGGGGGTTTCACTAAAAAACAGGACAACTATCACAGTTTGATGATAGGTTGAGCAAAAAGAAAATACTCCCTTTTCTTATTTGCACCCACACAGCTGCATATGCAACGAAATACCAAATGACATAAAGACTAGAGTTCCTGGCAAACTACCAATGACTGTAAGGGAGTACATTTGCATCAGAAAAATAATATGCTCATGTTTAGACTAACTTTTCAAATTGGAAAGCAGAGAAATCACCACTAGACTTAAACCCATAACTTTATAAATACATGAGGGTTTGTGCCTTCTGTATACCCCAATAATCCCATAAAGGAAAGCTACCTCACTTATTCTTCTGATGCCGATGCCATGGCTTTATGAGGCTACTTGTACGGAGGGGGGTGTGCCCAGATAGGGAAAAGAAGGTTAGGGTTAGTGAATGGCCAATGTTACCAAGATCAATGAAACATGTATAATGCCATACCTCAATGTTAATTCCCTCATTGATCTTTAGCCAATTCATCTCATACATGGGTCATGAAAGTGCATTATGGATTTTTCTATAAATTTACAACCCCCCTATGCACACACTAAGGGTAAGCTTACGTATTACCAAAATCCATCATTCATCCCTGTTCTTAAAGATATCCACAAACAAGCTATAGCCACCACGGAAGAGTACTATATGAATCAGTTTATTCTGCAAAAGATTCTCGCCCAATTTCTGTAGCCTAGAGAGCCTTCTAAAGAACTTATAGATCATCTATATAGGAAATGTACTAGATTTCCCTGCATCTTCAGCCAAAAGTATAGGGTAGATTGGAAATAAAAAGTTTGTTTTTTTTTCAAATAAGTAAGTACCAGTATGCGTAGGGAGAGGGGGAAAAGAGAGAAGTAGACGATAAAGGGAGAGAAAGGAAAATTAAAAAAAACAAACTAATAAAGAGTAGTACATTGATATGCATGGGAGAAGTTGGACAATTCATCTTTGTCTTTGATCTTCTCTTGTAAAAGTGGGGCCTTTGACTGGTTATTTATAATGCATGTGAAAGCTCTGTATCTTTAATTACATCTGCAGTGAGAGAGCTAATTCTGGAAGTTTCTCTTGCCTTCCTATCACCGAGCACTGTGAGTTTAACAGGCTCCTCATATATGATGTATAGTTTTTCATTGGTGTCTCATTTGCCGCTGTGGCGGTAAAGGAGGCTTCGTCATTGATGTCCGCCAGGTGGCTCCACTCTCAAACCACCCTACCTGGTGGTACTCTACTATACTCTACTCTACTACCCCCCTTTCCTCCCTCCTACACTCCCGCTCGTCGGCCTTATTCCTCTTCAACACCTCCTCACCTTCATACCTTCTATCAACTCCCACCCACCCACTTCTCATTTAAATGTTCATCTAATTATAAAAATGTTTTATCTCCTTGTAACTTATTTCCATGTATTACCATGTCAATTTTATCTCATATTACTCAATCTACTATTTACCACAATTGTTTTACCTGTTGTCATAAAATGTCGTTCATAAATGAATTTTATGTCTCCAAGACTGTCTCTACATCCTCATTTAGCTATCCTGGCGTGTACATTAATGAACCTTAACTTAAGTAATGAAGTAGATGGTTGAGGGGGTAATCTCAGAAAGAATAAAAGCTATATATACCATACTAATTGTACTCTCTATTACATTGTCCTACCTTGCTACAGTGTTAACTTGTTTGTCTATACATTCCATGTTTAATTGGTTAGAAAATTACTTTATTGTGAAATTCCCTTTTTAACCTATTTTGATTTTGAGATGGAAGCCATTGTTTACATTGTGTAGCAGTAAAGGCGCTTTTCTTAGTTGAATTCACTAAAATGTCTAAGGATAGGGCATTGCCCTAAAATGATCTATGGGCAACTGTGTTCTATGTGCTATGCTAAACTATGCTTTAACTAATTGCTGACAAATAGTGAGTAATTACCGTAAACTCCCGCGTATAAGACGCGCTGCGCGTATAAGACGCACCCTAAACTTAGCACATGCATTTTCGCGTATAAGACGCACATTTTAATGCTGATATTTGTAAGATTAGTACATTTCTATAGAAAAAATACCCCTCGTATAAGACGCACCCCCAACTTGAGAGAAAGCTATAAGACTCCCCAGCATTTTGTTTGGCATAGAGGACGCGTCTTATACGGGGGAGTTTACGGTACTGATATATATTGAATAGTTGCTCACAAATACTGCATTATTACCTATATAGGAGGAGGTACTGGCATATATTGACTGAATGCTGACAAAAAGTGAGTAAAATACTGACATTTATTGACTAATTGCTGACAAATTGTATGTAAATACTGACATATTTGCTGACAATGCATCATGACATCCATAAAAGGGTTAACTGCACATCAATGCCTTGTCTATCAATAAAGGGTTGACTGTGCATCAATGCATCATGCTATCCCTAAGGGGTTAACTGTGTATCAATGCATCATGCCATCTATAAAGGGTTAAGTGCATCAATGCATCAGGTTATCCATGAAGGGTTAAATGTGCATCAATGCATCAAGCCATTCATAAAGGGTTAACTGTGTATCAATGCATCATGCCACCCATAAAGGGTTAAAGTGCATCAATGCATCATGTCATTCATAGAGGGTTAACCGTACATCAATGCATCATGCAATTCATAACAGGTTCACTGTGCATCAAAGCATCATGCCATTCATAAAGGGTTAAAGTACATCAATGCATCATGCCATTCTTAAAGGGTTCAAGTGTATCAATGCATCATGCCATTCATAATGGGTTAACTGTGCATCAATGCATCATGCTATCCATAAAGGGTTAAATGTGCACCAATGCATCATGCTATCTATAAAGGGTTAGATGTGCATCAATGCATCATGACAATCATAAAGAGTTAAATGTGCATCAATGCATCATGCTATCCATAAAGGGTTAAATGTGCATCAATGCATCATGCTATCTATAAAGGCTGAAAGTGAATCAATGCATCATGCCATTCATAAAGGGTTGACTGTGTATCAATGCATCATGCCATCCATAAAGGGTTAAAGTGCATCAATGCATCATAGGGAAGTATGTGCAGCCCCTGGACAGCCTGCTAATCCTGTAAGGATCGCAGTGTGAATCAATGCATCAAAAACCCTATGCACTGCCCTATGTATACCCCTATAGAAACAGACACCAGTGCATTAAAGGGTTAAAATGGCTTTTCACAGCTATATCCAGAGTGAGTAGACTTTCTTTGTCCAAGCACTAACAGCCAATATTAAAAGGATAGGTTGGTCCCTGTGCAACCCTATGTGTAATCCTATGAGTAAAAAAAGGGCAATATGTGGCTAGGCTATAGCAAGTCTACACTAGAAGGGCGATTCAACATCGGTGAACATGGTTCTTGTAAGTATTCTATGGTCTGTCTAAGACCATAGAATAATAAACACAGAAAGGCCCCATGAATATCTGAAAGGGGAACCATGGGAAATGCCTCTAGTCTTATATAATCCTGTACTGTTAGGATTGGACAGAAAGTGGGCTATTTTACTGCAAATCACCCCTTTCCCTCACATAACATACACTACAGAGAGCCGTACAACAGTCTAATCAACTTAAGGCCCCTTATACCACCATTGTAAACCTTAATGAAGATGCGTATTTTCTCTAGCAAAATGTGGCTCTTGCTGAAATCTTGCTGAGAAACCCCTTCTCACCATCGTTATTCACCATTATGTTACTTGATGGTGACTATTATAAGTATTAATCATAGAATTGATTATTTAGCTTGTCCTGTAAAATTGTCCAAGTGACTAAAAATATACCAAAAATTGGCACTGTAAGAGTAATTAGAAGGGGACCTAATGACTAATCTTTTTCACTGTATCATTAGACCCAATAAAATTCATTTTGTTTCGGCTCCATTTTCATCATTCTAATTCCCATCTCTCCTTTATATTCTGATCCCCGATTTCCTGCAAATATTGAATCTCAATAGATTCAAATATCCAATTTCTGCAGATGGCATCAGTTCAGGTGGGATACTAGATGAATTGGAAAATTGAAGATTAAATGTGCAAGACTTTGATGGCCTATTTGTTTTGGCAGCTCCATTCAATTGTGTGTGAAAAGTGAAAATGTGTAAAGGGTGACTTGATCAATAGAGGGGAAGATCTAATTAACTGACTATTCAAATTGGTCCTAATGATATGGTCTATTGGGTAGCAGGTGGTTTTATTAAATGTCAGAAAACTATTCACAAATTCAAAATTGGGCTGCTATTCACTCGTAACAGTGCTGTCACTATAGTCGAACTATGGTGGTAGGTTATTGCACAATTTTGTGTCTTTGGTATTCCCGGATAGTGTGTTCCTTAGTGGGCTGACCCCTGCTGAAGCTGGTATCTTGCGAGATAAGGACTGACAACAACCAGCTGATGGGTACCAGGTGTTACGCTATGCACCCTGAATAGTCTTCATCGAAGGAAAGGAATTTTCTCATCGGTAAATAATGTATCCAGCTAGGTTGGAATTGTTGCTGTACCGTCTTTATGATGTCATGATTAAACTTTTACATTGTGATGTCACTGAGCTGTGAAGACCTCCCCACAATGGCTTTCCTAGAACAGCTTCAGGAAAGCTGTGTGACAAAGGTAAAGGTATCTCTTTAATTGTTTGCCCTAAGGATCATCTCATCTGAGGGTTTATTTGAATAATGACATGGGTTGGTAAAGGGGTTTTCGTGCATAGAGAGATGTTAATATAATGAAGAAATCTTTTAAAAAGCTAAGTAGATTTTAAAGGGTATTTGATACCCTCTGAAATACATGACAGTTTTTAGACATATTTTAAGCCTTTCCATGATCAAAGGTTATGCCTTCATGGTTTGTGATGTTTTAAACAAAATAATAAGAAACACATTGATGAGTTTTAAAACCAAAGAAAATGGGAGCGGGGTGGCATGCCTCCACCTCCCACACCTGAAAGATGATGTCTGAAGCTAAGAGCATGACAAATAATGATCTGCATAAAAGGCTCAAAGTTCACTAAGATATCACTTCTTTTAAGTAGGTTACTTATAGATGTGAGATACTTTTAGGTATCTGAACCACCAACTCTTCAGAAATGTCAAAATGAAACCATTATCATAAGACTTCCAGTCAAAGCCTTTAAAATGTTATTGGAAGGGGAAATCTTTCGAAGGGCGTTTCATCTTCATTCTTGAGATAAAGAGAGCATAGAGCTGCATCCACTGCACAAGGATATACCGTCCGTTGGCTTCATCTGTTTTAGTTAACATTAATTTCTATGTGGGAAAAAAGGGATGAAGTCACATGGATGGTCTGTCAGCAGCCAGTGGTTATAGCCCTTAAGGCATTACATTGCAAAAGCAATGGATAACTGGTCAGTTCCTTAATCCACTAGGGAGTTATAGGGAGTTATCTCTCATTAATTTGCTTCAAGATCTAAGCCACATTTCAAATAGTGAATATCTGTAACATTGGGCCTTTTGCCTTCATGACTATACCCTCAATAACACTTAATGGTGAATGAATGATTTCAAACCCTATACCCAGTGTCTTTGATGGGAGGATTGGTACCTGATATTTGCTGTCAAGAGGGCCAAATCCCCTTCAAAGCACCAGTGACATCTATTTCCTATTCCTTCCTGTAGGAGGTTTTATTTTCATTACAAGACTTTTTTTAACATACTGTAAGCATGTGTTAGTAATGTCACATATGTCTACATGACTTGTCTCAGGAGGTTCCTGTCAAACTATGATCCCATTACCAGTCCATTACATGATTGGTAGTTAGGCTCTATGCTGGGAATGCTTTATTGGTATTGATTCTGAGAGGCATATAAAAGGGAGTTAAGTCATGTTTCCATGAATTTCACATTGTTATCCCAGTCTGATGTAGCATGACTCTATGGCAATATACATCCATGATGTAGAACCTGTGCAGCTCTAATCCTCTTGCAGTACATTTAACTATGCCATGATTTTCACAGCGCTTGGTTCAATATGATGGTGACACAATGGCAAGTGTGTCGATTTAAATGCAGCTGATGGAATTCATAACAACAGAGTCATTACTGCTGATACTAAAATCCCAATTTGACCCTGTCAATGTGATAGAGAGGTGTTTGTAAGATAGATAAGTACATGTACTTTGGTTGGTGTGAAAAAGAGACAGAGTCATGTGGAATAGCATTACCTAACATAGCCTGATAGTCAATGATCCCAGCAGAATTGGTAGAGTACATCTTTTCTCAATGAGTTGCTTATTTCATTTCACTCACATGGTTATATTTATAGATTGCTATCTGATTAGTCTTGAATAGGCTAGATTAGTCAAAAAGACTGTTCAAAGATCACAGTGGCATGGATGCTGAAATCCCCTTTTAACACCCTTTATCCTAAACACAGTAGAAAGGATGTAGCATGTGCTACACTGCATTCAGTGTTGGAAGGTGCCCCTCTGATGTCACAGATCAATCACACAGGTCACTAAAAGGGTTGCTCCCTTGAGGCAGAAGGGAGGACTAGCACCTGTTTGTCACCCGTGCATGGGCACATTAACGCTGCCATCAACTATCACCTCACTCACATGTGTATCAATGCATCCAGGCTTAGACATTTGAATTTGGTAACAAGAATGTATACATTTCTGTGCACACTGAAGGATCTGAAACTCAAAAATGAGGTGAGATGATAGTTGATCTCTAACATTAAGTTGCCCAGGCACCATTTTTAAGAATTCTCTGTAATCTGCAAAGCACACAGCCTGATACCAAACTTGATTTGCAGAGTGAATCGTTTTGCATCTTCCTGTTCCTAATACATCAAACTAATATTAACCAGAGTTATTTGAGACTATCAATAGAAGATCATCTAACAGTCAGCCTGTAGCGTTTGTCTTTAATCCTTATATGCCCAGAATTCAAAAAGTGCGCTCTCAGCATGTATACATGTTCGACAGGCTACCCTGACTTCAGTTCCTATCAGATTGGGATGATCTAAAAACTGGTAGAATGGTTATGAGAAGGGTTTTCCAACAATACAAAATATTTTATGGTAATAGATGGTCACAAATCATAGAAAGTGTGTATATGGGGCCTTACATGTCATTTGCCCAGACATGTGCCCAGAAAAAGAATTCTTATAAGTATGCTTCTTTTAGAATAGCAAGGACACATCTGATATAAATGATAATGTGATTTTCTTAATCTAGAGGTCAAAAAAAGTCTGGACCTGAGATTTTCATGGAGGTATGAAGATAGTTTCTGTAGGAAATTAAGCCCTCAAGATGGCTTGTAACTCAAATGTCATTTTCCCAGACACAATTTCGCCCAGACAATTTTGGTCATTTTGGGCACATTTTACCCCCCTGGAGCCCAAAATATGCATATGGGACCATCAAAACCCATATGTAACATGAAGATCTCATTCAGCCTGACACTTTGACCCAATGAAATAGAGGGGGAAACTAAAATTCGAAGAGTAGGGGCTGGAATACCTCCAAATTCGTCATATGCAAACTTTCTATGATTTTCGACCAGATGTGAGTCATTAATGCTTAATCTTTACATAATAATTCAATGGATTTAAACCCATCCAAAGGTGCGCGCTCTGGATATCAATTTAGTTATTTTAATAGTTTTATCTTTCAGAAATTACTTGCTTCAAGATGGCAAGATCAGTGCAAATCACAAGTTTGAAGGCACATGATTTTGCACTGATGTTCAGCTTGAAAGCTGCGATCTTGAAGAGCCTCATTTTGGTAGGAATTGGGTCACAAAGTCATGATGTCACAGCAGTGATGGCAGCCGGCTGCAACCGGGAGTCTGCCACCGGTTTGCAGTGATAGTGGCATTAATAGTGTACCAAATAATCATGCTTTAAGCTCTAATAGAACTAGAAACAATTAAAGGGCTAATAATACTGTGCCTACACCATCCGTCAGTGACCGACAGCCATCAGTTGGCCGTGAATTGGCGGTTTTGTTTGTATTTACATCCTGAGATCAGGTGCTTCTAGCATGAGGGACTGATCTAATTTGCAATGCTATCACTACGGCACTGATCCCGACGCCAGAGGCGGGTGACAATCTGTTCAGACGGGACTTGCTGAATAGACGTCACTTATTCCTTTGTGGAAGAAAATAGCTAAAGGCATTTCTCATCTTGTTCAAGCTGGACTTATCAGATGATTTGTGGAAATATAGAATGGAAGTCAAATTCTAAAATTGTTCCCCTGGATGAATTACAAACAGGCAGTAGTTCAGTCCTCACCTGCAAAAAGAAGAAAGTAAATTGTAGTTAGCAACAATCAGTGACAATCAGAATCAACTACTGGAGGTTTTGCCGATGCATGGTAGGTATATAAGTTGGCTCAATTGTTATTTTCCAATCACCATTATTGTCTTATAGCATCTTGGCCTTTGATTTCAATGTCTTAATGGGTTTACAACTCTGATCAACTTGATGTAAAACGCAAGATGATATAACCCATTGAGAGGATTGCGGTATTATTCGAGATATGCAATGAGAGGATTGAAAAAACATTCTAGTGTTCAAACTCCAAAGTCTGTCTAATTGCTCAATGAATGAGTAAGGTTTTATAAATACTTGGTTAATGTCCAACTTTGCTCACACTAGAACCTCACAGGAAACAATTTGATGCTCAAGGGTACAGATTCTTCCACTGGTCGATTTATTACCCCAGAGACTAATAGTAGTGATAGGATCTGGCCCATGGGGAACTGACCAGTTTTGTACCATGAGGGCCCAAAGGAAATGCATCGGAATTGTAACCCAATCTGGGCCGAAGTTACTTTACTTTTAATGCACCACATGGTCACAATGAACTTTCTCCTAATAGAGGGTCAGTTACCTGATCATTTTTGGTTGGGCGCTGGTTCCCCTGTGTTCCCTTGGTATTAACCTTGTCAATAATGCACAAAAACGAACCACAGTGAAATTGAGGTTCTCTTCATTTACTCTACAACTGGAGAAATAATGTGTATACCTACATCCCTACCTTTGCCTTCTATTTGCCTATATCGTTAGAGCGGTCTGCCCATCCCTGGTGGGTGGCATCCATTTGGGAGATGGACTGTTGATCCCTTCTCCCCTCTATTATCATCCAGAGAGACCAACAAAGGTTCTTCCAGCACAATATCATCAGCTTTGGCTGATACATTTGACAATTCCTCTCAGTGTTTCTTTCATAATCGATGGAATATGGAGTAGGGATCTGATGGTCTAACCAGTCTCCTACTAACAGTAGTAACCCCACTCTCTTATCCCCTCATACCGCCAGCTTGTTATGGGCTCTCTGCCAACATAAAAATGGATAGAAATACCCCACCCTATTTATTTCTTATATATTCTTCTCTTTCAGACCTTCATCAATAACAAGGCCTGCGTGCTCCATAAGATTCTAAGCCGGTGGGCACGTCAGAACCTTTATCCTGGGAGCTATACTCATGAGTAGAAGTGGAATTGGATGCTAATCCCACTTCTGTAATTACAGAATCCCTGACTCTCTGGAGTTCTCCCATGCGGCAACTTGGCACCTTGGCTCTGCTCCAACCCTCAGGATCTTGGAGAGAGTATTTCCTCAGGGACCGCTTCTGTGTCCAACCATATCCAGCTATGTTTATTTAAAAGATAAATATCTCTGAGGGGATATTTCCATTTTTCATTTGCCTTGTACCTTATAATCCTTGAATAGTAAGAACTACTGATTCGCAGGTGGAAGTAGATGCAAATGAAATACACATGCTATTTCGAAATGTACTCAGACCCTCAAAGATATTAATGATCTCATGACAAAATGATTCTTTTTATTAATTCAAAGCAAAGAGCACAAATAGAAGAGCTCTATATGCTATGCTCTTCACAAATAAAGCTGGAGCACCTCATTGTGAATGAGTAGCACGCACCCGAAAATATTCTAATTGGATGCATTGATTGTGTTGAGATGAAGTTTTCAGAAAGAGGTGAAAATGTTCACAGAATTTGAAGTGAATAAATAAGATTCTGAACATATTGCAAAGCAATTGGCTTGATGTAGTAATACGAAAAGCCATATAAGGGAAGGATGTAACCACTATTTGTCAGCAATTAGTGAATAGTTTTAATGTCAGCACCTGGCCAATATTTGTCAGCAATAATTAGTCAATACATATCAGCACTATTTGTCAGCAATTAGTATATATCTGCACTTAGTTATTTTGTCAGTGACTAGTCAGTACATGACTGAACCTGGTCGCTATTCGTCAGTGATTACTCAGTACAAAAACATGAGGCCTTGAGACCACCCTTGATGGGCCTTAATCCCTTTAAGGGATTCACCCACTTTGATAATCTTTTACTAAGTTAGCTTCGTCAATAACACCTCCTTGTTTTTCAGCCATCGTGCTATCTATAAATAATATTGTGAATAAGAATGGTGTGTCATGCACCTTGGACAAGACTACGATATCATTGCTGTAGCTGTCACTAAAAGATTCATGCAGATCTCAGAAATTGGTAGTTATAAACAGATTTTCAAGTGAAGTAAGAGACACATTCTCTACAAATCTCATATGGCCATCCCCTACCCGTTCCATGTACGTGTTCAATACACCAGTCAGAGGTCATTGACTTAACAGCAGGATCTATTATTCAAAACAATAGTGGTTGAAATCTTGTTCATATCTAACTTGGAAGTGGCACACTTCTTGGTTTATTGATAGCACTTACCTTGGTACTTCCTTGTACCCTGGCAGTCTAAACTGCAAAGGCCTAAACACATGAAGCCATTTGACTGAGATCAGGATGGAGATGCACCACAAAGGAGTGGGTTCAAGAACCTTACAGATTGTGATTTTATACATCAGTAGTTTGGGGTTTCTATCAAGTTGGACCAAGGCAGGCAAGTGTAACCTACAGAACAACATCATTTATCAGCCCATTTACTGGGCATCACTGAAGTCCCCCCACATACTGATTGCTAAATTTATTATGTTAGAATAGACAGTTCTTCATCCCCACATGGTTTACATAAAGGTAGATAAAGCTCATGGCAGTTTGTTTTCTTTGTAAGTTAAGGTCATGAGAAATAAAACTTCTGGCATACATCATATCAATTTTTGTTTCCTCCTTATATGGTTAACATTCATACATCATATAGAATATCTCATAATTACCTTTTCAGAATTCCCTTGTTATCTGAAACATGAGACCTTGAATAGGGCTCTTAGTATACTTATTTTTAGTTATCGCAATGTGCTGGGACAAGCACAATGGTTGTTGATGGTGACAGGATTGACTATGTCAGAAGGTGCATTTTAAGCTTTTTTTACTAAGCATCATTCTCATGGGGTCATTGCTTAGGTTTATTTTACATTAAACTTTATGGCCCAAGGGAAAGACTACGATGTGGAATCATTTTCCTGAGGTTCCACATTTAACCTTCAAGGATACCCCTTCTACATAAGTGCTCCTTATGTATACGATACACCCCTCCTTTTGCATATCCTGCCAGTGCAGCAGAGGTCAAATTCTAATAATTCCAGTGTTATTCCGTCGTTTAATTCCCTCACATATTAGGTACACCCCAAACTTCTGCTGACACTATAAGGTGCAGTAGGGGTCCATCATCACCTGCAGAAGCAGCGCGCCTTATATATGAAGTATTAACACACTTTTATCAATTTTACAGACCTATAAAGGCCAAATCAGAAGTCATGTAACCTATTTCTGATTTGATTATTAAGGTACCTGCTTCTTTAGTGCATTGGAGGAGATCCCTTGGATAGTGATAGATTTGGGAGAGATGCTTTTTGTCAGCACAGTGGTCCTAGCAGCACACACAGGTATGCAATGACTATGCTTATAATAGAGATCAACTCTTTAGTGACCTCATAATTAATGTGGGGTTTGCCCTTTGCCTTCTCCATTTATTTTCTTCATTTCCCTTGAGTATAATGTCTGTCCATGTCTGCATCTCTACAATTTCAATCGTTGCAAATGCATTCAGAATCCTGACAAAGTCATTAGGGAGTCTGATGCTCATGACACATCTCTTCGACCTCTTTACATATAGCTCTCAGCAACCTATGGGTTTGGATTGGAGAGGCATTTGATGGAAATGGCTTTCATCCCCATAGACAAGATTATGAATGGTGCAATACTAGACCTTATAGTATGCAGACAAGAGGAGAAGTGCTCTACATCCAGTGTGAGAAAACCCTGTATGGCAGGCTTGTGCTCTTGTTTGCTGAAGCCAATACAACCTTGACACCTTGTGAGGTGGAAGTTTTTTAGGAGCAAGGTGAGCTCCCATTGATTAACATCTCAAACACACATAATTATATAAACACACACACACACACACACACACACACACACATAGATATAGGGCCTACACATATGATATTATAAATAAAAGCTTTTTACAGATATACGAATAACAAATCTTGCTCTGGCTATACAACAGACTTTCATAAATAAGTCATTTGAATCTGGGAATATCCCAGAAGAGTTGAAAATTGGATGGGCGGTGCCTTTACCTAAGGAGGGTTCGCTATGTGATGTATCAAATTGGAGGCCAATAACAATGACCAATGTTTTTTTCTAAATTTTTTAAAAAATGTGTACATGAACAAGTAATGGAATATCTAATTGAAAATCAAGTTATTAGTGATCAACAACTCAGGTTTTAATTATTTGGGTGTGATTATTGACAGTGATTTGAATTTTAAGGCACACTGTTAAAAGGTTGACTCGATGGGTATATCTAAGTTGAAACAGTTGCTTAATATTGTAAAATACTTGGATCATGAAAATGCTCTACGTATATGTAAACAGATGGTGGTGCCCATATTAGAATATTGTAGTTTTGTTCTAGACTCTGACCCTTAAACTCTAGCAGATCATATAGACATTGTACAAAACCACTGCCTTAGAGCTTGCTTAAGGGTGAAAAATCCCAGGATGTGCACGTTAACAACCTCCTAAGAAGGTGTAAAGTGGACTCACTGAGTGTAAGAAGGAAAAAAGCACTAGCATGTATAACGTACCGTTACTCACAAGATGAGGATCATATTGTAATCCCTAGTCATGAACTAAGAGGTAATACTAAGAAAAAATTAAAAGTAAATAGACCAAATTCAGAATCTTGTAGGGGTAGTCCTCTCTATAGAGGCAACCAAATATGGGCACTGTTGTCCGCAGATATCCAACAGAAATCTACTATTGGTGCTTTTAAATCAAGTCTGAGTGGAGATATACTTGTGACACTAGGTAGATTATGAATTGTAGAGAGTTGTATGTTATTGATGCAGGAAATGTTATGATAAGTTCATCGAAACCACTTGATACTATAGATGTCTTAACCTATGATCATGACTTTGATGGTTATTATTTACAACTTAGGTGACTGATTGTAATAACTCCAGTAGGGGTGCTTTCTTTAGCCAATAAATAGTGTTAAAACTTTAATTTCCATTGTATTCCTACTTCACAAAACTGGCTGATTCCACCTGATATGTCTTTAGCAGTTAGATTTTACAATCAAGCGCTTTGAGAGCCAAAATTTAAGAGTTCCATTTTACCTGTCATCTTCAGGTTAAGTGGGACAGCATATCAAGGTAAAGTGGGACATTGTTTTAAACACAGCTTACTGAGAATGAGTGCTTTTGTTTCTTTTCATTTTCGTGAAACTACGAAAAGAAGGACCAAACAAATATAAATTAACATAGCTGTTATTCATGTCTGTAAAGAGATTCAAACTGAATCTGAATAGTTCTTCATGGTTTGGCCCCAGGGCTGGGAGACGGGGTGGGCGTGGCACTGGCTATCGGGTAGTAGCTGGGCTGCTCTCCTTGCCACCATCTACATTAACTGCTCCTCTTCTCATCATTCTGATGTCCGGTGTGTTTGAGGACTCACTAGCTGTATTATAGTCACAGGTTGTAAGGGGGGAGCTGAATCCTTAAAAGTTCACACATGAGTCTCACAGCACTCGGAATATTACCTTTCATAGATTTCTTGGATTTCATTTAACCCACTACATCAAAATAAAGTAATTCTCTTTAAAAAGCAATTATGTGCATCCTGATTTATTCAGTTCTGTCAGTTGTCCCACTCTACCTGAAGGAAGTATCCCATATCACAATAATGAAAGAAAAATTTGCAGGCTTCATTTTGAATAATTATGCCCATCCTAAATGTGCTCAACCTGCTAAATATATGTTAAGATATTTCTGGCTTTATCAATTCTGTCAATGTGGAAGATCCAGATCTGAACAAATAATAATGAATTTAGCTTTAAAAACAAATGCTTTCAAAGAATTCCTCCCTCATTCTCAGAACTGTACTCACGGCCTAGCTATAGCTTAAGTGTCCCACTTTACCTGAATCAACCATACAGCCACAGTGTTTTATTACAATATGCCTACATGAGTTTAACAGGAGTCTATAAGAAAATATACACGATAAATGGATATGCCAAGCATATATTTCATTCACTCAATATCATAATTCACTATTTTACTGTTATAAGGAGTTTCCCAGTTATGTGTATTGAATAAAGAATTTCCGTATGTGACTCTAGTATTTCAGGCTGAAAAATGGGCATGTATCTTAACGCGCAGGACTAGACCAGAGTCTAAACTAAATATTGCACTAGCCAAACCAGCATATCAGAGTTCCACATTTCAAGGGTAAGAGAAGAATACAAGGGGGTGGGCAGTATCTGTGACCCATCAAGGGAGACCACCCCTCCTCGGGGGATTTTTAATTCCCCATTTTGCCACCAGGGGGCATTGAAGGGCAAAATTACTCTAAAATCATTTTTCGATGCAGAATTCAATGGTTTCATTTAAAGTGCACCATTTTTGGATGGTAAAATGAACATTTTTCATGAGAAATCATCCTATATGCCTGTTCTTGGTTGCCATGGCAACCAAATCAAAATTTGCAGATTTGTATGACAATCTTTGGGGATACTCACCAAAAACCCAAAACTAAAATCAGAAATGGAAAATTCCCTCTAGATCTATAGATGATGAAAATCACCATATTATTTTGTATTTTTATAAAAATAAAAAATGGCTGATTTATTGTGTTTTTAGACATTATTATGGTTTATATTGTATTTAGAGCTTAATCATAGATTTCAGATATGAATAACAACCTATGCTCAAGGAGGGGTTCTGACATAACTACTAGGGATATTTAACCCAATGATATCTCATTTTAAAGATCTTTAGATAAACTTTGATAATGAATTTCCCTGCAGAGGGGTGTTTTTGCTTCCCTGGTCACATTTATAGAAACTTTAAAATTCTTTTTGGGCCGGGAGGCAATTGAATATAAAATAGGTCTAGTTAAACGAAATATTGTTTGTTTTCTATTCATGGCAAGATATCATATTAATAAGTATATCTAGATGAAGGGGTAAATCAGCCTACCAAAGACAGGAGTCACTAGCATTTCAATCATGTGTGGATAAACATTCCATCATGAAACAAACATACATGAAGCCCTGAGACCAAACATGACGGGTCTATATCCCTTCAAGGGATTCACACACATTAATGAAATTCTAGTATATGTTTACAAACTTGGATAATCTTTTACTAAAGTGGATTCGTTGATATAATGTATTTTCAGTGCTTTCCGCAATAATGCTATTTATGCTGTGACTGGGGATGACAACCCCAACATGAACCGAGGACATTGCATTGCAACAAGTGGAAAACCCTCAGGCACTACCATGTCACTGCTGTAGCAATTACCCCCAGCATTGAGTGCAAAAAATGCTGGTATGTTTCTCTTCTTTCAAGAGTTTAATATGTGTAGAGGCAAGGTGGAAGGGTGCTCCAGGCAAAGAATTCTCAACCTTAAAACATAGATTATGGTCTTTTAAGTGATGTATCGTACAGCAGTGGCGGATTTTGGGTACACATGCTCCTATAGGAGCCTAGACCTATACCTAGTGGGTCCACCATTTTGAATTTCGCTGGTTATACCAAAGGTGGCAATACACACTGATAAGGCATTGTCATGTTGGGTACCTTGTCCCTGGAAGTGGATGTTATCCAGGGACATGCTGGTTGTCATCTTATCAGCTTATCAATGCATGTCGCCAGAACCAGCTCCACTCCCGCCTACACCCAATTGGACCCCTGTAACACTGGCTCCAGGTGTTGTTCAGTGTGTGACGTTGTTATCGGAGGCTGTGCCCCAATTTTCTTTTCTTATTTCTTCCTTTTTATCTCGTTTGGAGAATAATAATTACATAACGAATGTCTGCCAATTGGACAGACCACTGACACACTTGTACATGCATCACTAAATGCACAGTGACCATTCATCTTAGACAGAAGGCATTTGGAGCATCGACACAAAAGAAAATAATGTACTATCAACTTATATGATTGAGATATGTAATATAAGCCATCATGGCCACCCAGAGATAGTTTGCAATTTGTGCTCAGTTTGCTGATTACTTAAGAATTGCAGCCAATATGCAGATTGCTTATGATTTTGGCGCCATGTTCACGACATTGCCCCAATACTCTGTAATCTACTGGATTATTTGAGTGCTCAATACACTACTGAATCCACTGCCACTACTTATGATATTAGCAATTTCTTTAAGGGGAAAGTAATGATGTACATTTGTACTTATGAATCACAGTGGCATTTGGTCAGCATAGGCAGTGATAATTAAATTAAAAGTATTTTCACGGGGCATTGCCAATTTGCTCTTTATCCTTGACCTGTTTTTTTATCTAGACAGTGTGATGATGCTCCTTCGGTGGGAGAGTATTGCGAGTTACTTCAATATATTGTATAATACAATTCCGAGAAGGCAGGTTAAAAATATTTCATCTAGATGTGTGCTGATATTCACACTTAGTATAATATCTTTGAACATCGTCCTTCCCTGTTGTGATTAGAGGGGGTATTCTCTCCCAAGTGTGCAGTAGTATATACAATAAATGTATAGATCTTCAAATATTGGTGTTCATAAAACTAACACATGTACTTCTATATTGATTAGTTCTGTATTTTTTAACGGTTTACAAGAATGTATTTCGATGGTGGGCAATTTGGCTTTGGACACTTGCCCAAGGCAGAGGATGGTGAAACCTTCTTTCCTGAAGGTGGAGGTATCAAAGAGTTGAGAACCGCTGAGAACCCTTATAATTCAACACTGTTTCAGTTTGAATTTCTTTTATCTATTTTCTTTATTCATTTCATTTTTTTGGCATTTTATAGCAGCCCCATTACATCCTCGATGTTGGCTTCCCTAGCCCACTTAAAAGGGTCTACTTCTCATCTTTCCTATCCCCTCGGGATGTGTGTGGTGCACATATGCGCGGGCACTGACACATTCCTCTGTGAAATTGTGTAATGTTGTTAGCTGTCGAAATGGCGTTAAACATCTATTACTCACTCACTCACTCACATCCTCGATGACCTTGCCCATTGGAAATGATTCCAATCGATAGATCTCTGAATGTTGATGTTAATGACACTATTGTAAATGTTTCTGGCTTGATTAGTTCTGGATTTATTGCAATTTACAGCATTGGTCTTTTTCGATGGTTGAATTTGAGGCATTTTCACAAGGTGATGGTCGCAATCTTCTTTTATTTAAATGAGAGAGATAGGGAGGGAGGGGAAACAAAGGCAGACTCTAGTTGCCAGGCTATGCCTCAGTATAGTATTAAAGTTTCAGGTAGGTTACTATAAAAGTAAAATCCAAACCGTGACTTAATCTATGAAGACTCATACCATGGCTGCCTGTAATGCATGCATATTTCAATAAATGCTCAGTTGTGATTATTACACCGTGACCAACAGCCTGTAATCTTCTACAGTCACTCCCTAAGGCAGTGTAAGATTTCATTGCCATTTCTACTCTATGTGTCTTGACTGCTAAACAATACTTATCATATAGATTTTCACAGGCAAATGGAGACATACCTAGGGGTACATATCACATTTCTTTTTATACAGTACTCATTCAATTCACTAGTAGTGCATGCTTTGAGGGTTAACTTAAGTCTCTTTTGCACAATGAGGTATGATTAGATGTGTGGCATGCTGTAGGTGTAGGCATTATCCAGAATAGTTAGCAGTCTAATTTGAGCTAAATGGGCGTAAATTCACCCAAGCCAGACCACAAAGAGAATTTAATTATCAGTAATTGATAAATTGCGGGTAATTAGACTGACAGTCAAATTCATACTCCACCTAGTGGTGGTTCCAAATACTCACCAGACTCTCAGGGACTCACCCAGGTGGCTCCACCTTCTGCTAATCACTGAGCAACTCTCAAACCCCGGTTGCAATGGTTGACACATTTTACCTTTTCTCACACGGCGTTTATAACAATACACCTTATAAACTTTCCCACCACTCCCACCCTCTTTTTAATGGTGTGGTTTTCATAAAACCCAGGACTTTGTAGCACCTTGATATGTTGACTTACCACATATTTTATACTCAAACCTTATACTATGGACTCTGAGCATTTATCCATTGTTGGTAACATATGGTACAACTTAGTGCCTTACCTCATTTACATGTAATTTATTCAACTCTTAGATACAAACTGGTATCTCGGTCGTTTAGGCATGAAAATTAAACTGTTATTCTCTCTACCTAATGCAGTATAACAAATTACTTAGTAGACAGAAGAATATATCATGCCAGAGTCCAGGCCTTCAAGAGAGCATTAGAACCAAAATTTTTAACAAATATAGTTAGAATAACCAGATTTTCATCTGCCCCAGTGCTAAAATACGACCATATTAAATTAGTTGCCTACGGAAAGAGTCCTGAGGTGTTCTGTGGACAATCATGGAATTACCTATCTCCTGATATCAGGAATATGTTAGATATAGAAAAATTCAAGACTGTAATGAAACAAGAGATGTTGAAGGAAATCGCTTGAGGCAACTGTATGTATTTTTCGATTTTCCCTGGGTTTTATTGTTCTGGGTTTCTAAATGATATATATTTTTTTTTTAATTTGGGGGGGGTAATCTATTTGAGCTTTAAATTATCTGTGTACACTGCCAATCTTGTTTGTAATATGAATGTCACTATATTATATTATATCAACATGTCTTAAATTACATGGGGACACCATCATAACAGCTTTCTGAAGGTGTCACCATTAACTGTTCAGCCATATTAATTGTACCTTGTCATCCTTTGCATGAGGTTTATTCTCACATGTCGAGAGAGAGGAATTATTATATTACTTTTGTTATTTGGCGATACGGTAACAAATTAATGTACCATGTAAATACAGGAGACATGAAATGATCCAAGATGAAATGTATGTACTCGTTATAGGCTGAATAAAGTTTAAATTTTGTTAAAAAAAACAAATATAAGTCTTTGCATACATGGCTTTATAGCTGTGCAAACCTGGTGTTTCTTTGTATGACCAATAATCATGAATCGTCGTTATCTGGGCTGCCAGGGGGGTCTAAAAAATATTTTGGACCAGCCTAAAAAGTTTTAGGGTACATGTAGTACAGTTGTTGGGGCTTACAGTCCATATATGCGGGTAGCTTAAATATCATTTTAAATCCACAGCATGGGACGAAAGTTAAGGGTCTCTCTAGGGTCCAATCGCTAGTGATTCTACCATAGATTTAAGCCTTAATAGATTAAGATGTTGATATTAACAGGCCAAGTTACTCTCATAAATGTCTATTGTAATATAAGATATTATATTTAGATATGTTATACACTGGTGGCAGTCTCTATGGGCTCTCTAGGGTCTAGGGTCTCTCTCGGGTCTAGGGTCTCTCTAGGGTCCAATTGTTAGTGATTGTACCGTAACTCTAAGCCTTAATGGAGTAAGATGTTGATATTAACAGGCCAGGTTACCCTCCTAAAGGTCCATTGTTGTATAAGATATAATAGTTAGATATATTATACACTGGTGACAGACTATAGGGCCTCTCTTAGGGTCTAGGGTCTCTCTAGGGTCCAATTGCTAGTGATTGTACCATATCTCTAAGCCTTAATGGAGTAGGGGGTTGATACTAACAGGCCAAGCTACTTTGATATAAAGGTCAATTAACATGTAAGAGATTATAGTTAAATATATTATACACTGGGGCCAGACTGACATAAATGGTGATTAAGGGTCTCTCTAGGGTCTAACACAAAACTACCCCAACTCTGTCACCCAAACCCCAGGCCAAGATATAGGAGCTAGGCTTCCAATTTTTTTTTTCATGCATATAGGGACATGTTAAGGCTCTGCATGGTATATCTTTTTTTATCTCTGTGCTATTGGAATAATAGAACACGGTTGCTATGTTAGGGTCTCTCTAGGGTCTAGTGTAGAACTGCCCATGTACCTTCAGTGACCCGGCATAAAAAGTACAGTGGCCACATATTCCTATTTGGTCCTAAAATTTTCCCTGTGCTCTAGGGGAAATACCAAAACTAAAAAAGGAACCTATGCCCCAGCATTTTTTATTATTTGCAAGTTGCACTTGAGATTATTGTGTTTTTGTAAAAAAAAAAAAAAAAAAAAAACTCATTTTTGGCAGTTTTAGCCCTCTAGCTCCCTAAATATGCCTCATAGATAGGCAAAATCCTATACCCCTTGTAGCTCTATCCCATCCCGACCAGAATAAATGATAAAGACACTTACATTTCTTTATTTCAAGTTTTTGTTGAAGGGAGAACAAGAACAGGCCAGTTAAAGACGATTTGTGGTTATCAGTCGTATAATCTGATCATGCAGAATAGTGAGCAAATGGGAAATTTCTTTTCATTCTTCCATCTGTTGTGCCTTTACCTACATGTCTATAGGATCGGTATGTATTGCAATGTCAAAATATACCTAATCATTGTACCTAATCATACCAGGATACCCCACTCATATAATATTTTGGGAACCATTCTTATATCGCTATTAAATTATACCTAAAGTCGGACACCAATTGCACCCTGTCTGGGACACAATTACATAATGGTTTAAGTATTTTTAGGTCACAAATCATAGAAAGTGGGCATATGGGGCCTCACATGTCATTCGCCCAGACATGTGCCCAGAATCATGAAAAATAATTCTAATAAGTATGCTTCTTTTATGATAGCAAGGACACATCTGACATAAATGATAATGTGATTTTCTTAATCTACAGGTCGAAATAGTCTGGACCTGAGATTTTCATGGAGGTATGATGATTGTTTCTGTAGGAAATGAAGCCCCCAATATGGCTTGTAACTTAGGCCCCTAAATGTCATTCGCCCAGACACAATTTCGCCCAGACAATTTTGGGCCCATTTTACCCCCCCCCCTGGAGCCCAAAATCAAAACCCATATGTAACACAAAGATCTCATCCAGCCTGACACTTTGAGCCAAAAAAATAGAGGGGGAAACTAAAATTCGAAGAGTAGGGGCTGGAATACCTCCAAATTCTTCATATGCAAACCTTCTATGATTTTTGACCTCTAGAATGGATCATTTTTCATAAAATGAATCTGTTACACTATACCTGTACTCCCAACCATGGATATTTAGCCTTTTCTTAGTTTTACCACTGGTTTTATCGACTATCTAACAACTGCACCCACTCAGTGCTCCATCTGCCTTGTGGAATTCATATAAATTTGAGCCTGCACAATGTAATGTTACAAGAGCAAAAATAAGGTTATTCTGAACATCAACCTAGTAGCTTACACATTTCAGAGTAATGCTACATGCATTTACAGCATATTCTATATGCAGTTATCATTATGACAATCATGTAACAAAGTGTTTGACTCTAGGGTCACTCCTGATCTCAGCTGTCTGACTTTGGGGGCAATTAGGCATTTTGAAGTCAGAATATATACAGTTCATTCATTAATATGCTATGGAGAGATTTATCCAAATCCCTCCATGAGTACTTGTGGCCAAGTATCATGTACCCATTAGTGCAATAAAAAGTAGGATTTGTATGATTTGAAAGTACAAGATTTGATTGTCAAATATGGTCACCTCTTGTTTGTCCAGGAGCGTCCGAGATCGGTGCCTTTTACCCTATCACATTTACTCCTGACTAAATCAAATCAAAAATCCATAATTATCCATCTAATGCATTATAGATAACAAGTGGCTTTGTGATATTAGTCATAGACTGAGTCTAGTGTGAAAATCCTGGCACATGCTATGTCAAATACCCTTAATTGATCACAAGTCTGTTCCTTTACCAAAGCGTCCAATTAATACGACAATTTATCATTTTTATCGAATTGACTTCTGAATAAATTTGATTCATTAGGACTTCAGCATTCTCTTAAAACTGCAGGGGCAGAATAGGAATTGTGCTTAATATAATGAAATCTACATAACACATTTAAATAGACATTTGAAGAAGCTTTGAATAGAAGAAAAAAAGATATTGGCATACACAGGTACAAGACATGAGAAAGCCAGTACTACATAACATGATTCTGAACATAGTTTGCTCACTATTGTCACACCTAATGGTGATTGATTTTATATTTTTAAAGTGCATATGAAATTATATCATATGGACCCAATCGCTATCAATGAGTAATGTGGTTGCACCGCTATTCCATCAAAAATGAACAAGTGTATGGTACCCTTTGAATTGTGGGGAGGTGATGCCAATGCCCGAGTGCCAATTAGCAATGCAAGGTTATCGCACATTTGCTACATCACAGTCATCACATTCATTAGGTTCTCACCACTAACGGCAGTTATCACTTAAAATATTACAACATGTTTGCTACTGTAAAGGCCTTCTTTCATTTGAGGATACATCTAGTTGCTGGGGGCACACCACTATGTTGACTTTGGTTTTGAGAGATTTAAATGTGGACTGTAAATGATAATTTTCAGCAGAACTCAGTATGTTAAATATTTCCGATATTTTCAGCAGGACCTGGCCAGGGTTCCATCGGGGAAGAAGTAGGCTACAATGGAATCTTTCCTTTATGGAGGATTAACACTCACACACTGCATGATTCACCAGCAAACAGCTGCATTCCAAGATGGAAGCCAACGGCTAACTTAATTGGTCTTTACTGCTGTACTCCACTTGTTCAATACCATCCTGATAGCACAGATAGGAAACATTTCTCACACACTCTGACCTCGGGACCACATTTCCCATAGGCACAGCTGATTGCAGTGAAAACAATGCAAAGTAAAGACAACAGAACAGCTCTGTGAAGCCCTGTATTTAGTAGAGTAGCTCAATTTGCCCACACACTGGCAGTGTCTGGGAGTAGCTCAATAAGTACAGAACTTTACAGCAAAGAATGATAACTGCTCAAAGAAGATGTTTCTCTTTTCATGTGTGTTTTATTCTCAGGGTTTTATTGTGATGATCAATGGATGGGCAATATTAATTATGCAGTCCATGTATATAATCTAATTTTCATATTGGCCCAATTATCCTGACCGATATGTTGGGCCGTTTTACTGGCAATATTATATGAGATCTATGTATTAGTGCCTCCCATTGTCCATGCAGAGCATGTTTAAATGTGAATAAAACCTCTCTATTATTGTCACAGACCTTGACATAATACACCTCATTGCTATCAGATATCAGATATCTAAATTCATATACCATCAAGAGATGGCACTCATATACACATCTGGAAAAGACATCCAGATAAATGCCCACTAAATCTTGTCAGAGAGGTCTTTATATCTGAAAATGGTATGCTATCTATGCTGGGTAGTACAGGAGGTTCTCAGGTTAGCCCCTACAGTATTGAGACATGTCAACATGGTCGGCTTATGGTAAGGAGCAGCTCAAGACACTGAACACAGGTCTGGTATGTTTGATGCCATCTCTAGTCCTACACTGTGTAATCCCAGGACGAATGCGAATGATGGATGTGTGGTTCCATCTATCAGCATCACTCAAACTGAGCACTAACCTTAGAGATTGATGTGATCTTTGCTTTGGAAAATACCAACAGTCACATTGGTGCCCAGTTGTTCACCAGCATCGCTGCATATGTCTTTGAAATTAAAGAGAATCTTACATTGATAACAAAGTCAACACAAATGATATTAGCAGTTAGCCATGGCCATGACATCAGCAAAGATTTCATCTGATCAAAATGCTATCATACAAGTAAAACTATTTTTGCAGAGGAACGTCATACTCACTTTTTCGGGTAACAGGGTCTGTGAAAAGGAGTCTTAGTGTAGGACACAATAAGGCTCCCTTTCCCAGTACATGTCTTCAGTGGAATCTGATTTTAGCACCTTTTGTCCTGAGCACAGTAGACAGAGTGTAATAGGAGCTATACAACTACTCACAGGCTCGATGGACTAAACCTGTGTGGGGACACAGTGTGAGGTAGTTCCTAAAGGTATGACACAGGGTGGTCAGCCATTTAATATTTATTGTTGTTGGGTGGGGGTTGTTCTATGTTGTATGGGGTCATATTCACTGCATTCATGCTGAAAATTATCTAGCTTCAGTGAGATGTGTCTTCCAATTCAAATACATCCTTTATGAATTAGCTGTACTTGATTCCAGTAGTATTATATTTTTTTTTATCTCCCTTTAAAGGAAAATGGTATATGGGTCAGTGTAGACTATAGGGATGAAGTCACACTACCTGAGGTGTGCATAACAAGTCACAATAACATTACATTACTCCTCAGTGTAAGGCCTCATAGCTTGCTGCCCTAATCATATGTCACAAGTAGTTGAAAACAACAACTATTGACCAACAACTATAACTCTGGTCAATGCCCCCTCACCTGCCTACTGCATGTAGGTACCTATGCAAATTAGCCATGTCTTTTTAGGACCGCATAATGTTGACAGAGATGACTGGAGACTAAAAGGGCACAGAGATGACTGTGCCACAAGAGTGTCGTCCCTTCTCTATAATTAGAACACATATCCTCCCTCTCCGACCACAGGCTTCCATATACCCTGTGCAACTACTACTGAGGTTTTTTTATAGCACATTTTCTGTTAGAAGGTCCCTCTGATGCCATAGATCAATCACACAGGTCACTAAAAGGGTTGCTTCCTGGAGGTAGGTAGGAGGGGAGACAACCTAATCTTCACACCTCCTGTGTCTGGTCACGTTAAGGCCTTGTCCTGTTGTCAGTTCTCTAAGAGATGCATCTAAGAGATACATACATTCCTTTTATTTTCAAGGTTATATATTGCAATATTATGTAGCTTTTCATCGTTGTTTGACCATCACCTTGCTGTTCAGCAATGGGATAGTAGAGGACATGTTGAATTCTAATACTATTTGCTCATGGGGCAGATCAGAGTTATTTGAAATGGCTTCATATGGTAGTAATTTTCTCCTACATTGTTCTTGAACATGATTAGGGAGAATAATAAAATACTGCTTCTTCTCTCAATTTCAGTGATTAAAGATACCAGTAAGGGGAATATAATATTACAAGTAAAACTTTAAAAAAGGGCTACAATTTACAAAAGAGGGATTTTCGTTCAGCCATTCTCAAACTGTGAGGCAATAACATCTGAAGTTCTAATTCAAAATTTTGACCACATTATCCATGGATAGTCAGCAGCAATGAGGTGGATTACCCCACCCCTCTGAACCTCCTTTCTCAGCCTTCCTCACTCGCCACCTATTCAATCTTGACCAATGCCGTCCTGTACACTCAAGGTTCTTCATCTGTAGCCCTCTGTCAATCCATCACCACATCTACCAACCACCATACATTTGCAGCCCAACCATTCACAAGAACCTCTACCCTCTAGAAGTGAACACTCTACTAAATCTAAGAATATGTTTTCAACTCCATTGTTCAAAAAGAAAAACTGTACCCAAAAGTGAGGAAGATTGAGCCTGTAATTTGTACATTTGTATATCTATTTTTCTTAAATTGCAGTGATATCATAGCTGTGCAGTAATGTTTTCCAATTGTGATAACAGTAATGTTTAGGCCTATCTTGGAACGTGTGTTCTTCCATCCAGTCATGAGTGATGCTATCTACAGCCATACTGTAGCCATGCATACTTATAACTGTCCAGTTATAGTCATATGATCAGTCATACTAAAGTGTGTTGGTATGGGTTGTCTGACAAATCTCTAGTGGTGGTTGTCTGCATCTGCGCAACTGTGACCGGAAGCAGAGGACAAGTCCCTCCATCGGCTATGGGTCTTTCAACTTCTGCTACTGGCTGGTCTCCAGCTCCTGCATACAGAGGCTAGGAGATGGGGCATCTTTATGAGAGAAAAGGCATGGGGTGCTACATAGGAGGGAGAGAGGGTCACAAAGCTGGGGGTGGAACAGGGACCCCTGGAGCAATAAATGTCGCTCTGTAGAGGGACAGGGGTGGGACCCAACCTCCAACCTCCAACCCTCACATACCAACATAATCGCGTGCACACCGGAAATCACCATGGAAGAGCTGGAAGAGCAGTAGAGAAGTGGTCATAATGCCCTGTCACAAGGGACGAATAGACTGGCAATGATGACATGTATTAAACTCATTTTCTGCTGTGAGGGTGAAAGAGCTGCTTAGACCGCAGATAAGGAATACTTAGTTTTTAGGCTCTAGACAACTGAGTTACAACTGAAACAGCTCCATGGTTTATCACTATTTCATTATGAATTCAATGGCATTCCTGTATCTGGTTATATCTGCTCAGCTCAGTGAATATGAGAATAATTTATGGACACAATACACAGAGATGCTCAAAGTGGAGGCGCTTCCTCTCATGAGTCTCACATGCTGAATGAATGCCCTCCTACCTTATCCCTGAGAGGTAATACACAAACAGCTGAATTCTCACTTGCAGAACAGGATGGGTAGAATTCGATTATAGCAACATTAAATAAGATCCCATGGATCTTTGGCCAAAGAGTCTGAAGAATTCAAATGCATTTACTGTAGTATTGCAGCATCCTTCGATTTTGATACATCAATTGTTTAATCATTATAAGGTTTACTTTGCCTTTATCGGGCAAGGCAGTATGACCCACAGGAATTCACAATCCAATCAATACAACAGATTTATGTACTTTACTGATCTTTAATCACACTGTATGCCCATGGAGCAAAACAAAATAATGTCAACTGATAGGTATCACAGAATTGGTCAAGGTGTTCAATGATTGCAAGATCTTGCTTGCATTGCAACCATCATTTAGAGGGCAGATGATAGATTGACTGCTTTAAAACAGGATAAAGCTACTCTTTTGTTAACACTGAAATAATGAGGCTAGCCTCGAGAACAAAGCCTTCTGAATCACAAAACAAATGCTCCATAGATTGTCTGAATGGGACATAAAATTTGTTTGCAGCTGCAATACAAACTGCAATATTCTTCGTCGGTAATGTAATGTGTTATATTTCCATAAAAGAGGAGCAGCCAGTGCAGAGAGAGCATGCAAATTATCACCCTTGGTTTTTCGATTATATTTCTCTTAGGTATTTCTATCCTTTACATTTTTTAATTTACCTTTCACAGTTTAGACTTTGGAAGTTATTGCCTGATGTACAATATGTGTAGCCACTAGGGGGGCATCATATTGGTTTATAAATTAATCATTGTTTATGATATTGTTTGAAAGGAAATGTCAAGTAATAGGGGGTAATTGGGCATTTATGGTACATCAACCAGTCCCCTAACAGTTAGAAGTTGTCAAACTCAGCTTTATAGAGTGCCTTGGGATATCTAAAGCCAAACTATAACAAGAGAGCGTTTATTTTAAAACAGTTGAGTCGAGAGTATGTCTTGGAGAGACAGAAAGGAAACGAGGCAAGGGTACAGAGCCTAGGCTAGATGACTTGCCCATGACTTTCCCACTATGTCATTAAGGACACATTTAGCTGCTTGATTGTCTTCCTTCCCCTACCAACACAATTACCAGCACAGCTCTTGAGTATTGAGGCATGCCTGAGTACCCCCCACCCGACCAGGTGTCCCGACCAGGTGTCCCAACCAGTCCCATAGTCCCTCCCTCCCTCCATCCATCCATCCATCCATCCATGACAGTCATTGTTAATCCTACAATTAACATCACAGACAGTGTAGCCAAGGTGATGTGACCTTGTTACAATTACTTGTTACATTTCCTTCCTTTCCCATGGGAAATGATTGGAAGCCAATTCTCTTAAAGGGCCCAGCTATCTCACTACTGATACCATAGAGAAGCCTACTAGACTCCTCTATGTACTCACCTAGATTCACCTCCAATGCAAGACTTATGTTTTGTCTATGAGAGAATCTTGGAATTAAACCTATCAATAAACCAAATTGGAAGGCCTTCAAAATCAACTATATCAAAAGATATTTGCCCAGATAACCATGGCACGCACTGCCCCCATACCTACTCTATGCCCTCCTCTTTTAAAAAATCTGAAATCTGTCTATAAGTGGGGTTAAAGACAGTTTGATTACCCTTTTATTTAGGGTAAAAAGAGCCCTAAATCCCATGCATTTCTCCATAGGAATAAAAACCAACAGTAATTACCATGTCACAGCCATCAAAGTACACCTTAAATGTAAATTCTATTACATGGATAGCTTTGTCTTGCTTTTTGTCTCACTATATGACTAATTTTTGGGGGTTCAGTTGTAACAGAAATAGGGCTAAATGACAGGTTTTGATGGTCTATGCAAATTCTTGGAATCTAAATATAAGAAAAGCATACCCCATGAAATGTTTTTTTCATCATTTATCAAAAGATTTTCATGTAAATAGAAATATGACTCATGGGGTCTTTGAAGGGTGTGATAGGGCATATGCTGTGTAATGAAATAGTCTTTTGGTGGTGCATGTAATCTGCTAGAGGCCAAAATAGCAATTGAAACTTGGTAATCATAAGAAACTTGGCTAAGGGCTAGTAGACAAGAGGTCAGAAAGGTGTTGTCAAAAGCCCTTGCCTCGTTTAATAATACAATACGTTCAGGATGTTGATTGATTGTCTACATGCTAAGAGCTAAATCTTATACCCCTTTCAATATTTGCTTTATATCCTTCTATTTCTGATGAACGTATTATTGTCCATGGGGTGCATTCAAGAATTTATAACTAGCCTTCTCAAGACAGCCCATAATAAGGGACATAAATCTAAACGATGTCAAGTCCACCTGTCCCATGAGGCAGAACATGATGAATCATCTTGACATCATCATTTCTACCATCCACTGAAGTCATCTATAACAAGGGTTCATTAGCTCAAGTAGGCATTGCATAATCATTTTGATAAATCAGCAGTCTTACCCTGTTTGTAAAGTATATATTAGATGGCCATTTTCTTAATTTAATTGCAGTTTGATGAGCTCACAAACCCTTGTTTAAAAAGTAAAGGAATCAGTGGCAGATTTAGAGGGGGGTGTGGGGGCATGCGCACCCCCTTTTTCCTAGTACTTAAGAGTTTAATTACATATTTTGGACCCCAAAATTTGCTCAAAAATAGGGATTGCCCTCCTCCTTGCGGACCGTGCCCCAACGGTTTCCAGATCCTGGATCTGCCACTGGGCGCCATGAAAAGGCAAGATCTGTAAAATCATCTGAGCCCTGGAAAGGGTACCTGGAAGGGATGAGAATAAGTATAGCTATTTTCAGACTGAATCTTAAGGTATATGGCCTTCCATGTTGGCTGGTTATATTTCAAATAAGTACCAGTCTCAAATAGATGCCAGGAGTAAGGGGTTACTGAAAGTCATCTTAAGCATAAAAACGAAATTGCAATTGAGCCATTGGCCGGGGTGCCGGTGTATTCTCTAGGCACAGGGTCCTAGATGGGACAATATATATTTAAATCTGCCTTATGTGACCCATGATTAATTTCGGCTCAGGAATACAGTATTCTTTTTTATAGTAGTATGCCTATTAAACACTACTTAGGAAAGAAACCATTTCTCTTCAATTACCTGCCTATCATATACACTTGCCTAGGGCTTAAAGCAATATCATCCAGACAAGAGAACACTGACATGGATATAAAGTTGGAAAATGTTGTACAGCTTTGTTCCTAAAGGGCTGCAGAGACTGCCTGGTGTTAGTGGCTGATCGACTAAATTCAGTCCATTCAAATAGACCTATGCACACATTTCCTACTCAGTATTGGAGGTACTGTATTGCAGACTGAGGGGTATATCAGACAACTATATGACAGGTAGATAACCAAGACAGTGGTGAATGGATAGGTTTGAGGGATTGATGTGGATATAAGTGGATTAATACCTGGGAAGAATGGACCATGTGGACTGAAATCCATTTGTAATGAAAGAATGGAACTTTGCAAGAATTATTTCCACTTAAAATAAGGCACAGATGGGTGGAAATAGGAGAGGAGGGATCATTTGAATTGTAATGGTGTGTTTGTGAAGGTGATTATTTTGTCCTATGCCTTGAATTATTGCTGTAGAAACAGAACTTTTCAGTAGTCGGTTATAATGAATGTAAATACCCTTGTATCTCAAGTTACATCTGCAGTGTAGGCAGTATTGTTGTGAAAGAGAATATCAAATTTCCCATTCCATTCATTTCAGGCATGGGATGGAGCAGTAATTCAAACTGGGCTCCTAACTGTACTGCAGAATTCATAATTGAAATTGAATCTAGAGAGACAATGACTTGTTGTCTAGGGGTAGTGTATGGCAGAGAATAATGCCTGGTCATACAAAAAGTAATAGACCCGTATAAAGCAAACAATATTTCCTGAAGAGGAAAATGAGTGGACATTGTTTCCTTTCTAATAAACGAAAAAATACATATTTTTCAAGGGAAACGCTATGATATTTCTAATTGAAATGTATGGATATGTTTAAAATAGAATATGTAACAGATGATATCACCCCTAGATCAATTGCACTGTTTGATTAAATGGAACTCGAAACTTGTGCAGAGGTGTAATTGTGGAACTGCTATTTAAGTTTTGCTGCTTGTTTGCATTAGAGCCGCTTCCCAATTGAGTGTGAAAAGTAAAAGTGTGTTACAGACTTGATCAAATAGAAGAACAATCTAATTAGCATGCAGATTGAAATTGGTTCTAACAGTACTGGATGGTAATTAACATAGTTTAATAGAATTTAGGCTGAAGCCTTCACCATGCTTCTTACACTGCCATCACAGTATTAGAATTTTGCCATCAATGTAGGGTCAATGTGCTAACACTTTGTCGATGCTGTGATGTCAGTATTGTGCTTTCAAAGTGTTGTCATTGTGCTGCTACTGTATAGATATATTAGTTATTTAGTGTAAATGCGATAGATTGTGCTGTCACAGAGTTATCATTGTGCTGTCACTATATAATTTGAGCTATTTCCTGTAAATGCAACAGGATTGTGCTGTCAAGGTGCTGTCATTGTGCTGCTATTGTATATGAGTTATTTAGTGTAAATGTGACAGGATTGTGCTGTCAGAGTGTTGTCATTGTGCTGCTACTGTATATGAGTTATTTAGTGTAAATGTGACAGAATTGGGCTGCTCCAGTGTTGTCATTGTGCTGCTATTGTATATATGAGGTATTTGAGCTATTTGGTGTAAACACACAAATACAAGAAGGTGACATAAACTGCAAACATCTCATACATGAAATGCATTTTACATCTTTCAGTGTTTGCTATACTGCTGTCAAAGGGAATTATCCAGCCTGTATTTGTATTCAGCAGTGCCATGGCCATCTATCATCATGTAATTCATCTTAATGGAGAAAACAAAACCTTACCGGAATCAATGGGTATGGCATGGAGATAAGGATCAAGGTAGATTGTCCTGCCATTGGAGAGGCCAGCTAAACAATGTACTCAAAGTATAAATTACATTGTGAGAGAGAATGCAGCATTCATTTAGCCCTGAATTTGTCGATCTGTCATGTATTCTAGTTCTAATTCTAATTCAGGATAGGATTAGAGCAACCCAATGGAATTTCAAATGATGAAATCAAAGAATATGAAGAAGACTATATTGGAAATAAGGGTTTCTACTTTGTATGGCAACAAAGGTCATTAGTTAGCCTATGCCTCCTGCTCCCAGGAGACTTTCCTCCTTGGGTTTTATTTTCAAATGTTGAGTATTATGTACAGATACAGAGGTGATTTCAGTATGCATTCATATTTACAGTTGTCAAATATTGAAACCCTGTGTGGTTTGGCTTTGATTTTAATGTTTGAAGATACCTTTTTGACAGAGTACTTTATATAAGAAACTCTCAAGAGTTCAGTTCCTAACATCTGGAAATAAATACCTATTCAAGCTCTTTATTTTTCTCTCTCCCTCTATTCCTTTGCAAAGATTAGCCCTAAATGTGGGTATACCTGGGGTTTGCCTGACCTCATCAATTCTATACCAGGTTACCTTTTACAAAGAGGCTGTGTGTAGGTAGGGTCACCTGTATGCAGAGTAGGTTCATTTAGGCACCTGCCACTGCCTCTAACATAGGGATACTTTCAAAACGCAGCAGATAAAAAAGGGTTGTACCATAGAGTATCACATCTCAACCAAAATGTCAGTTGGGGTACTAATATAGTGGTGGAATTAGTGAGATGGTGATTTGGACAATCCCTACAGTTCCCTATAGTCCTGCCATTAAGATGCTGAAAAGAATTGTCTTGAATTACCCCAGTGGAAAATTTCTCATAATAAACCATCTAGTCAAAAATGGTAGCGATAATGAGTGCATCGCGATAAAACTTAGTGATATCATATATGGTGGGGTTTGACCCACTTAAACACTAACTAACGTAAACGTTGCATCTAGAATGGTTTTGCTTAAGTCCTATTGATTGTGTACGATGAATTATTCAGTAGCCGTGACATGGCATGACATGACAGCCTTGGCATATTATATTTCCCCAGGCTTTGAGAAAATGATTGTCATTTAACCTGCACTGTCAAGAGGTTCAATCCCACTCTAAAGCAGCAATGACAGCAATTTCCTCTCTGTATCAAAGAGTCTATAATAACAAGACAAATACCCTTGTCATACTTCAACATAAATTACATAGGCCAGCTACATATGATACTATGAAAGGTTTATTTATAGGAGTGTCGCTGCATGTCACAACATTTATTTTATCAATTCACCTTCCTGAAGTACTAGGCCCTTTATATATTGTACTCTGCATACCTCACAGAAGTAAAGAGTGGTTGTTCTTGAATAAAACCAAGATCACCTAGATCACCAAAGTAGCAGGGTCCTTTACTTCCCTTCTCCTAATAACAGGAAAGACAGGATGGGGAACTTTTGTTTCAAGAGACTTTTATCAAATACTGAAGTGAATACCCTCTGAGAGAGAGGGAGAGGGAGCATTTTCCTACCCACTTTCCTTCAATACAAAATACATATTCACAGATTAAGGATACATTCTGGAGGTACTTCTCTCAGAGATGTGTTAATGCAGCACATGGATTCTTATCAGCAAGGGAGTTACATTTGTATCGGAGGCAATGCACAAATGGCTTAAGACCTCATTGCAGTCACATGTTCACATAGCCCATATTATGTAACTACAAGGGGCCAAAGCATACGCTCCCAAGAAATCTGTAAAGATTTAGTATTGAGCATCTCCCATAGGGGCCAAATCTAGACATTACTGACGCTGGAAATGTTGAGATAAATACTGATAAGAGCCAACACACTGGGTTCCAGTTAACCCTACGAGTTCTGGAGTAAATGAAGGAAATAATCCCAACAAAACGCTATATCCCTAACCTCTTTTGCATCAGCTGCTTGTGGGTCTGGCCAAATACAAGTAGTGAGCCACTCACACCCATGCCAGCTACAAACCCATACATGGTGATCTGGCATGGACAGGACTGATCAGCAAATCAAGCATTTCTTCTGGCCCTACACAAAAAAAGAAACTGCCTCAACTAAATGGAGTTCATGACACAGCGATTATACTAGGCCATCCCACTCATTCCCCACTATTTAATACTTTTACCTACTAAAACATTGGGCATGATGGGTAAAATGGCTGTGAGAGTTGGGTTGTGCAAGTAGCTGTTGGGCAAGGTTAACACTGGGTGAATCTGCATGAATCTAATACATTGATCCCCATGCGTCCTTCTGAAGGGGTGGGTTTGGGTTTTGTTAGGGTGGTGTTGTGGTGATGTTTATAAGCCAGGTCAGATCCTTTTGTGAATTGATTTGTCAATGATTAGTTGGAGCTTTGTTCATTGTATTGCTTTATCATAAATTGCCAGTAAATAATCTAGATCATCCATACAAAATGATATCATTTCTTGAATGATTATTGCAATTTTCCAGATTCTTGTGGACCTTTCCTGTGTTCTATCAAAGATCCTTGTAGTCAGCATGTTTAGCAATTATTAATAATACCATACTCTCTTCCATAACCTGGTATAAGGTATGTATAATGGTTTCTTACAGTCCTATAAGCTATATCATTTGGGAAGGTGACATAAATCACTGGTTCCATGCAAGATGCTCCTTTTGAGGTCTGAAAGGAGGGTTAATCAAATCTCACCTCTGTCAGCCACTGTCATCTTTTCATCATCTTCACCCACATCCCTTCTCACCTTCCCTGACCCAACCAACTTCTCGCTGATTTTTTCTTTACTTCAGTACTCCACCATACCCTCCTGATAGCACAAATATTTCTAAAACACTCTGACTTTGAGATAAGATCTCCCAGATTTTCCATGGGCACAGACGATTCTCACAATGCATTGCAGTAGAAACAACGCAGAGTCAATATGAGAGAACAGGTCTATGACGCCCTGTATGTAGTACAGTAGCTCAATTTGCCCACACTGGGGTAGTGGCTGGGAGTAGCTCAATACCTATAGACCTTTACAGTAAGGAATGGTAACTTCTCATGAAAATTGTGTTTCCTTTCATGTATACATTTTGTTGTGACGATCAATGGATGGGCAATATCAATTAAGTAGTCCAAGTAGATAATTCAATTTTCATATTGGCCCAATTATCCTGACCGATATGTTGGGCCGTTTTTGTATTAATGCCTCCCATTGTCAATACAGAGCCTGCTCCGCATCTATGAATCCATCATAAAGATGTGAATATCACCTTTCAATCATTCGGATAGACTTAGACATAATACACTACATTACTATCAGCTATCTACTAATCAAAAACTCATATACCATCAGGAGATGACCGATATAAAACCATCAGTAAAAGACATCCAGATAAAAGCCCACTTAATCCTGTCAGAGAGGTCCTTATATCTGAAAATGGTATGCCATCTATGCCCTGGGCACGGCAGTACAGGAGGCTCTCAGGTCAGCCCCTACAGTACCGAGACATGTCCACATGTCGGCTTATGGTAAGGAGCAGCTCAAGACATTGAACACAGGTCTGGTATGTTTGATGCCATCTGCAGTCCTACACTGTGTAATCCCAGGACGAATGTGAATGATGGATGTGTGGTTCCATCCATCAGCATCACTCAAATTCAGTTATAACCTTAGAGATTGATGTGATGTATGCTTTGGCGAATACCAAAAGTCATGTTGGTGCTTATTTGTTCACCAAGATCAATGCATATGTTACAGTCTCTTTGAAATTAAAGAGAATCTTACATTGATAATAAAGCTAACACAAGGGATATAAACAGTTAGCCATGGCCAATGCATCAGCAAATATCTCATCTGATAAAATTGCTATCATACAAGTAAAACAAATTTAGCAGATGAACATTTAACTCACTTTTTTTTCATGACCTGCGAAAAGGGGTCTTAGTGCAGTGTGTAATAAGGCTCCCTTTCCCAGTAAATGTCTTCAATGGAATCAGATTTTAGTAACCTTTGTCCTGCACACAGTGAAGAGAGTGTAATGGGAGCTATACAACTACTACTGAGGGTTTTTTATAGCACATTCTCCGTTAGAAGGTGTCTCTCTGATGTCACAGATCAATCACACAGGTCACTAAAAGGGTTGCTCCCCGGGGGTAGGTAGGAGGGGAGACAACCTAATCTTCACACCTCATGTGTCTGGTCACGTTAAGGCCTTGTCCTGTTTTCAGTTCTCTAAGAGATGCATCTAAGAGATACATTTCTGTTATTTTCAAGGTTATATATTGCCATGTTATGTAGTTTTTGATTGCTGTTTGATCGTCAACATGCACTTTGCAATCATAAATGATGCTATTTACCGATCGGATAGTAGAGGGGGGATGTTAAATCCCATTTGCTCAAGGGGCAGTTCAGAGCTATTGGAAATGCCTTCATATGACATTAATCTTCACCTCCTTTGTTCTTGAACATGATTAAAGAATACTGCTTGACCTCTCAATTTCACTGATTAATGATACCAGCGAGGGGAATATATTACAAGTAAAACATACAAGTAAATCAAGGTCTACATTTTACAGAAGAGGGATCATCTATGTGCCATCCTGAAGCTATGAGGCAATAACAACTAATCGAAATGTTGACTATAATATCCATGGATAGTCAGCAGCAATGAGGTGGATAACCCCACCCCTTTGAACCTCCTTTCTCAGCCTTCCTCAGTCACCACCTATTCAACCCTGTCCTCACCCCTTTCACATTCTCAAAGTTCTTCAGCCGTGACCCTCTGTCAATCTACCACCTCATCTACTAAACACCATACATTTGCAGCCTAGCCAACCATAAGAGCCTCTACCCTCTATTTACAGAAGAAGTGAGCCTTCTCTGCTAAATCTAAGAGATTGTTTTAATTTCTATCTTCTCCCTCCATTCTTCAAAAAGAAAAACTATACTCAAAAGTGAGGAATATGGAGCCTGTAATTGGTAAATCCATTTTTCTTAAATTGCAGTGATATCATAGCTGTGTAGTATAGTGACTTCCAATTGTGATAACAGTAACATCGCTGGTCTATCTTGTAAGATGTGTTCTGCCCCTATGCATGAGAGATGCTATGTACAGCCATACTGTAGCCATGCATATTTATAACTGTCCAGTTATCAGTTATAGTCACATGATCTGTCATACTAAAGAGTGTTGGTAGGGGTTGTCTGACAAGACTCTTGTGGTGGTTGTCTGCATCTGCACAACTGTGACCGGAAGCAGATGACAAGTCCCTCCATCGGCTATGGGTCTTTCAATTTCCGCTACCGACTGATCTCCAGCCCCTGCATACAGAGGGTAGGAGATGGGGTGTTTTATGAGAGACAGGGCATGGGGTGGTACAGTGGAGTGAGAGAGGTCATATAGCTAGGGGTGGCACAGGCGCCCTGGAGCAAAAATGTTGCTCTGTAGAGGGACAGGGGTGGGACCCAACCCCCAATGTTCACAACCCAACATAGTGGCATGCACGCCGGAAATCATCATGGAAGAGCCGGAAGAGCAGTAGAGAAGTGGTCATAATGCCCTGTCAGAGGGGACGAATAGACTGGCAGTGTTGTCAATGTATAAACTCATATCCTGTTGTGAGGGTAAAAAAATAGTCCTGCTTAGACCGCAGATAAGGAATATTAGGTTAGTTGTTAGACTCTACCCTATTCAGTTCCAACCGAAATAGCACCACAGTTTATCAATCTTTCATTGTGAATTTAATGACATTCCAGTATCTGGTTATATCTGCTCGGCTCGATATATATGAGAATAATTTATGAACATGTACATAGAGATGCTCAATGCTAAGGCGCTTCCTCTCATGAGTCTCACTAAATCTCCAAAATGTCCATCAATATTTCACACACATGCTGAATGAATGCCCTCCTACCTTATACCCCTGAGAGGTAATATACAAACAGCTGAATTCTCACCTGCAGAACAAGAAAAATAGATTTTGATTATACAGCAACATTAGATATCTAATTTATGGATATTTGGCTTGAGAGCCATAGATCAATTCTGAGAAGTCAAATGTTTGCTTTAATTGTCAGAGCGTCCTTTGATTTTGAGACATCAATTATTTTGTCATTTTAATATTTACTTTGCCATTATCGGGAACAGCAGTATGACCCACAGTAATTCACACTCTGATCAATTCGCATTTTGGGAGCAGAGGCTTTACCAGTCCCTTCCTACAACACATTTATGTACTTTACTGATGTTTACGCACACTGTCCATGTCCATGGAATGTAAACCAAACAAAAAAAATGTCAACTGATGGGTATCACAGAATTGGTTTAGGTGTTTACTCGATGATTGCAACGATCTATCTTGCATTGCAAACATTATTCGGGAGTAGGGAGATGATACATGGACTGCTTTAAAACAGGATACCACTCTTTTGTTAACACTGAAATAATGAGGCCAGCCTTGGGAACAAAGCCTCCTGAATAAAAAAAAGAAATGCTCCATAGATCGGCTGAACGGGACATGAGATTTGCTTGCTGCAAAACAAACTGCAATTAATTCTTCATCATTAAATGTAACAATATCTATTTCCATGAAAGAGGAGCAGCCAGTGCAGAGAGAGCATATGAATTGTCACCCTTGGATTTTCGATAATATTTCTCTTAGATATTTCTATCCATTACCTTTTTGTAATTTGCCTTTCACAGTTCAGACATGGGGAGATTAATTATCGTTTATTGTTTGAAAGGAATGTCAAGTCATTGGTCATTTATGATCCACCAACCAGTTCCTTTACAGTTAGATGTTATTCTACTCAGCTTTGTAGGTTGACCATATTAATTGAGTACCAACATGTTCAGAGCTAAACTTTATACCCTTCTCAATTGCTTTACTTTATTGAGGCTTTCAATAGACCTCTACCTCTTTTCATATATTTAATTATGGGCTACCAATTTCTTATGATCACATTATTTTCTTTGGGGTGCACTCATCAATTTATAACTAGCCTTTCCAAGACAGCCCACAATAGGGGACATAAAAATAAAGGCTGTCATGACCACCTGTCCCATGAGGCAGAGCATGATGAATCACCTTTAAACATCATCATTTCTACCTTCTATTGAAATCTTCCCCCTTTATGTGTATGATGCAGTGATGAAGTTCTTCTTGTCAGCTGGTTGTTACAATTATGGCATCGAATGGGTAGTGATGTATATGTCCTTGACCTAATCACATTAAGTTTTGAACTACTGAGGTATTATTATAGGCACAGGTGTCTGCATGAATTACAGAAGCTTTATTATATGAATTTCTTAGCGCCACAGGCCAGAATAAAGGTTAGGATGTGGTTGTGAGATCTGATATTATTTGGTGAAATTGAACCTGTTTAGGATTGAAGTGATAAGAGTATTGTAAGTAAATGCCTGGGATCTGTTCCACTGCTTGAATAAGTTTCACCCATACACCGCCCTCTAAGAGCAAAGTATTTTCTGAAGATAGGGTGTCAGAGTTGAATCCAAAAGTCAGGAAGCCCTAGATATATTTAGGCAGTACATAATAATTTTGAGAATTCAGCGGTCTTACCTTGTTAGTAAAGTCAACATTGGCCATTTTCTTTGTTAAAAAGTCGCAAAGCCATAATTTGATTGCAGTGTGATGAGCAACTAAACCCTTATCAAAGAGACGAAAAGATCTGTAAAAGCATCCGAGCCGAGGGATAAGAATAAGAATGGTGTTAGTGGCTGAGCGACTAAATTCAGTCCATTTATATAGACGTGTGTACACATTTCCTATTCAGTATAGGAGGTACTGGTGTATTAATGAAGACTGAGGGACATATCACAGAATTATATGGCAGGGAGATAGCCGAGACAATGGTGAATGGATAGATTTGAGGGATTGATGAGGATTAATACCTTGCAGGAATGGACCATGTGGACTGAAATCCATTTGTAATGAAGGATTTGAACTTTGTGAGAATTATTCCCACTTAAGGAGAGGCACAGATGGGAAGAAGAAGGAGAGGAGGGAGCATTTTAACTGTAATGGTGTGCTGAATATTTTGTCCTAGGCCTTGAATCATTGCTGTAGAAACACAACTGTTTAGTGGTCGGTTATAATCAATGTAAATACTTTAATATCTCAAGTTACACCTGCAGTGTAGGCAGTACTTGCGTGAAAGAGAATATCAAATTCCCTATTCCTGTCATCTCAGGCATGGCATGGAGCAGTAATTTAATTAAACTGGCTTCTATGCCGCACAATTCATAACTAACATTGAATCTTGAGACAATGACTTGTTGTGTGGGGGTTGTGTATTGCAGAGAGTCATGCCTGGTCATGATTGAAGGGCCAATTTAGAACATGATAGTTGGAACTGACTAATGAAACAAGAGGATTTAAGGCCGTCTATATGCTGTAGAACACTAGGTAATAAAAGTATCATGTTCTATGTTGCATAGAAACTTTTATGGAATTCCTACAGGATATAGACCCCCTCTTGCATTGGGTGTCTACATCCTGTAGAAACCCCATAAAAGCTCCCATCCTATACATAGCACACACTGCAAAAAAGCAATAGACCCCTATAAAGCAAACACTATTTTGTGTTCAATAAAATATTCTATTCTCTGAAGAGGGAAATGAGTGGACATGTAGGTGCAGTAATTACAGGCCAGGGCTATTTATATGTATACTATTGGTGCATTTTCAATAAACAGAAAAAAATACTTATTTCTCAAGGGAAATGCTACATTTCTAATTAAAATGTAAAGGTATGCTTAAAAGAGAATATGTAACAGATGACATCACCCCTAGATCAACCACACGGTTTGATTAAATGGAATTCAAAACTTGTGCAGAGGCGTAATTGTGAAACTGCTTTTGAAGTTTTGCTGCTTGTTTGCATTAGAGCTGTTTCCCAATGGAGTGAGAAAAGTAAAAGTGTGTTATGGGGGAGGGTAATTACACCAGACTTGATCAAATAGATGAACAATCTAACTAGCATGCAGATCGAAATTGGTTCTAGCAGTATTCGATGGTAATTAACATAATTTGGGTTGCAATGAACATAGTCTAATAGAATTTGGGCTGAAGCCTTCACTGTGCTTCCTGCACTGTCATTACAGTATTAGAATTTTGCCATCAACGTTGGGTTACTGTGCTGATGTGGCAGCTGCCATTGTGCTGTCACAGTGTTGCCATTGTGCTGCTACTGTATATGAGTTGTTTGGTGTAAGTGTGACACAATTGTGCTGTCATAGTGTTGTTATTGTGCTCCTACTGTATATGAGTTTGGTGTAAAGTGTCAATATTTGTGATGCCACTGAATCCATAATATATGGGCCTATTCCTGTGCTCTCAATCAAACATTATTGTACTGTCAGAGTATTGTCTCTGTGCTCTTATCCTAACGTTGATCATTGTTGGATCTCGAACAGTTAAGGACTGTCAAATTGCAATTGCCTCATCTATTTTATTACCAATATCCCATTACTTGTCCCTAATACAAATAAAACACTTACTCCCTTCTCAAGCTCCACCCCAACATAAATCTGTTGTCTTCACTTACGTAAACCGTTTTTTAATACATCAATATCCCTTATCATTTTACTTACCAAAAATACTGGCAGAAATAACATGTATACATGTATACATACGGAAAGGTGATACGAACTGCAGATAGCTCTTACAGACATGTATTATGCGTTTTCCAGTGTTTGCTATACTGCTGTCAATGGGAATTATCCAACCTGTATTTGTATTCAGTAGTACCATGGCCATCCATTATCATGTAATTCATTTTAGTGGAGAAAGCAAAACCTTTCAGGAATCAATGGGTATGGCATGGAGATGAGGATCAAGGTAGATTGTCAGCCACTAAAGAGGCCAGCTAAACAATGTACTCAAAGTATAAATTATGTTTTGAGAGAGAATGGAGACTTCATTTAGCCCTCAATTTGTCAATCTGTCACATATTCTAGTTCTAATTCTAATTCTGGAAAGGATTAGGGCACCCCAAGGGAATTTCAAATGATGAAATCAAAGGATATGAAGAAGACTATAATTGGAAAAAAGGGTTTGAACTGTGTATGGCCACAAAGGTAATTGGTTAGCCTTTGCCTCCTGCTCCCAGCAGACTTTCCTCCTTGTGTTTTATTTTCAAACGTAGAGTGTTATGTACAAACTTTGCTACAGATACAGAAGTGATATCTGTATGCACTCATATTTACAGTTTTCATAATATTGAAACCCAGTGGGTGGTTGTGCTGTAGGTGTGAAGACTTCACACCTGGAGGTGTGAGGAGTGATAGCCTATACAAGCTGTAATTATACATTCTTAAGCCACCATGAGCTACTAAACAAATACACAATGAGTGAGGTATACAGGGGTTGTATGCCCATGAGTGGCCTGCCCTTGCTGCCCAGGGTGCCCGCAGGGCATCAGGGGCAGCAACGGCAGGCCAGAAATGGGAATTCAGCCTCTGTATGCCTCACAAATTGGGATTTTGTTTTATTCTACCTCTAAGAACAACAGCAAAACGATTTCACCAAAGATTATATTCTGAAAGCCAAGAAAACAAGAGATCAAGTGTAGGATGTGAAACTTTCTGTCCGGTTGAGTGCCAATCAATGCCATTTTGATTAAAGATTAAAAGGGAATACTCTGGCATTTGTATGTGGATGATATTCCGTATTGTTTTACGATCATTTAGGTTTTTGAATTTTTAAAATCTGTCTATAAATAAATATTTTAGAGCTGAAAATGTGGAGGAATGTTTACCAAATGTGCTGCATTGGGTGTGGCGTACAAGGGGTGTGGCATACAATATATTGTATGCCATGCCCGTGGGCATTCAGGGTTTAGTGCTGTAGAGATAGGAATTCTGTATGCTTTGTTCTTAGAGGTAGTCCTAATTCAATAGTAATGTTGTGTGTAAGGTTTGAGAGATTGGATTCCGACCAGTATCTCAGGGTATGGGTATATTTGCACCCTAAAATCAGTGTTTGTAAGGTACATGCTGATAACCAGCTTCAGCTAGACATGATGGCGCCACCTCCAATCTGCCAAATCAGTATAGCCCAACGGCCTAACAATTGACTTGTGGCAAGACAGTCTGAAGGCTACTATGGGTTATAAGAGGCTGTCTAATGAATAGTAGGGTTATGAATACTAATGGAATATAGCATAAATATGGCAGCACAAGGGTGGTATATTGACGAATATTGCACGAGTGAGAGAAGTACACAACCATCTCTGAAGGTATGCCAAAACGGTCCGAAATTTTCGGCGTCTTTCTTGTACAGCGAGCAGTTGACCTATATCTACATCCGGGCCACTGACACACTTTCGCCGGACAAGGAGGCGGGTGGGAATGGCCGGACCGCGACCCGCGTACGTTGGGAAAATCAATGGATTCTTATTTATATCGAAGAAAATGGAGAAAATTAGCACGCATTCCTCGTCTATGGATCGAAAACTTCTTGGGATTTCAATATTATAACATGAAAAGCTTGGATTCAGGACGAAAACTGATTGAAAACATACGGCTAGGACTCCAGGTTAGAACTTATTTTCCAGGTTAGAACTTATTTTCACCGTTCAGTGTAGCGCAATGGCTAAGGCCTTCGCCTACCACCACTGCGGCCGGGGTTCAATCCTTGTACGAGTTTGGACGATTTTTCACCTTGAAAAAATGGCGAGACTAAATTTCTATGTCCGCCAGCGTCTCCCAAAATATTCTAAGTCCAACTTGACCTCGAAAAAGTATATCCAAAAATCCCAAAAAAGCACATGTGCGTATATGCTCTCATAATGCACTGGTAGGAGAGGGCATAACAGTAAGGCAGGTGCCAGAATAGTGGTATAATAGGGGATATGTGAGGCTGTTTGATGGTAACTAGTTCGTATGCAAGGTCAGTTTCTGAAAAAAGAAAACTCACAACTGAAGGTATGCCTTCATGATATTACTGGAGGCGGATCTTCAACTGGGGGAATGGTAAAAATATATTCTCACTGACCGTGTCTGGGATGGGGGGGGCATTCTCAAAGTCACCTCTTAGAACACTCCTGATGTTTTACCAGGCAGAATCAAAAACTCAGAAACAGCAAGAAAGTCATGCATAATTATGGTTGATAGGCACTACTTGTGGACATTTGAGCTGGATGGACCCCAAAAATAAATATGATAGCATATAAAAAAGATTTTATGGGTGGATACTACAAATATGAAAACTGAAGGTACAGCACAGCAGGAAAGATTGACTGTAAAAGGGGGGGGGGGAGATTCGTCTCACGCTCTACCCATGTGCACAATGGCACCCCTATACATTATGCAGTATTAAATGTACTTTCAATTTTGTGAATTGTAAATAAAATGGACCCTACGATATGAGCCATAGAACACCTACATTAGCTCATAATTCCTTAATTGTCTAGCTTGAGAGAAAATCGTATGATTTTGTGCAGTATTGCTAGGGCGTGAGATGAATCTACCAGACGTGAGACGAATCTCCCTCCCATTATATTAGGTATATCTCTGGTCAAGGTGATAGCAGGAAAATGACATTCATTATGTCTTATACCTTTATTATATAAAGTAGTTAAGCATCATAAGGTCACAAATCATAGAAAGTGTGCATATGGGGCCTTACCTGTCATTTGCCCAGACATGTGCCCAGAAAAAGAATTCTTATAAGTATGCTTCTTTTACAATAGCAAGGACACATCTGATATAAATGATAATGTGATTTTTTTTTAATCTACAGGTCAAAATAGTCTGGACCTGAGATTTTCATGGAGGTATGAAGATTGTTTCTGTAGGAAATTAAGCCCTCAACATGGCTTGTAACTCAAATGTCATTCTCCCAGATATAACTTCGCCCCGACAATTTTGGTCATTTGGAGCACATTTTACCCCCCTGGAGCCCAAAATATGCATATGGGATCATCAAAACCCATATGTAACATGAAGATCTCATCCAGCCTGACACTTTGAGTCAAAGAAAATAGAGGGGGAAACTAAAATTCGAAGAGTAGGGGCTGGAATACCTCCAAATTCGTCATATGCAAACCGTCTATGATTTTCAACCATAAAGAGAATTATCAATTGTGATGGGATGATAGTTATATATGCCTGGAAACACGGGGCGTGAGATGAATCTCCCAGGCATGAGATGCCATTCACATGTGTTATTCCTTTCATATATATGTACTTAGGGATCATAAGAAGGATAGTTAAATATAAAAAGCCTAACAGTTATTAATGTGCATATTTTTACAGGTAGGGCATGAGACGAATCTCCCTCCAAACCTACCCCTGCATACATTAATACATCTGGACACCTATGTGTACCACCCAGGCTCCCAATTTGTTTATGAATATATAGTTACATGTTAAGGAAAAGCATACCATATTTTTTAGTCAAGGTAAGGTATTTATATGAGGGCAGGAGAACCATCTTTGGGCGTGAGACGAATTTCTTCGAAAATTCAACAAATATGTTTTTGCTTGCAGCATGATAAAAAAATAGTCTATAAATGCCCAAATTGTGTTAAAAGAATCCTCAAATGATATGAAAAATTTCTAGAAATAGTTATCTGCCCTCCTACCTATTTTCATTATTCTATTCCTCTTCATATGTGCATATTTAGATTTTATCAATGAAAAACGTGTCTTTTGGGATAGTTTCAGGCCCCTGACTCCCATAATATGCCTCATATATATCTAAAACCAGCATTCCCCATGTAGCTCATCATTGTAACACATATGTGTTTTGAAAGGTTTATCTAGCACAGAAGTCAAATTGGTCAAAAGACAACAAGCGGTGCCTATCGACCATACCTACTAGTTAATACATCTATTATTAGAAAGTTTCACCCACCTTATGTCCACCTACACTATAATTACTATCAGAGAGCCTCACCACCTGCCTAGTTACTATCTTAGTTCTCATAGTATCAGCTCACCTATGTCCAAGCTCAAATCTAGTTCCCATCAAATGTCCTGATACTTTACCCACTGTGTATAGCATTACAGGCAAAAGTGATCCCATAAAAAATCCTCACACACATCATACTGCCTCACATATTCCCTAGTTACCATCAGATCCCCCTAGATCAGACCTTAGTAACCCTCAGGCTGCCTCATGTACTGCCTAGCTACTGTAATGCAGCCTCCAATAACCCCTAGTTACCATGAGACATCCTTACATACCACCTAGTAGCCATAGCACCGCCCCTATACCCCCTCTAGTAACCCTCAGACAGCCTCACATACTCCTTAGTAACCATAACACAGCCTCATTTATCTCCCTAGTAACTCTCAGATAGTCTTACATTCCCCTTCATAACCATAACCCATTCTCATATGACCCCTAGTTACCATCAGACATCCTTACATGCCACCTAGTGGCCATAGCACAGCCCCACATCCCCTCTAGTAACCCTCAGACAGCCCCACATACTCCTTAGTAACAATAACACAGCCTCATTATCTCACTAGTAACTCTCAGATAGCCTCACATTCCCCTTCATAACCATCACCATCCTCATATTAGCTCTAGTGAACATCATACATCCTTACATACCACCTGTGGTTGCCATATCACAGCCCCATATCCCCTCTAGCAACCCCCATTGAGCTCCTTAGTTACCCCTTAATAACCATGACACATCCTGCTATAACCTTTGTAACCCTCCATAGTAAGCAAAACACAGCCTCATATATAACCCTGTGTAATTTTTAGACAGCCTCACATATGCACTAGTACCCTAGTAACCATAACACAGCCACATATAACTCTTTGGATATTGTCAGCCAGCAGTACTTCAGGCACCTATGGTTATTGTGCTTAAATAGCACATTTCATATTGGTTGCTAGGTATATACATTCTGTTGCTAGGCAAGAGGAATGTATCATTATTCTTTCATGTGGGTAACTTTAGTCACGTCTATTATAGACATTTCTAGTGGTTGCTAGGGATTTTATTACAAAAATTACTGTTTCTAAGCAACTATTCACCCTAGCAACCAACACCCTAAAGCCTTTAAAATAACTTATTTTTTAATAGTGAAATTTTAAATGATTATTTATAAAGAGAGGCTTTTGCAGCAATATAGTAAATTTCATTGGTTGCTAGGTAAATATATTGGTTGCTAGGCAACAATAAACCATGGCAACACAGCCACATCAACATTAAGACCATGATAATTAATCTATATGGAGAAGGGAGTGGTAAATTACTGTAATAAATGATCTTTGGCTGGTTTTTAATGAATTATGACATAAAATGCCCTGTTGCTAGGCAACCGCTTACCCTAGCAACACAACAATAATTCCATTGAAAAGCTAGTAGATGATTTAGGGGGGATAGGTGGTCTTCAAAAAGTGCCCAAGGCAACCAACATGCACTTTTTAGAGCAAAATCTAGTTTTTAGAGGCTGTTGCCATGGAAACAGCCATAACAGCCAAACGAGGTCGTACCCCGTCTTGAACTTTTTTTGGGGGAAAACAGTTAGTCATGTACAATAACCCTATAGTGTCCAACCACGCCAAATGGCACAGTTTTGGACCTTAATACACCTATGCAGGAGTATATGGTCACCTAGAAACTTCTAGTGGATGGATTTTTAAAGTTTAAACACTGTTAGAAGGGCATGACCAGTCAATTGCATTGGGACCATCAGCACCGCTGCGCCAGCATTATGAGAGGTCTATTGAGACCTAAAGTGGAAAATAAAGGATAAGAAATGTGTACCATCATCAGATAGGGGATGTATGGAGGGGGGGCTACAAAGGCAAGATCCTAATTTTTTGTAAAGGAGGTCTAAGGGATAGATTGCTAAAGCTAAGAAATATATATATATATACTAAGCAATAAGCCCTCTAAACCTAACTTTTGTAGGAGGTTCTGATTACATTTTCAGCTCATTCTATTCCTATTACAACAGTTCCCATTTCCATATGCAGAGGGTTATTTCATACCCTAATATCAAGAACCAGGCACTATGGACACCCAAGCAACTATGGACACCCATGGAAGCTGTAGTGCCTAATGTAATCAAATAGAACATTTTGGTTACCATAGACATTATCTTTTTATACATGTATCAAAGAAAATGTGCACTCCAAGAACTGATGGTTTTGTGAATTGATCTGTCAAGGACTGGTTGGAGCTTCATTCATCTAAGGTTCATGAGTGTTGGGTCTGACTGAGGGTTATCTCAAGTTATCTTAGTCAGAAATATTTAAAAAGTTGATGATGATGTAAAAAGAGGAAAATCTATCAGATTCAGATCAACTTGGGGTGCTTTTACAGGCCGTAAGATACGGCCAAGGATTATCACATGGGGGATATGAGATACAGAGTTCCCATGTTAAGTCTATGGGACTTCCATATTTTACTCCTTTCAACATGAAATGAAAAATGATATCATATTCCTTTAATGATTATTGCGATTTGCCAATAAAGACTCATTCATCTATATCAACCAGATTCTTGTTCTTTCCTGTTTTCTATCACATATCCATGTAGTCAGCAAGTTTAGCAATTATTAATGCTCTTCAAAATACCATACTCTCTCCCAAAACCTGGTATAAGGTATTTACTATGGTTTCTTACAGCCCTGAGCTATATCATTTGGGAAGGTGACCTAATCACTGGATCCATGAAAGATGCTCCTTTTGCCCAGAGGTCTGAAAGGAGGGTTAATCCCATCCCACCTCTGTCACCCACTGTCATCTTGTCATCATCTTCACCCACATACCTTTTCATCTTCCCTGACCATGATCTCATCAATAATCATGAATGTATTAGATGTAGTACAAGTAGAGTCTTAGATTATTACAGAGAGATCCATGTGGAGAATGGGTTTTCCATATACAAATCAATCTGAACATAATGTATTCTTACCAAAGCAATTGGGTATACCACTACCTTGTGTTGATCAGATGATAACTCAAACTCACCTGCAGGTAAGAGATGGAAAATATGGGATAAGCAACATTTCTAACAAAATACCTAGGCCTATATGATTAGGTTGACCTAATGTTTCAAGGCTCTGCCACTACTTCCGTAGAAAACAGCCAAATTCAATCAATTGATAACTGTGAGCTCTTTTTCAATTGGAGAATGATAAGGATATTTGTGCAACAGGAAATCACTTCTCATAACTCTATAGAAGTCACATAGGAATCAACACAGAAATTATAGTGGATAGAAATAACGGCATCATGTTATCCGAGTCAATAGACTAGAGTTAACTGGTTACCTTTAGAATAGATATTGAATTAATGCTTACCAAGGTCTGAACATAGAATTCGTAAAGTGCCATGGTGTTCTATGAGATAATTGAATATTTGAACAATGGAACATAAACAGATTGTCCATAGATCTCTCAGTGGATTGTTACCTTTGTTCTTGTTTGAATGGAAACCAAATTCTCTCTCTGCTCCATTCTATTTTCATGTGAGAGTACCACATGTTTAGCCTCTGTGGAAGCAGTGGGGCATTGCTTGGTTGTTTCTTCTTTTAATTACCTTACAAATTTTACCATGAATATGGAGTGGATGTACGCTCCATAATGAGGTTTATTCTTGTTGTATCTAGCCATGTGGTATGATTGAAACCGATTAGAATATATGAAAAGAAAATCCAATCTCTTGCTTTCCTCTTACTGAAGATGCGAGACATCACCAATGTATAGATCTACTTAGAAGTTAAATTTGACAATATCTCACTCCATAACTTTGTTACACATGTATTGTAATGAACATGTCATGTTAATTATGGGCAGTTCAGCGGCCGCCACTGGATCGGGGTGGGAGTTACACACTCAGGCCACTAGGGGGCGTCTCCGTAGTGATGTCACAGTCTTGTGACGTCACAGGCCGAGGACAGCAGTATAAAAGTTGGTGTTCGGTGGCCGTGGGGCAGATGCATTCAGAGACTTGGTGGTGACTGGTGTGTGACTGTAGCTCCATTGTCCGGTGGCAGTCGGTGAACAACAGTTAAAGAGGGCAGGCATCTCTAAGCTAAAACGAGACAAGAAAATTGATGGCGAGATAATTGATGACGAAAGATCAGATTCCCTGTTATGGTTAAGGTAAGAACAATAAACACCAGATATCTTCTTTACACTTTATTCGGGCGTCAGCTGTCATTCTTGATTATTACAGTATGTTCTGTCCAAATTAGGGAGAAATAAATGAATGTACATGGTGAAAGACGTTGGTTGTTCACTTTCTACAAAGTACTGGTAGCTCATTACAGATCATCAATTTTGAAGAAGTGTGGTGATGCTGGGTACCCAATCCAGTTAATACAAGAAAATGGATGCAAGCTCAGATGCATTGCTGAGTTAACATATCGGAAACAGCAGGTAATCTGGTGTCAGAATTGACCTATCAGTGGCCTTTTGACAGTTATGGATGAGCCTGTCACCAATAGTGACACCTATGGAACTACACCTGGGCTACTATCAGTACCCTCCCCATATGTCTGTACCACCCAAGACATCCAATAGACCTAATCTACAGCCACATCGCCAGACATATTTCCCCTGATTACCTCATCTACATTTACCCAACATTTACACCCAATTTTATGTAATTGTCTCTCATTTTATTATTCATAATTGATCTAAATTGCTGAACCATTAATGTGACCAGATGGGGGAAAACCTGCATCCAGGGGGGAAATGGCTTTTTAAAGTTGAAGTCATGTGCTTTAAAATGAGATATCTTGAGCTTAAATATTCCAGGTAGTTCTTCTGTAATTGCTTGCCAAACCTAGGCCAATTTGAGTAATTGAGAAATGCAAATAAGCTCTATATACATTATATCCTACCTTAAATAGTGATAATGCAAAAAATACAGTTTTTTGGAAAAATAAACAAAGAAATGTGATTTTTTTCATGAAATCGGTTCTAGAGGGAATTTTCTGAGTCTGTTTTCTGTTCTGAGTTCCTTATGTAAATATCCAACTCATTTATGGCCAAAAGTTTCATTTAGAATAATGGAGTGGTTTCCATGGTAACCAGCAATTGCCATATATGCCAATTATTCCATGGCAATGGATGTCTCTTTTGCATTCCATAAATGGAACGTTTTCAGTAGAAATGCAATAATTCTGAGCATACCACTCAATTCCTCATCAAAAGTTGATCTGAGCAATTCTTTGGTATATTTTTCAGTGTTTTACTCATAGACTGCCCCCTGGTGGCCAAATGCAGAACTAACCAGAAAAAATGTGGCAAGGACCATGGATAGGAGTTGCCAAGGACGTCATAGGCAAACCGAAAACATAATCGAGTTGCACGGTCGCCTTACGTGGCTTGCAACTCAAAAAAATCCCCCAGGATGCATGTTTTCTCCAGATGGGTCACATTAAATTTTGTGCTCCAAGACACCTTTGTATGAATCTGGGGGACCTATGGTGTAGCATTTGTTACAACATTAATTATGTTTATTATTGCCAGTGTTTGACGTCGGAGGTGAAACAAGATATCTAAATTACCATAATCTCTCGCATATAAGGCGCATCTCGCGTATAAGGTGCACCTAACATTGTCAAAAAATAAAAAATTCATAACTTTGGTTCTACTGAATGAATTTTCAAAATTCAAAAAGCTATGTGTATCTAGGGCCCCCTACACCCTGTTGAATCCCCCTATGTTATTTTTTGAGTTAAGGGGAGTGTAACATATCAAAATAAAGCTCTTGGTGTCCCCCTTGCGGATCCAGGAAGAACTAAAACCCCTTGTATAAGTCCCGCGATTACGGTTATTGTCTATTCACTTGTGATTCTATGGTGATTACTTCTTGTATGTGATATATCACAATAAATAAGAGTTATTCATTGCTCCTATTTTAGACTATTACATATAAATTGAGAAATAGAACAATAACTCCCCTCTGTTTGTTCTGCTTTTAATTATTTCTCTTTCGACAGAAATCCCATATGTTGATTATATATGTCAGTTGCCATTAGCCAACATCACATCCCTTCATAGAAAGCAGAACAAAAAGGCTAATGGATGCATTGTTCTCCGTGAGACTACACTCATCAATTGACTAAAACAAATCTCTAGACAGCTTCCAAAGGGAAGTTTAGAAATGACTCCCTTCAAGCCAACATGTCCCATAAGGACAGCATGACGAATTACCTTGACGTCATTGTTTCCGTCATCTATTGCATGATCATGCAATGTAAAGTTGCTTAAAGTTGTTTAAATCATTTTGTCTACGTTATTGAAAAGTGTGTTTAATTTGATGGAGACCCCAATACAGTGAGTACAGGGGGAACGGTGAATTGAATTGAATTTTCTTGACATTAATTCTCAGAAGAAAAAGAAATCCCCTATCCCATTTCTATTTTGCTTTGGATATGCAAGACTCATAAGAGTAATGTACAAGGTATTACCGATGGCTCTCTATGTCTGAGTAGCCCAGACAATGCCTAGACTAAAAACTCTTATTTGTGGGGAATCATAAGGAGGAATGAAGAGCTTCCAACTGTAGAAGGAGAATAGTGAATCTGCTATTTAAGTCTAGCAGCTTATTTGAACTGGTGCCTGTATTCAATAGAGCATGTAACATGAAGATGACTGTAATTAAGGTGAAGGTAATCAGACAAGGCTTGATCAAAATAAATGAACAATCTAATTAGTTGCCAAATTGCTATTGATTTTAGCACTTCTAGATGGCAAAGATAATTGTTTCATCTAATCTTGAGGATACTCTGTAGTGTGAGTGGGTGTGATGTTACTTTCTATGCCATGTACTGTGATGTTTCCCATATTGCACTAAGTTTATAATGTCCACAATATAGGATAGAAACCTTTATTATAAAGAAGCTTCTCTGCTATTTATAGACATCCTGACAAAGGAGAGCTGTCTATACCTAGTATGAACCCAATACAATAATCTTATTTGGAAACTGGTGCTTTTGTGACCTAGGTTTCTACAGCATAATTATAGACATCCCACTGATTGGCCAGCCCAAACCATTAGATGACTAGGATGGATATGAGTTATATGATACTAAATGTATCATTACGATATTAGAAGGCATAAAATGTGAGTTTTTTGCTTGATCACATAAAAAGTAAAGGCCTCTACCCCTGTTTCTAAAATGCATGTTCTCATCCCCATTGGGTGGGGTTCCTTTGATAGATGGGCCATTGATTCCTTCCTTCCTCTATTACCTTAAGATTGGTGCAGATTCTCCAAGCATAGCATTTAGTTGGTGTGACTGGATAGAGCTGACAATTTCAGAATGTAGAATATGGAGAAGTGTTTATACCCCTGCTGGTTTGCTTTCCGCATTACATGTTCTAATCTCAGGGGCCAGCCATGGCTTCAGGTGATATAAAATAGGTGTTTTCCACTTCCATTTCTGTTACATATATTAGAAATTTCTTGACCACAGTTTGCTTGCATATGTCAATGCTTTACTAAATATAGCGTACAGCAGTAGCTTTCTTCAATGACTACATGAGGAAATGGGTACTTTTCTAAATTCTATAATTGAATCACTTTGCCTGTTGGATTTTATTATATTGGTCCAAAAGGTGTGCGAAAGTTTATACGAGGATGCGCTTACTTGAGGATTTGAGAATGTTGATATGTCTGAATGGTAAGGATTGGTTTATATTTCTTTTAGACACTAATCTTTAAGAAATTTTTAGATAGGTACAGCAATGCTGTAGTGAATTCTTTATTAATATTTGAAGATTAGAATTCAATATTTTTTAATATTAAACTGTTAATATACTGTATTTATCATAGATATAAATAATAGTCCATATATGTCAGTAATTACTCACTATATATCAGCAATTAATCAATACATGTCAGTATTTACTCAGAATTCATCAGCAATTACTCAATATGTCAGTATTTTAATTAATAAATGATAGTACTAACTCACTAGCAATTGGTCAATATATGTTAGTAATTGCTCACTATTTGTCAGCAATTAGTCAATATAATGTTAGTACTTAGTCACTATATAACAGCAATTAGTCAATATACATCAGTAATTACTCACTTTGTCAGCAATTAGTCAATATATGTCAGTAATTACTCACTATTTATCAGAAATTAGTCAATATATGTCAATAATTACTCACTCTTTGTCAGCAATTAGTCAATATATGCCAGTACTTAGTCATTATAAAACAACACTTAGTCCACATAATTCAGTAATTACTCACAATTTGTCAGATATTAGTCAATAGTGAGCAATTACTAACTTCTATTCACTAAATGCTGATAAAATGTAAGTAACTACTATCATGCATTGACTAATTGCTGACAAATAGTGAATAATTACTAACATATAATAACTAATTGCTGACAAATAGTCCATAGATACTGACATATCTTGACAAATACCAGTCAAGGCAGGATGCACAATTGAATCAATGGCTATTTCTCTGTTATATATTGACTATTTCCTGACAGACTGTGAGTAAATATTGACATGCATTGATTTCAGTAATGAGTTTTTGGCTCATTCGAGTATTATAGTATGTATCAGCAAAGTTCTAATAGCCATTTTTGTGATGTCATAGCTTTAAAACATCAATATCTAAGCCTATGGTATCATTAATACCCTCAAAACATCGCTAAAATTGCTAAAGTTATCGATAACTTTGTTCCCATTGTGCAGATTTGAAAATAAATATCGCCACGATGATCGCCAGCTCGAAATACCCTTAAATCATAGGTCACACTATGGGAAAACTCCTATATGAGGTTTTTGACTACCCCCTGAACCCCTTTTTGCCAGTCCTGCACTGGCATGTAGTTCCCCCCTCAAAAAACCCTTTTTCGACCTCTTCCTGCCTTAAACATAGCCTTTTTTCGCCAGTTGAGCGCAAAACAGGTATCTTTTGGCAGAAGGTAGTGCACATCCACACCATGGTAAGGGCACAGGTGGACCGGCTGGGCCGAAATTCGGCCTGAGCTGGTCCACCTGCGCCCTACCTCCAGCCAAACCTATGTGTTTTAAGTGTCACCGGCGAAAAATGGCAGGTTTGAGGAAGGAATGGATCGAAATAATATAATAATATAATAGGCTTTTTTGGGACGCTGGGGCAGACGCCAGTCCAGGCACTGGCAGAGAGGTCCAAGAACTGGCAGTTTTACAAAATAAATCGTATCTCCCTTAATAATAGGAGTTTCATATAGTGTGACCTATAGATAAAGGGTAGCTTGAGCTGGCGAACGTCATGGCGGTCTTTATTTTCAAATCTGCACAATGGGAACAAAGTTATCGTCTTGAACTGCTAATAAGTACATCTTTATGGAGAGGTATGTGAGTTGGGGGGCTACCTATTGGTGCTGGAGTGTTGTGGTGGTAAGCACCAGACCAGGGGGGCTAATGACAGTGACTAACCAGAGTAGAGGTGGAGGGGGTGCATACAGGTGGATGTACCAATGAGTGTACTCTCAGCTAAGAAGGACTACAGCACCTACAGCTTATTGATATGAGCTGTAGGCGGGTATAGAGGCATTGTGAGGGTGTGTGTGTAGGGGGGTGGTTGCACTATGACCTTGGGGGTTCTGGGCCGGGTTTTTGCGGCTCAGGACGTCACTGCAGGCAATGTGGGCTATGGGAGTGATTGGATAGCAATCATACATCTCAGGGCTGCGTTTTTGCGGCTTTGGACGCCTCTATAGGTATCAGAGGTGTGAAAAACACAATTAAAACACGCCCTAGAGGAGGGGGGGTATTGGGTGTCTCTACTGGTGCTGAAGGTGGCCTTTAGTGGGTTAATGGAAGGCTTTCTTGGCTTTTAGAACTTAGAACCAAGGGCACAGGATTGTGCATGGCTACAGTGGCACAGTCATTGAGGCCCTATAGTACTTTTACCAGAGGTACCTGAAGCCGTTCTGAAGCCCCAAACGGCTTCAGGTACTTTAGGTCTTTGGTCAAAAGCAAATTAAGACACTGTAGATAGATGTATCAAGGATTCATTCCCTAAAGGGAAAGAATCCAATAACTGACCCTAGCTATTAAAATAGACTCAAATCTACAATTTACTGTCCATTCAATAGTAGTAGATGTCTAATCAAGCCATTATAGTGTTAATAAGTCAATGATATGATGGACAAGTCATCATTAGGTTTTACCAATTGATGCCTGGCCTAAGTAGACCTGTGATACCATAGACTTGAAACACAGCTTACATGACTTGACAAGCAGTTCACTGTGACTGAGTAGCTCACATGCAGCACCATTCTACATCCCCTGGTGACAGAGGAGGTAATTATAACACTGAATAGAATTTAAATGTTATCTAAAAAGTGTAAAGAACACATTGAGTACCAAGTAATTTGTTACAGATGTGTAAAGTAATCCATTAAAAAAGGTACCTTGGGCCTTAAATTATTTTCATATGTCAACTGCATTCTAGTTTTCTTTTATGCATCTGGTTGATAAAGTCTCACCCATACACCACCCTCTTAGAGAAAGCCCTCTCTGAGGATCAGGTGTCAGAGTTGAATCCAAAAGACAGGAAGCCCTAGATTTATTTGTAGGCATTGCCTAATCATTTTGATAAATCAGTAGTCTTACCCTGTTAGGAAGGGATGAGAATAAGAATGGTGTTAGTTACTGATTGACTAAATTCAGTCCATTCATATAGACGTGTGTATACATTTCCTATTCAGTATAGGGGACTGTTGTATAGCAGACAGGGATATATCACAGAACTATATGGCAGGGAGATAACTGAGACAATGGTGAATGGATAGATTTGAGGGATTGATGTTGAAATAAGTGGATTAATACCTGGCAAGAATGGACGATGTGGACTGAAATCCAACTGTAATGAAATAATGGAACTTTGCGAGAAATATTCCCACTTAAGGAGAGGCACAGATGGGGAAAAAAAGGAGAGGAGGGAGCATTTGAATTCCAATAGTGTGTTTTTGAAGCTGATTATTTGGTCCTAGATCTTGAATTATTGCTGTAGAAACAGAGCTGTTCAGTGGTCGGTTATAATCAATGTAAATACTTTTGTATCTCAAGTTACATCTGCAGTGTAGGCAGTAGGGCCTACTATTGCTAAAGACAATATAAAATTTCCCATTCCTTTCATCTCAGGCATGGCATGGAGCAGTATTTTAAACTGTGCCGCAAAATACATAATTGACATTGAATCTAGAGACAATGTCTTTTTGTGTGGGGGTAGTGTATTGCAGAGAATCATGCCTGGTCGTGATTGAAGGGCCAATATAGCCCCACACACTGTACAAAAAGTAATAGACCCCTATAAAGCAAACAATATTTTGTGTTTGATAAATCACTCTATTCCCTGAAGAGGGGAGTGGTTGGACATGTAGGTGCAATAGTTACAGGCAAGAGCTATTTGTATGTATGTATACTATTGTTGCATTTTCAATAAACGAAAAATATTTATTTTTCAAGAAAACGCTATATATCTAATTAAAATGTATAGATATGTTTGAAATAGAATATGTAACAGATGATATCACCCCTAGATCAATCACACGGTTTGATTAAATGTAATTCGAAACTTTTGCAGACATAATTGTGAAACTCCTATTTAAGTTTTGCTGCTTGTTTGCATTAGAGCCGTTTCCGAATTGAGTGCGAAAAGTAAAAGTGTGTTACGGGGGAGGGTAATTACACAAGACTTGATCAAATAGAAGAACAATCTAATTGGCATGCAGATTGTAATTGGTTCTAGAAGTATTGGATGGTAATTAACGCAGTTTGGGTGGCAAGGAACATAGTTCAATAGAATTTGGGATGAGGCCTTCAGAGTGCTTCTTACACTGCCATCACAGTATAAGAATTTTCCTATCCATGTTGGATCCCTGTGCTGACACTTGGTCAATGCTTTGCTGTCAGTAATGATAGTTTTCATTGTGAGACATAATTTGCAGACATAATTGTGAAACTCCTATTTAAGTTTTGCTGCTTGTTTGCATTAGAGCCGTTTCCGAATTGAGTGCGAAAAGTAAAAGTGTGTTACGGGGGAGGGTAATTACACAAGACTTGATCAAATAGAAGAACAATCTAATTGGCATGCAGATTGTAATTGGTTCTAGAAGTATTGGATGGTAATTAACGCAGTTTGGGTGGCAAGGAACATAGTTCAATAGAATTTGGGATGAGGCCTTCAGAGTGCTTCTTACACTGCCATCACAGTATAAGAATTTTCCTATCCATGTTGGATCCCTGTGCTGACACTTGGTCAATGCTTTGCTGTCAGTAATGATAGTTTTCATTGTGAGCACTCTAACAGTGTTGTCAATGTGCTGTCACTGTATATGTGTATAATACTGCTATTTGGTGTAAATATGACAGAAATGTGCTGCCCCAGTGTTGCCATTGTACTGCTGCTGTATATGAGGTATTTGAGTTGTTTGGTGTGAATATGACAGAATTATGTTTTCACCCTTGTCCTAACACACATAATACAAAAAATCACAAACATCTCATACATGCATTATGCATCTTTCAGTGTTTGTTATACTGCTGTCAAAGGGAATTAACCATCCTGTATTTGGATTCAGCAGTGCCATGGCCATCCTTCATCATGAAATTCATTTTAGTGGAGAAAACAAAACCTTACCGGAATCAATGGGTATGGCATGGAGATGAGGATCAAGGTAGATTGTCTGCCACTGAGGAGGCCAGCTAAACAGTGTACTCAAAGTATAAATTACATTTTGATAGCGAATTGAGATTTCATTTAGCCCTCAATTTGTCTATCTGTCACATATTCTACTTCTAATAATAACTCTGGATAGCATTTGGGCACACTAAGGGAATTTAAAATGATGAAATCAAAGAATATGAAGAAGACTATATTCAAAAAAAGGTTTTCAACTTTGTATGGCCACAAAGGTAATTGGTTAGCCTTTGTCTCCTGCTCCCAGCAGACTTTCCTCCTTGTGTTTTATTTTCAAACGTAGAGTGTTATGTACAAACTTTGCTACAGATACAGAAGTGATATCTGTATGCACTCATATTTACAGTTTTCATAATATTGAAACCCTGTGGCTGGTTGTGCTGTGGGTGTGAAGACTTCACACCTGGAGGTGTGAGGAGTGATAGCCTATACAAGCTGTAATTATACATTCTTAAGCCACCATGAGCTACTAAACAAATACATAATGAGTGAGGCATACAGGGGTTGTATGCCCATGAGTGGCCTGCCCTTGCTGCCCAGGTTTGTATGGTTTGTTTTTGCTTTTAATGTCAGAGAAAACCTTTTTGGCAGAATACCTTATAGAATTAGCTATTGATTCAGATCCTAACATCTGGAAAATAAATACCTATTCAAGCTCTCTATATTTCTCTTTCTCTCTCCCTCTATTCTTTTGCAAAGATTTGATCTAAATGTGGCTCTTTCTCCTGTGGGTATACCTGGGGTTTGCCTGACCCGATCAACTCTATACCAAATTACCCTTCACAAAGAGGCTGTTTGTAGGTAGGGTCACCTGTGCAGAGTAGGTTTGTTTAAGCATCTGCCACTGCCTCTAAAATAGGGATACCTTCAAAAGGTAGCAGATAAAAAGGGCTTGTACCGCATAGGATCATACCTCAACCAAAATGTCAGCTGGGGTACTATTATATTGGTGGAAGTAGTTAGATGATGATTTGGACAGGGTCTAATCGTTCCCTACACTTCCCTATAGTCCTGCCATTAAGAACCAGAATGCTCAAAGGAATTGTTGGAAAAGTTCTTCTAATAAACCATCTAGTTGGACATGTTGCATCTAGCATGTTACATCTAACATGATGTTGGTTAAATCCTGTAGCTCGTTTAGAATGAATGTTTCAGTAGCCTAGGTGTGACATGACATGACAGCTTTGGCACATTATATTTCTCTACGCTTTGAGAAAATGATTGATAATAAACCTACACTGTCAAGAGTTTCAATCCCACTCTAAAGCAGCAGTGACAGCAATTTCCTCTCTGTGTCAAAGAGTCTATATAATAAGACAAACACCCTTGTCATGCTTCAACAGAAATTACATGGGCCAGCTACATATGATATTATAAAAAGGTTTCTTTATAGGAGTGTCGCTGTCACACCATTGCCAGTCTATTATTGTACTTGCCCCAAGGACTTGGCCCTAAATATGAAACACTATACTCAGTATACCTCACAGAAGCAAAGAATGAATGTTCTTGAATAAAACCATAGTGTTGTAGATTTTAATACAATAGTAGAGATTATACCATGGTTATCACATTCTTGAACGATTTGACGGTGCCGGGAGCGGATAATGACGTTCGAATAGTACGCGCTAATTGAACACATGTTGACACTTGGATTGAGACGATCTGACAGCAAATTGACATGATAGATTTAATTCGATATTAAAAAAACTATATCAATAAGACCTTAATGTGTATAGAGGATGAAAGAAGACATTATATTCTAGCACCTACCTTTAATTCGCCATGATTTGACATGTATATTTAGAAGGATTGAAGATATAAAAATCTAATCAAGCGAAATTTCTCCGTCATGTTGACTGTGTAGCGCACGGATTATTTACCGCGGCGAGCCACAAGTTGTGACGTTGGCATATGCTCTAAGGGTATTCTGGCTGTCGCGCGCAGTCCTTACCAGCGGTTCTACTATGAAAATGCCTGTAGGACACACGCCGAGGTAACACTTTGCGTCCAAGCAGCCTTGTCGTCTCGCCGAGAAACCAATATGGCGGAGGACGGATTACGTCGACTCGCAACACATATCATTGATTTCCATTGCTTTATAAGGTAAATATATTTAATTTTATTGTGCAAACCATGGTATAAACGTCATACATAACAAATAGAGGTTCACTCGTTGATTCTAGGGGCTAGATAAGAAGGCACTCGGCCTACGGCCTCGTGCTTCTTATCTGCCCCTACAATCAACTCGTGAACCTCTATTTGTTATTTATGCCTTTAATAGTCCTGTGAGACATGGCGCGGCGACTTGTAATCTTGTGTCTGGTTTCAGTTGGTGAGACAGATAGGGCATACTATCATCTGGGCTTTTGGTAGTATATAGCACACATTCAACCCACTGCAGCTAAGTACTAATAGTCTGTAGACTGTCCATTCTGCATGCACCTCACTAAGCTGCCACAGGGACCTGTCTTATTCAATGTTCAATGCCATAGTCAACAGGTGTGTCATTATGAGTGTACACTGTCTCAGATTGCCAGGAGCCTGCTCTGCCCCCCCCCGCCCCCACACACACACCCAACTGCCAATCACTTGTAATAGTCTGTACCTCGTCATGGGCCAGTGGTCAGCAAACCGGCCAGATCACTCCACCTCTCTGTAGAGGAGGAGCACAGTGTAAGTACCCCGGTGTACATACATGTTTTCAGTGTTCCACAAAATCGTTTATACAATGAAAGGAGTAATCAAATTAATCTTTCATCACCAATAGTAGATACATATTCTGAGATTATTTCAATGTAAACTAAAAATTTTACACAGAAAAGAATGTAGCAGTTCCACAAGGTGGCCTTACACTTCAACCTCCTCCGATTTACAAAAATGCACATATGGCAACACACACTTTAGCACTGATTTCTCCATAGAGATCTTTGACAGTGAATACTTTGTTCAAATACAGAAAAATATATGATCCAATTGTACCATAACCCACTGAGATAAAACCTGTACTACATATATATAGTAGTTTCAAAACAAACAATTCTAAAACAAAGGCTACAGGGATGCATTTCTGAATCTTAAAATGCTCTAATGCTAATCTGCCATAGGGCTCCAAATAATGAAATGTCTTATCTGCGAATAAAATCAAAAGTATGAGATATATTCTGAAAATTCCTTCACTGATAAGTAAAGTACACACACTGTTGTTATTACATTAGAATAGTGAGCAGGAATAGTCCATAGCAGAGGAGCCACAAACAAAAATAGATTGCAAGGCCTCCCTATCCCTTACACCATGGCGACTGTGAACCATACACTAGTCTACTCATCTCACGAGTAGTACTCACTAGTCGCCGCGCTAATAAAACCCAGATCACCGAAGTAGCAGGGTCCTTTATTTCCCTTCTTCTAATAATTATAACAAGGAAGGCAAGACGGGGAACTTTTGTGTCAAGAGACTCTTATCAAATCCTGAAGTGAATCCCTGTGAGTGAGTGGGTGTTGTGCTATCCACTTTCCTTTAACACAAAGCCACATTAACAGATTAATGATACATTCTGGAAGCATTTCATTCAGCTATGTTAATGTAGTATGGCATTATTATCCACAAGGCAGATATTTGTATCGGAGGAAATACACAAATGGCCCCTGTTCTGTAACTACAGAGGACCAAAGCATATGCTTCCATGTAAAGATTAATTGTATATCGAGCATCTCCTATAGCAGTATGGGGGCCGAATCTAGACATTACTGACACTGGAAATTGTGAGATAAATACTGAAAAGAGCCAGGACACTGGGTTCCAGTTGACCCCTAAGAGTTCTGCAGAAAATGAAGGGAATTCTTTTCAGTTGTCCCAAAAAAAATCCTGACAAAACCCTATATCTCTTACCTCTTTAACATCAGCTGTTCATGGGCCCAGGTCTTTTATACATGTAGTGAACTACTCACACTCGCCCCAGCTACAAACCCATACTTTGTGACCTGGGATGGACAGGACTGATCAGCAAATCAAGCATAGCCCCTGGCCCTACACAGAAAACTACCTCAACTAAATGGAGTTCATGACACAGCCATTATACCAGGCCACCCCACTATTCAATACTAGTGCCACCTACTAAAACATTGGAGATGGTGGGCAAAATGGCCATGAGAGGTGGGTTGTGCAAGTAGCTGTTAGGCAAGGTTAACACTGGATGAATTTGCATAAATCTAATACATTGATCCCCATGAGTCCTTCTGGAGGGGTGGGATGGGGTTGGTCAGGTCAGATCCTTTTGTGAATTGATTTGTCAAGGACTGGTTGGAGCTTCGTTCATCCTATTGCTTCATCATATCTAGATTGCCAGTGAATGATTTAGATTATCCATACATAGACAAAGGTTCATGAGTGTTGGGTCTGACTGCGGGTTATCTCATGTCTCATGAAATAAAAAAATGATATCATATTCCTTAAATGATTATTCCGATTTGCCAATCTTTCCTGTTTTCTAGCACAGATGCTTTTAGTCAGCAAGTTTAGCAATTGTCAAAGCTCTCTCCCAAAACCTGGTATAAGGTATTTATCATGGTTTGTTACAGCCCTGAGCTACATAATTTGGAAAGGTGACCTAATCACTGGCTCCATGAAAGATGCTCCATTTGCCCAGAGGTCTGAAAGGAGGGTTAATTCCATCCCACCTCTGTCACCCACTGCCATCTTGTTATCATCTTCACACACATCCTTCTCCCCTTCCTTCTCATCAATAATCATGAATGGAGTACAAGCAGTGCCTTAGATTATTACAGAGAGATCCATGTGGGGAATGGGCCTTTCCATATACAAAGTAATCTGAACATAATGTATCCATACCAAAGCAATTGGGTATACCACTAACTTATGTTGATCAGATAATAACTCAAACTCACCTGTATGTAAGAGATGGAAAATATGGGGTAAGCATCATTTCAAACAAAATACCTATATGGTTAGGTTAACCTAATATTTCAAAGTTCTGCCACTACTTCCGAAGAAAACAGACAAATTCAATCAATTAATAACTGTGTGTTCTTTTTCAATTGGAGAATGATAAGGATATTTGTGTGATTGGAAATCACTTCTCACAACTCTGTGAAAGTCACATAGGAATCAACACAGAAATTATAGTGGATAGAAATGGCGACATCATGTTATCCGAGTCAATAGTCAATAATGCTCACTAAGGTCTGAACATAAAATTCGGAAAGCGCCATGGTGTTTTATGAGAGAATTGAATATTTGAGGTTGTCCTAGAAAACAAGACAGTTTTCTCATTAACATTGAATTCGTGAGCCTCTCTTTAGCAAGGAAACATAAACAGATCGTCCATAGATATCTCAGTGGATCGTTCCCTTTGTTCTTGTTTGAATGCAAACCAAATCATTCTCTCTTAGCAGGCTCGCTCCATTCTATTTTAATGTAAGAGTACGCTATGTTCAGCCTCTTTGCTAGGTTGTTTCTTTTTTAATCACTTTACAAAGTTTACCATAAATATGGAGTGGGTGTACGCTCCATAATCAGGTTTATTTCTGTTGTATTTAGCCATGTGGTAGGATTGAAACTGACTAGAATATATGAAAAGTTAATCCAATCTGTTGCTTTCCTCTTACTGAAGATGCGAGACATCACCAATGTATAGGTCTACTTAGAAGTTGAATTTTACTATATCTCACTCCATGACTTTGTTACACATGTATATGGGTCTAGACCCCTAAATTCGACAGGGTGACATGACCATTTCTTAAAATCGACATGTGACATGGAGCTTAGTGACAAGGACATGGAGAATGAAAAAGTTAGTGACATGAGACATGACCTTTCCTTAAAATCGACATGTGACATGGAGCTTAGTGACAGAGACATGGGGAAATAAAAATTTAGTGACATGTGACATAGCCTTTTCTTAAAATCGACATGTGACATGGGGACCCCCCATCTAGACCCCCATGTATGTTCTGTCCAAATTAAAGGAAAATAAATGAATATACATGATGAAAGATGTTGGTTCTTCACTTTCTACAAAGTACCTGTAGCTCATTATAGATAGTCAATTTTGAAGAAGGTTGGTGACACTGGACGCCCAATCCGGTTAATACAAGAAGATGGATGAAAGCTCAGATGCATGGCTGAGTTAACATATCAGAAACAGCAGGTAATTTGGTGTCAGAACTGACCTGTCAGTGGCCTTTTGACAGTTATGAATGAGCCTGTCACCAATAGTGACATCAATGGAACTACACCCGGGCTACTGTCAGTACCCTCCCCACATGTCTGTAGGGTAGATTAACCTAAAGATGGCCGTTCCTGTGCAGGTTTTCAATGAGGCACTTGTGTTTGCTGATATCTCTGAGAATTAAAGGGCCTGGGAGTTCCCTACGGTACTAAATGATAGATAGTTATTTGAGTTTCCATACCTCTCACATTTCGGAAATCCTTGTGTATATTTTATTTCTATTTTTTTGTCCTTTCTAACAACATTCCATTTAGTCAATTTTCACCTTGAGACATCCACTTTGCACCTTGAGACGTCCACTTAGTGTCCACCATTGTATTAAAACCCTTTTCATTAAATCATCAATTTAAAAATGAATAAGTGTCTTCCATGAATATGCACTAAAAGGGCATTGTTAAAACTACTATATCACAATAAAAACGTATGTTTTGTAGCGGCTGAATTAGAATGAAAATTGGAGACAATCTTACACCCATAGATAATTAATTCTCATCAAAATATAGCTGGCAATACAAATTCTACATTATGGAGGATTTGTATTAGCTATAATGTAATAGACCTTCAACACTGTTCAAAATGAACTCTGGTAATCCGTTCCTAGAATTTATTATCGCACTCTCTGTATCAAATAGTTCCTCTACACAGTAATTACAGTATATATCAGAACATTACCCATTGGATTTCTCTATCCCAAACTATTTTGAACATGAATCTGAATCTTGTAATGTAATTCCACATAATCAATGGTTTTGATTCAATCAAATGCATAGATACTTGTGTAAGGAGTGAATGGCTCAAATTGAAATAGTGGTTGTCTCATTGTGAAATTGGTAGAAAAGTCCTAGAAAATAAATCCTACACTGAAAGTATCAAACATTTTTGTATTTCATGCTATCATCTAGCTATGTTATTCATATATACCTCCAGTCAATATGAGGTACATGTTTTCAATTTTAATGTTCAGAATATGCCCCCAAAGTTGGCCAGTTTGTCATGATAAAAATAACTCAAATATGGGTACTGTAGTGCATCATTACACAATGATAATTACTTAATATATTGCAGTAGATCATTGCATAAGGTACAATAACATCTCTATTTCAATAATATTAGGGTCCCAAGCCCAGGGAATACATGTAAATGTGAAAAAATAAGGTGACAGGTGGACACCTCATATACACCCAATATTTGCACCCAATTTTATGTAATTGTGTTTCATTTTATTAGTCATAATATATCTAAATTGCTGAACCATAGATGCTCCAAGACACCTTTGTATGAATCTTGGGGACCTATATAGTGTAGCATTTGTTAGAAAATTAGGGAGTGGTAATTATTTATCAACAGGGGGGGTGGTGGGTTTTCGCGCGGACGCGTGAAAATTTTTTACGCCCCCCCTCGATGGCAGTCAAAATTTTTTGCGCCCCCCACGCCGGAGGCGCAGAGAGTTTTCGCGCCCCTCTTTGATCTATAGTAGCGCGCGGGCTTTTTTGCTAAAAAGAGGGTGAATTTTTTTAGCCCCCCCCTCAAGAGGGGTCAAAATTTTTTTAGCCCCCCCCTCGGGAGGGGTCTGAAAATTTTACGCCCCCCCTCAAACCCACCACCCCCCCCCTGTTGATAAATAATGACCACTCCCTTATGTTAATTATTGCCAGTGCTTGACGCTGGAGGTGAAACAAGATATCTAAATTATTGTCTATTCACTTGTGATTCTTTGGTGATATCTTCTTGTACATGATATAACACCATAAATAAAAGTCATTAATTGCTCCTATGTTAGACTATTACATATACATCGAAAAATAGAACAATAACTCCCCTCTGTTTGTTCTGCTTTTAATCATAACATCTGAGTTTTTTCTCTTTCTACAGAAATCCCATATGTTATTTATATATGTCAGTAGCCAACATCCCGTCCCTTCATAGAAAGAAGAACAAAAAGGCTAATGGATGCATTGTTCTCCATGGGACTACACTCATCAATTGACTAAAATCAATCTCTAGACAGCTTGCAAAGGGAAGTTTAAAAATGACTCCCTTCATGCCAAGCTGGCCCATGAGGACAGCATGACGAATTACCTTGACGTCATCGTTTCCGTCATCTATTGAAGTCCTCTCTTTTTGTCTCAAGTGGTGAGGGATTTGGACTTGTTCTTTGGTTCTAGCCATATGGAGTTAAGAGGGGTTTTTTTTTATGCTGTACTGACTGTTGTTGTGCTGAGGGGTGGGGCATTGTTGATACAGACTTATGTGGGTGTTCTGTAGAGTAGCTCATGTTTACTCTGGGGTTCATCAAAGTATATTCATTGACATTTACAGATTAACCCTGAACCACACAAAGCAATGAAATGCCGGGCTTCCAACTGTAAAAGAAGAATAGCGAATCTACTATTTAAGTCTAGCTGCTTATTTGCATTGGCGCCTGTATTCAATAAAGCATGTAAGATGAAAATGACTGCATTTGGGGTGAAGGTAATCAGACAAGGCTTGATCAAAATAAATGAACAATCTAATTAGTTGTTGATTTTAGCATTTCTAGATGGCAAAGATAATTGTTTCATCTAATCTTGAGGATACTCCGTAGTATGAGTGGGTGTGATGTTACTTTCTATGCCATGTACTGTGCTGAAACCGTCAGATGACTTGGATGGTTAGATGACTACAAATTACAGAAGTGGGCCAAATAGCAATTTTTGAGGTCGCCAGGCCCCTGATCTTAGGATTTGGATTTTTTCACTTTTCATTTTTGCTCATTTTATCGGGCTTAATGGGTTCTTGATGTCATACATGGGTTTTACTGGTCTAAAGTCGATATTTTGGGCTCCAGAGGGTTAAAAGTGGCTAAAATTGACCCTTTTTGACCTGGAAAAAACACAAAATGAACATTTTTTATATTTTTTGTGAAATTAGGACTAGGTATGTGGCTGTCCAGTTTAATTATGTAGAATACAGAGTCTTGTGATGAAATAGGTCCAAAAATTGTGTTCCTGTGTGGATTTTTTCTATTTATCTCAATAATTTTACTTTTGGTAAAGTAGCTTGTCTGGGCAAAAATTTGGCTATTTTTGCCTCCCCCAGAAAATATCTAAAAGTGAAATGGGTCTAGTTATGCCTTAAAAAGATTGCTGCAGGAGGGGGTAACATATTGTCAACGAGTCCGTAAATGATGAATAAGGATGAATACAGACGAATCAGGAATCCAGTTTGATATCCACTTTATTCATTGAAGTCCACGAGGTATAGATGGTAATACAGTATAAGGTGCCCAACAGTGTCCAAGCCTAGCCCTTTCACGTGAGTGTGTGAGGTATGAAGTATGAAGGTGGAAAGATGAGTGAGCTGCTCCCTCTACAGGTATTTGTAGTAGGAGCTCCTCACCCAGCTCATCCTAAAAATAGTATCAGGTGAGCTAAATATAGTAACTGGGGAACTCCAGTGCAGGTATGTAGGGGGGATCCTAAACATCCCAGGTAGCACACAAAAATTTGCCAACATTGGCCCGACGCATCGGGCCAACGTTGGGCCAACATTGGCTGCCCATCGGGCCTACATAGGCCCAACCAGTGGCATTTGCCAACCAAATGCCAACATTGGCCCAACGTTGGCAGGACATCGGCAAATGGTCGGACCCTGGCCGACCATTTGCCGATGCTGATGTTTGCCAACCAAAAGCCAACGTTGGGCCTACGTTGGCATTTGGTTGGCGCCGTCTGGCCTACATAGGCAGGATGGACAGCCTATGTAAAGCCGATGGTTGGGCCAATGTCGGCCCAACGTTATGCCAATGTCTCTGTCCTACCTGGGATAGCACTGGGGTTCACAGAGTTCAGTATGGTTCTAAATATAGCTGCTGGGAATTCCCGGTATGCTGTGAGCTGCTCATGATCAATGGGCATGTCCTCCAGCAGGAGGAGTTGGTCTAAACATTGTCTGCTAGGAATTTCCAGCATGCAGCGAGCTGCTTGTGATTGACGGCGTATCCTCCAGTGGGAGGAGGCGGGATCACTGAGTGCAGTTGACACCGCCAGCCTTTGGTCTATGGGTATGGCTTGGCTTGTGGGTAGACTCGGACACTGGGTTACATGGTAGAGTCAAAGGTGAAAAATAAATATGATAAGTACAATACCTATAACGGTCTACTGGCAATATGCTGAAAAATAAATTGATTCTCTCCATAAACTTCACTGTGAGGGGGTAATAAGTATTTTCCTTGCAAAGACCCATTTTTTCCTTGTCTGGGTGAAAAATCATGTTCCTTCCTCTCCTGTGTAGGATAAATAATTAATAGCAGGGATGGCAAGTGTGTTTTGTCCGGGCGAAACCGTGTCAGGGCGAGTGACCTTTTGAGAACATGCCATGTTGAGGGCTTTATTTCCTACAGAAATAATCATCATATCTCCACAAAAATCTCAGGTCTGAACCATTTTGACCTGTAGATTACAGAAATCAACTTTTTATTAATGTCAGATGTATAGACTCTTTGTTTTTCATAAAACGTGCATACTTTAAATAAAGGTTTATCACAATTCTGGTCACTTTTCTTGTCTTGGAAAAAATGAATACTCATTCTCTTGCTGTGTAGGATAAATATATTTAACTATCCTAACTATGTCAGTTATTTACCTGCCACATATACCTAAGTGCCCAATGTAAAGGATAGTGCATTTCTGCCCATGCTTTGTAGTAGCAGGTATTGGAAGTCCTTTTTATCCAGGCAAAATCGTGTCCGGGTGAGTGACCTTTCAATAACACGTCATGTCGATGAAATCTAATGCTTATTTCCTATGGGAATAAGTAATAGATCTCAATGAAAATTGCAGGTCTAGCCCATTTTGACCTGTAGATCATGGACATTAAGTTTTTATTAATGTCAAAAATGTCTTTATTATTATAAAATGCATGTACTTTTAATAAATATTTATCACGATTTTGTTCATCTGGATAAACAATTAATGTGCCTGACCCTGCTATGTACAGTTACTACATTTAACTATCCAAACTATGTCAGTTATTTACCCCTCACATATTCCTAAGTATGTAATGTATAGAACATTTGGTTATTGCTTTACCTTGCATCAACAGGGGAGGGAATTTATTATGGCTGTAAAGCAAATGTCCAGGTGAATGACCAATTGCAAGATTATAAGGTATTTTCAATGGTCATTATAAGGTACAGACAGATTTTCCCCCACTTTACCTATATACCAGCTGAAAGCTTAGGTCATGGGCATTGTCCTACATATAATCACTTTTGCCTGTAATACTCTGTGTCCCTTTTATGTACAACAGCAAGGAAAGACTATTTTAGGACCCAGAATTGAGTGAAAACCCAGTCTAGACCATGTACGGAAGGTGACCCTTAAGTAAGGCAAAGGCCCAGAAAATATAGCTATATGTCTATGAACCCAAATACTAGTTCCACATGGAAAAATAACAAGGTACCAAAAAGCTATTCCTACTCATAATGGAAGGCCTACAAGGAATATCTCCCTATGGTCACTCGCCTGGACACATTTCCAGGGTATCTATGTTGCATGCATTGCCATAGCAACAGTTTTCATATTTAACTCATGATTAATATCTCATGGTCACTTACCCCAACACCTATAGACTATGCGATCCGAATCATGTATGAAAGGTCTAAATGTATCATTAGGATATAAGAAGGCATAAAATTTGAGAGTATTTTGCTTGATCACATAAGAAGTAAAGACCTTTACCCCTGTTGATAAAATGGTATGTTCTCATCCCTATTGGGTGGGGTTCCTTTGATAGATGGGCCATTGATTCTTTCTTTCCTTTATTAACTTCTAAGATTGATGCAGATTCTCCCAGCATAGCATTTACCTAGTGACTGGACAGAGCTGACAATTTCAGAATCTAGAATACGGAGAAGGGATTATACCCCTGCTTTTTTTGCTTTCATCATTATGCTCTAATCTAAGGGGCCAGCCATGGCTTCAGCTGGTACGAAAAAGGTGTTCTCCACTTCAAAATTTCTTGACCAGTGTTTGCATATGTATCTCAATGCTTTACTAAATAAAACTGTACAGCAGCAGCTTTCTTCAATGAGCACAAGCAATTCTATAAATGCATCACTCTGCCTGCTAAATTTTATTATATCGGACAAAAAGGTGTGCAAACGGTCATATAACTGACCCTAGCTATTAAAACAGACTCAACTCTACAATTTACTGTCCATTCAGTAGTATTAGTTGTCTAGTCAAGCCATTTTGGTGTGAATAAGTCGTTGATATGATGGACAAGTCATCATTAGGATTTACCAAGTGATCCATGGCTTACATAGGTAATACCATAGATTTGAAACACAGCTTACATGGCCTTTACAAGCAGCTCACTGTTACAGAGTAGCTCACACACAGCACCATTCCACCCTGGTGACAGAGGAGGTCATTATAACACTGAATAGAACTGGAATGTTCTCTAAATATGTGAAGAACACATGGAGTACTGAGTAATTTGTTTCAGCCATGTGAAGTAATCCATTGAGAAGGCTATCTTGGGCCTTAGATTAGATTCTCTATGTATAAGGCTGCCTGAGGGGATAAATGTGATAACACCATGACGAACATTATGCCAACATAATCCTGTCTTTCCTGTAAAGAGGATGTCTACATAAATACTCCTATGGAAATATAGCAATTTGATATTTTTGAATGTTAATTGGGCGTTGTATATCCTACTTGATTAGGTCCTTAGCTACAATGTTATCTTCTGGCAATCCTGTATGAGCTGAAATGCCGTTTCTAGTGCTAGATTTTGCACAATATATTAGTTGGTTATTAAAATGCAATATTCATTCTCCATTCCCCTGTCATGATATCAATGTATATTGCTCTCAGTTGACATAATAACAGTTCTAGCCCACAGCGATAACTGTGTTCTTTTCTTGTAATATTTGCTCTCTGTTCCTAAAGCTATATGATAATCTATTTGTAATTGTATTCGCTAGCAGCCAACACGGCACATCTGTTATCATATGATTCATTGCATAAAAAGATAAATACTTCCATTTCTACTGTGCAGCCAGCTTTTTATTCCCTAGCCACCATACAATAAGAACAGACTCTGATTAAACACCATGACAATTAATATTCCAAGTAAAAAGTAAAGCTTATAGAATACAGGTGTCAGACTGACATCACTCCCTTTGAGATTACTTTTTGTATGGCGTGGGACAAAAAGGATGTACTACTAAATCTATAATTGAACATCCCTGTATATAACATTAGTTCTAATAATAAAATGATATTCTGTTTCAAATTTCTGTATCAGATCCCATAGGAGAAATCTAGGCCATGCTTTTCATATGCCGACTGCATTCTGTTGTTTTTTATGCATCTGGTTTCTCATGAAAAGCATGAAAGCCACCAAAGCAAGAGTTGGGTTACAGGCATATATAAAATCTACATCAACCTGTGTGTATATATAATGCTACCTTCTTTGGTTAGTATGTATAGTTTCAAATTACTGTCAAATATACCAATATAGCACTAGTCTCTAAAGACCTATGAATACAGGGCCTTCCTCTTGTCAAAATGATGTGCACACCTGGTGAATTATAAGATATACTGTACGTGTCTTATAAATTAATCCATGTCCTGAGGACTTGAAACTCCAGATCAAGACCTCAGGACTTCAGCACAGGTCCTGAGATTTTAGCCCAGGCTTAACACCTTGACACCCAGTCCTAAGGACTTGACGCCCAGTCCCTGTGACAGTATAAGTCTTTTTCAATGCAGAGTTAGACATTTCCGTCAGCCCTAAATCCCCAGGACTGTATAGCAGAGCAGCAGTGTCTATGCCGCTTGAGGCAATGCATAAGCTACGCGTGCAGCAGCACAATGCGTGAACCAGCAGCTCCAAGTCCCAATGACTTGGTTGGCAGAAGCAATCGCACTTCTGCATTTCTTTCATGAACTCTCTCTTTCCATCTCTTGCACACTGTCTCTCTCATCTTGAACTGCCTTATAATTATGATGTTTCTAGTCTTGATTAACCTTACACCTGGCCAAGGGAAACACCTGCATAGTTGATGTGTCGTTATGGCATTACGAGGCCACATAAAATATTATTCCAAATAATTGTTATTAAGTGGACTGTCCGAAGGAATATTAAGCAGAAACACATGTTAATCATAACTTGGTTAAATTAATGTCATTCTAAATGTATATCTAAGTGATGCATTTCAAATGGGTGGGGCATGTGTGTTATTCTGTAATCTATATAAAATTATCCAAAGTGCTGCACGTTAGAGTAGCCCACTGTGAATACAAAATTAATGTTGCCTGATTAACCATAATAAATAGCATACATCCATTGAATTTTCTGTATTGCAGAAACCCCAGTGGACCAATATCTCGAGCAGAAGAGTACACACTGTTTCCAGTAATACCTGTGGAACCTGCCAGATATCCCGACACAGCCAAACTTGGTGTCAGACTAAGTTCTCCTAAATAGTTTTAAGGTCTCGTGATTCATTCACATGCAAGAACAACATAGTTTGTCGTCAAGAAAACCTGGCACAGTAAGGAAATGAAAATTTTATTTCAAGAAAGGATTTTTCAATTCAAATGTTCTTAGCTCAAAAGCTATGAGGCAAGGAGAACGTCCTACTTCTTTTGAGAAGATTATGCTCAGAAAAATTATGTAAATCACCATACGAGACAAACAGACCTTGCATACAGGCCTACCTCCTTCCAAAATAAGGACTCCTAGTGTCTGTTCACTTTTGAAGTAACAGAGATTCAGCCAAAGCATATGGTGCCAATTCTCTTAAAGCCCTGCTGGTTCTTGCCATGAGAGTATATATGTATGAGCCAGCAACTAAGTCCCCCTCCCCTTGTCAAGGCCTGAGTGACAGGAGCTGGGTCCTCCAGCACCCAGGCATGTCAGCATCACCCAGCTATGGTAAGGAGCAGCTTAAGAGAGCATGGCTTAGAGATGTGTAATATCAGTTCTAGTGTATAATCCAGAGGTGAATATGAATGATGGACCAACGGTTGCATCTATCAATTATTATGATTGGGGTAGTGGTGGGGCTATGCCTGGAATTCACAAGGAGTATATTCCTTCTGACATCCCTTATGAAATTCAGTTTCACTCTTAGAGATTGATATGATCCTATAGAGGGATGGTAGCAGACTGGGAACGTTGGCTTATATATATATATATATATATATATATATATATATATATATATATATATATTGTCTGCTCTATGGGGGAAAAGCCCAAATACCTCATTCTACTTATAGGAATATTCATTGTAGAACCTATATTCTTGGAGTCTCAGTTAACATATGAAAGCAGTTAATGATGTATTTTCAATAGTGTATATTGTAAGAATAAATTTGCATTAATGGAATTTAATCCTGATTCATTCCCTTTATACTCTTTACTAACTAGGCTTTTTCATGAGAAAATTAAGCTAGTCATGTATCTATTGTATTCTCTTAATGTACCTTGCCTTTATGTGAATCTCAGTGAATCTTGTCCCAAGAAGTAGAATTGTGATTTTTTATACTCCTTCTTGCATCATAATAACGGGAATATGATACTGATGTGCTTTCGTTTCTCTCTCCTCTCCATGTTCTATCAACCCATTATGAACAACTTTTGAATTCACTTTGGGTACAAATCTGGAAACACAAACCACTCAGTCGACTTCTATTTACATAGCTTTTACTACAGTGACCTACCTCCTCCCAGGCAAAAGGGAGTAAACCAGAGGCAGAGAGAGCGCTGCTTCCTCGAGAGACCGATACAAAATGCAACTTTCTGTCAATGCATAATTCAACTTCCTGGCTCCACAGTATGACTAAGAATAGTGGAGGTCAATCGCCCATTGGTTGTGAAGGGCCATAATAATACTCGCCAAAGGTGACTATGGTCCTGCTAAGGGGTCAGAATGGGAACTTAGGGTATTGTACGAAGCACTGTGGATTTAAGGTACAGATCCACTGCCGCGAGTTACTTGCGAATTGTAGTCGTGCGTATTTTCTCGCAGAAGATGTTCCAGCAGTGGATCTGCTGCTGCGAGAAACTTCATGCGACGTCGGAGCGGCGTGCGACGACATTCGCAAAAATCAAAATCATTTGATTTTTGCGAGTGCTCTGCGAGAAAATACGCACAAGTGCAAGTCGCAAGAAAATCGCACCAGTGGATCCCTAGCTTTAGATAGCCATAGACGTGATTTATGTTCCTCGTATCTAGCTATTCCCTGATCAAGAGGAAATGCAATTTTATTGTCATTAGATCAATGTTCATGCAAATATTAGGCATTTCAATAGCACATGTTTTATAAAGGGTTTAGTTCTGAATCTCACACTGCGATTCCTATTCAGCCCTGCATTCAGTAGATATGGTGCGGGGGAGATATAATACAGAAGGGAGCAAAAGGTCTCTCTGAAGGTACAAATATCACTCACCAAGCTTAAGATGCTTGCTCACCCAAGGGGCAGCCTATAATGCTAACCTACACTTATAGTTACAGTATAGCTGACTTCTTGGTTGTCACACATCTAACAATCACTACGAGCTTAGTCCCTCCATTAAAAAGGTTGATGTCCTATTCCCTTTGTTGTCATGCTGCATAAAGGCAAATCTTATAAGGGTCATGCTTATGTTGCATTCATGGATATCACTGACACTATTGTGTTAACAGACCCAAGAAAGGTCAAGATAGTGCCCTGTGTAATGAAGGTGAATCAACTTCATTATTTACTATGAGATACTTCACTTTTTACCATAAAAAAGTTTATCAAGTATGATTTGATTTGCACTCTCTCATCGTTGGCAATTTACTACATGTATTTTATTATGAAGCATATAAAACCTCTATGTCTAAGAGATGTTCTCAATCATATGGTACCCCCACAGAGCGATAGATAATTCATGAAACAAAAACCTAACTCTCAGTATACCTATGATATACTGAGCACCTCTTATACCACTCACCCCTTTGGTATGAGTTGCTCTGCCAATGCCCACACTCACAGGCAAGCACACACCGCCTAACCGGGAGTGGCAAACGTTGATTAGAAAATCAAGCACAGCCCCTGGCCCTACACAAAAACTGTCTTAGCTTAATAGGGGTCGCTGCACTGGCACCATCCCTCAAACACCCCCAGGAGTGATACTAGTGTACCCTGCACAAACAATCGGTGTAGGGGTGGGGCCAGGTCTGCCCAAAAGATTGTACAGCCATTTCAACCCCTGGGTGAATCTGAATAAATCTAATACATTGACTCCCATTGAGTCAGTTTCAGGAGATGAGAGTGTGTTGGTGGGGTAGTGCTTATAGACTGTGGAATGCTGTGAGGTGAATATAGAGTGTATTGGGGGAAGTGGAATCCAACAGCTCTTAGATATTAGAGAGGGCTGTAGTAGTTTGGCTGTTTTCTCGTGAACAGCATTACTTGACAAAGACTTTACATAGCTGTACACCTACTCAAGAGAAGACTCTGTAAGAAAGCTTTAATTGTGCTTTCCTGTATGGGATTCTATGTTGTCAGGGTGAAAGGCTAAACTACTGTCTCAATGTACACCTGTACAATGGAAGCTCTCAATGTACTCCTTTATGACCTGACGTTTAGCAGTAACCTTGGCAACATGATGGAATAATTCTCCTTCATGTAATGGTGTATAATCTCTACTCTGAGGCATAATTCATAAAGATCTATAGCACTCTAGTCAAAAGGTAATCTGATGAATCTCCCTGCACGCACAGGAGCCATTTAAGGGAGTTAATCCACCCCATCTAACCTGTCTACTTCTCAGTCATCCCCTCATCACCTTCATTCTGATGCTTCTCAGCCTTTCCAGCAGCTACAGCCCTGCCCAATGTCAATGCATCACCTAATCAACCACCTACAAGGCAGTTCTCTTCTTGCCCTTTACTGCATGCTATAGTGTTGTACATCACCCCCTCAGGTCCTAAAGTTGATCTTCCAAAAACGGTAATTTAGTAATAAGTTCTTTTGAAAACCATTTTGAGGCTGTTGATATTAACTTGTCTAGACTGAATATATTAAAGCCTCTTTGCTCTAATTCCATCATGTTTTACAGGAAGTACATCATGTTGGAGATTTTTTATGTCGCCTTATTATATAGCCATTTTACTAACCCGCCCCCCCCCCTTCACCGACAAACAAGTAGGTACACACTTACTCCCGCTTACCCCAATGGGAAGCATCATCTTAAACTTCATTCTCTTTAATGTAAGTGATCATACATTCACTGCAGGGTAGGTGTAGGTACGTGTTAAGGGAGAGTGTACTATCTTTCACTTACGTCAGTATCATGGGAGAAACCACTCTCCTTACCACTGTTGCATTGTATATTCAGCTGTCCATGGGCAGCTTTAGTCATATGATCAGTCACATGTTTACCACAGAGCTATGTGGTTGGAGACAGGTTGTCTGACAAGACTCTGATAGTGGATATCTGCACATCTGCAACTGTGACCGGAAGCAGACAACAACTGCCTCTATTGGCAGTGGGTCTCTCAATTTCCGGTGGCGGCTGGCCTCCAGCCCTTACATACAGAGGGTGGGGGCTTACTGTGAGAGGGCACTGGTTGGCCCTGGATAGGGGGAGGGGTGTTAGGGTCCCTGCACTAAAATGTCCCTCTATTGTTCGATGCTTAGCCCCAACCTTCACCCACTGATTATGATATACTGAGAGAGATAAAATAGTATACAATCTTGGAGAGAAAAGTATGATATGTCATGTTTTCTGTTCTATGAGAGTTTAAACAGAAAATACTACACATCCGATCCATGATAAGCCGAGTACAACCAGTCTGTCTTAGATTGTGTTATAAATGCTGAATCGATATCACTTTACCGTCTCCCTTGTGTAACAATAATTCAGACACCAGCCAACTCTCACCTGCAAGTGGAAAAGAAGATGTGGTTAGTGTTTTCATTTCCAATCCCCAGGGGATGATAAAGATTCTCTTTTATCAAAATTTAATTAATAGATTCAGTATCTGCATTAATTGAATACAGATGAAGACTTCCTTTGTGTAAATTTCTGAAAGTGATTATTTTTTATAAATGTGAGTTCTTGATTTAGAAGTCTGGAGAATTATTTTACGTTTATCCCTCCATGAAAACCCCCTTTATAGTCCGAAATCAGAAGTATTAATAGGTGCAGCTTCTTTGATATTGAATCTGTTATCCTGTGTTAAAAAGTTGAATTCCGCTTGCTTAGATTTCTTTTTTGTCAAAGAAAGAAAATATTTTTATTCATTTTTTTGCCCTTAGTTGCCATCAAAATGCTCTAATGCTCCACATGAAAAAAGTGTACTAATAGGACATATTCATATGGGAATTTTAAGTAAAATGAAACATTAGAGAAGTGTCCCTAGTGGTCTGCTGAAATGAGACTTGGCTGGTCCCCATGCATCCAGACAGATGAAGGGTCTTTTATCAACAACTGTCGGCAGTAACTAGCTTAGACTGTAGCTGTACCCTGGTCTACATGGAGAGGATGAGTGGCAAAGCAGACTGGCACCGGCCACCAATTAGACAGGATGGAAACTCTGCTTGATCTAATGCAAATTGAAAGGAATGCTATCAAACTGTCAGAGATTTTCAAAGATGCCTTCAGAGGAGATTTTCTGAGGTCCCTTGGTCACCATTGATTGACTTCAAATTCCCACTTGCCTATCTGAAGTTGTATTTGCCTGTTGGGAATACTTGAAAATCTGAAGTGGAGATGAGCTGTTGCATTGCAAGGCTTAAAAGAATATTGCTTTGCTGCATGGTCCCTGTGGGGCCTTTACACAACAAAAATGCCTTTACACAGCAAAATAGTATCATGTTGCTGCATAAAGGCTCCTGCGGGGCCTTTACGGAACAAAAATGGTGTTATGCAGCAAAAAACCTTTATGCAACAAAAGCCTTTATGCCACAAAAGAAATTTGCCTAAAGTTACACAACAAAACCTATAGGGCGGACTTATGTCCTTGCCTTTATGCAACAAATCCTATATAGTGGCTGTGATTACTGGTCAATTAAGCCTACAGGAATAACTTGCCTTTACACAACAAAACCTATACAGTGGTCTTATTATTACAGGAACATCTTGCCTTTATGCAACAAAACCTATATGTGACAGGATCTGCGAAATGGGCCCTTAGTGTAGGGTGCATTAATGTCCCTATTCCCAGTACATATAGTGGCACTGAGTACTAAACAAGGCTACAGTCCTGAATACCTTGCCTTTACACAACAAAACCTATATAGTGGTCTTATTGATACAGGAACATCTTGCCTTTACACAACAAAACGTATGCATTGGTCTTATTGATACAGGAACATCTTACATAATTACACAAGAAAAACTATACATTGGTCTTATTGATACAGGAACATCTTGCCTTTATGCAGCAAAACCTATACATACATGTAGTGACCCTGAGCACGGTATTTCTGTAGCCTTGTTTAGTACTCAGGGGCACTATATATAGGTTTTGTTGCATAAAAGACAAAATGTTCCTGTAGAAATAAGACCACTATATAGGTTTTGTTGTGTAAAGGCAAGGTATTCATGTAGCCTTATTGGTTACTCGCAGCCATTACATGTAGGTTTTGTTGCATAAAGGCAAGGACATAAATCCACCCTATAGGTTTGATTGCGTAAAGGCAAGATGTTACTGTAGAAATAAGACCACTATATAGGTTTTGTTGAGTAAAGGCAAGATGTTCCTGTATCAATAAGACCACTATATAGGTTTTGTTGCATATAGGCAAGGTATTCCTGTAGCCTTGTTTAGTACTCAGGGCCACTATATAGGTTTTGTTGCATAAAGGCAAGATGTTCCTTTAGCAATAAGACCACTGTAAAGATTTTGTTGCATAAAGGCAAGATGTTCCTGTATCAATAAGACCACTATATAGGTTTTGTTGCATAAAGGCAATGTATTTCTGTAGCCTTCTTTAGTACTCAGGGCCACTATATAGGTTTTGTTGCATAAAGACAAGATGTTCCTGTAGCAATAAGACCACTGTATAGGTTTTGTTGTGTAAAGGCAAGGTATTCCTGTAGCCTTATTTGTTACTCGCAGCCATTATATATATATATATATATATATATATATAAATGTGTTGTTGCACAAAGGCAAGGACATAATATGTCCACCCTATAGGTTTTGTTGCATAAAGGCAAGTTGATTTTGTTGCATAAAGGCTTTTGTTGCGTAAGGCTTTTTGCTGTACGATGCCGTTTTTGTTGGTTAAAGGCCCAGCATGAGCCTTTATGCAGCAAAATGATACTATTTTGCTGCATAACGGCAATTTTGTTGCGTAAAGGCCCCCACAATCCCCTCGATGGAAGGTCAACAAGGGGACATCCTTTAGATAATCAGAAAATGACCTAAACATGTTTGTTACCCTACAATAGTGTGAATGTACACTAATGTCATACACATAGTACAGGATACAAATGTGTACCGATTATTAATTATGCACCTGTATGTGTAAGTAACTCTAGACAGAATTTACATCACATCCATCCCTGTGTAAAAAAATCATTCTTTAAGCTACGTACATACTATCCACGGCACAGGTGTATCCATTGTACTCTGCCATTTCCTATACTACTAGTATTGTACTCTGACATTTCCTATACTACCAGTATTGTACTCTGACATTTCCTATACTACTAGCATACAATGTGCCAGAACCAATGCTCCTATGTACATGTGATATTTGGGTCTGCACTTCATCCCACGATACTGGCACTGCCTATACCCAATGATCTATTTGATGTTGCTTCTTTCATTTACCCTGTATAGCAGTAAATAAAAAAACAGCATGTAGACACCAAAGTAAAGTTGGCCTTTAAGATTATTTTTAAAGGTGAACTATGCATAAAATACACATCAAAATGAGTGTGTTATGTGTTATAACTAGTGGTTGCAACCCAGCCAGATTTTGATATTTCAGATACCGTATGTATATTGCAATATGAATAAGTTCTTTTAGGATGTTGCATTCTTTTCCAAAAAACGCGAGACAACAATACTTAATTTCCTATCTTATAGAAGCAATAAATCACCAATTGTCATACCGCCGTTCTCAGGTTATAGTGCAAGAAGGATGTAATTTCAATATACTTTATTGAGTCCGTCACAACCTTCTTGCACTAAGGCAATGATAAAGTCCCGAAGTCTGAAAAGGCAACTTCAGGTGGGTATCAAACTACATTCTGCAGTAGTCCTTATGTGACATCACTAAAACTCGAGGCAGATACATGGAGGGACCTGTAGGAGTAGGATTAGCTTCACATTCTACTATGCCATGTATAGTAATTTGAATGGGAGGATTCGTAGTTTTTGTACAAGCGGTTGCCTTTATACTGAAAGGGATTGTATGCTCTAAGAGTTTGCAATCTTTTTTAAAACTGGAGATTTCGTACCTTCCTCCTTCAACTTCCCCTGTGAATTGCATTCCTTTCCTTTTCATTCTCCTGCGAAAATAGTAGGTACCACTGCCTCCACAATGAGAGGTGTCTTTGGCAATATTTTTCAGGTTATGTGAATTGTGCTTTCTACAATGGGTACATACGTCCATATATTCAGCGAATGAATAACTGAAGGCAGAAAGGTGAGCAGATATTAAAGAGTCTAGACTGTCTTGCTACCGCACACACAGCTTGAGCAGCATGTAGGTATTGGACAGAGTATTGTGCTGAACACCTGTCCAATACCACAGGCAGCCCCCAGCAGCTTGGCAGTGGGAGAGCCCTAAAGTTTCCAGAGTGGTCTAGACTGTATTCTAATGTACAGTATACTATTTTTGATTTAATCAATCATATTTTGAATGTCCTGGGCATGACATAAACCCTGATTTAACATTTGCATGATAAATTGATATAGTTAAAATCACTGACAAACTAATGCATCTTCTGAAAGGGTCATATTTCAGACAATTGATCATTGTGGAAAAGTGGCACCGTAACTGATATATTTTCTTCTTTTAAACTGTAAGCGAGTGTATAGGCTTCATGTTGGTGAAATATGATGATGATCTGGACACTGGATCTGTTATGCACATACCCTATTCATAATCAAACCAGAATGATAGAAAAGCAGCTTTTGAAATCATGGGAAAGGGGTTGTGTTCAATAATTTGTTCCTAATGCCCCCATGATCAGAGTTCTGCTATGGACAAACTTAACCATAAACATTGAATTTCCTTGCACTTTCTAAATGCACATGTATAGACAACCTTGTATTCAAAAAATGATGTGTTTCTGGACATGGGATCTAAAGATGATCATGACATTTTAAGTGATGCAGGATAGCAGGGAAGAAGGAAGGACGAACAGGTACAAGGGAATGCCGACAAGGCAGCAATCGAACAGGCAGACAAGGAAGGGAGTATGGTGAAACACAGAGGAGAATAAACTCAGTCATTCGAGAAACAAGGGACTAGCTAAAGGAACAAAGGAAGGAGATAATAGAGAGGCGAATAAAAAGAGTGGGCTGGGTATGAATAAAGAGTAGTTCAGGTAGAGATGAAAACCCTATCAGGGAGATGGACTATGACAGCTTTGGCCTGATGAAGAAGCAGGTGCCTGATGTGTGCAGCCAAAGGGCTAGGAGAAGATTACAGCTGCATGAAAACCAAGTGAATATGAATAGCTGAATGCGTGGTGTATAAAGCGTACTACAGATAAAAGGGTAGCTTTCTCCAGTAGTATGCACATTGTGGCCTTGTAGTTCATTCAGCCACCTGGGGCCATAAAACATATAACTGCAGAAGTTCTATTGAAATAGAATTTAGATATATGATAAGCCTGGATCAGAGTGAATAGCTGAATGTGTTTCAAATTGCATCTGGGTCAGATTCCCTTTTTAAAAGGTTTGTGTTATAAAGTAACGTTTCTTCTACTTATTATATTTCATGATCTTTATTTTGGCATCATAATAAGTCTTATTATAAAAAGATGAATACAGAGATGTATAAATATAAATGATAACAGGGATTTGATATCTGAGCTCATATTGGATGGCATCTAATGAAAGATGACCATCTTTGGAGAGATAATATTCACAAAAGGCAGTTAGTACGTGATATATGATACAGCCTGGTCTTTGAGGTTTTGGTTTCGTGTTCCCACTATGTTTTTCTGATAAAAGCACGTTTTCCCTTTAATGCACTAGCTGTCTGTGAATCGTCTGGGTGTGCTTTATCTCATCTTTTGTTGATGTACTAAAGCTGATAAATGTGTATCTGTAAATGTAAAGGTTGTGCACCCTATGAGCTTTAATTAACAATACGAGAGAGTCTAGCTAGGTCTTAGGCACTGCAACATACATTGTTTATCCCAATTGGTATGCCAGTCATGAATGTATACATTCACCTAGCCTCTACGTAGTTCTGGATTAACAACTGGAGGTGAATCCCACTAAAAATACTGTTATAAAAGACGAAAAAGGGGAATATATCTGGATAAGGGTTCCTAGAACTGATAAATACTCATTTGTCAAAGGTTTTTGGCCTCGTGAGTCCTTATTACTGAGCCTATCAACCACTGTGTGAAGTACAAGTCTAATAGCATAAAAGGATAATGGTAAAAGTCAGAGAAACAAAAGATTCCCTGTCACAAACTGATCCTAGGTCGCCAATGTCCAAAAGTCAATTTAAAGAGCTACATTTTACATGAAAATAAAATGTGGGATTTATCACTAAAACAGGTGAGAACCTGTGCACCTCCCCTACTCTCTAAAGAATAACTGTTGAATCTACGTAATACAATGGTAAAGGTGAATGATGAGCAGTTTGAGCCGACTGTTTCTCCATGAGGGGGTTTCTGCACGAGGCCATTAGGCCGAGTGCGGAGCGGTCCCAAACCCCGAATGGAGAAACAGGAGGCTCAAACTGATCAGAGTTCATCTTTACATTTATGTCAAGGTGTTTGAGTGGAAAATCAATCGATATTTCATCAATATAATCCATAATTAACTCCTATTTACCCATCTTCATCGCGAAATGCTGACCGCCGCCATCTTGAATGTTTACGTTTCAAAAAGGCTGCGCATGCGTGATAGACCTATGACGTCATCGTGCGGATTTGGCGCCGGTTATTCAATGCAGGGGTACAATACGCGGTCTCAGTGCTTTCTCTATGGAACTACAATATTCACCTTGACATAATGAACAGAGACCCACCATAATCATATTGCAGTTAAGCAGTGTAGTCTCTACAATCAAACCCAAGATGGCAGTACCGTGGTATAAGGGATCTCCGTGAAAACAATGACAAATCTCTGGCAACTTTGGGACAAGGATTTCACCATCATTTTGATGAAGGATCGTTACAGTGAAGAGGATTAAATTTGTTTTCATTTCAAAGCTTTCCCCCTCCCCCTCCCTAATGTTAGTAAGAGGATCATTTGTTCAAGGCAACATGACCTGATCAGACCAGGTAATTAGAGATATGGGATGTCTGATGGTGCTGGGAAGGGGGCGACAGGGTCTGTTAGAGATAGGATATCTGAGGCGTGGGTGGGCTCTGCTGGTAACTACCTCACTAAGGCTGCAGGCTTATGATGTTTGTCTAACATGTTTAACACTTAAGACATAGTACAGGTAGAAAAATAAGTGATATTCTGTTTTTACAATGGTGTATATGACTATATCGCCACTGTGTAAACAACTAAACGGCACACATTGAAAATGGCAGTTAACAAAGCGTAGAAACCCAGAGTAACTAAAGATGATAACACATACCAGATACAGGTTTGTTTTGTATTGGAAATGGACTGGAAACCCCCAAACCAACTTAATTTCGGGCTAAAGATAGGTGAGATTTGCAGCTGCCCATAACCTATTTCAAATTAGAGATTGATTAGAATAACAAACATGTGTACTAAATTTATTGGGTGGACAGGGGTCTGGGTCAGAGGGTTGGAGGACCTCTATACATTTATGTATGCCCTATACAGGTTTATAATAGGGACCCTCCAATTATTAGGGGGGGTGCTGGCCCCCTTTTTCCTATACACCTGCGTGACAATGATGTAGCCTAATTTCCTTAAGATTCTCTATAATTTACACCAAGACCCGTCATATATACCACATGAACCCTAGATAAAACCATTTTCAATTATATAGTTCATTTGCCAATAACATGGTTAAGAATAATTCCATCCTATAATACTTGTACAGGACATTCCATATAAGGCACACCCTGCCTACCTTAGATTTATACATACCTTAAGCGCCACCTTAAATAGGTTGTAGCAGGACATGGGGACTGACAGGGGAGTGACAGTGAGAGGATCTCTACTAAGAGGCTGTGGACACCAGGACCGAAATGGGTGAGGGTGAGGAAGAAGGAACCCTGGAGGAGGTGAGAAGAAGGGGATGTAGGGGATGATGGGTGGATGTACTGGACAACTTCTGCTAGGGTAATTGAATTCACACCTCCAGGGCGCGGTTGATGATTAGACTGAGCTACACAGAGCTGGGAACAAGGAGGCTGTAGGGGACAGGGTCTATACTATATGCCTCATGAGTTGGCCTGGCCTATTGAAGCTACCACTTGTAAAAAAAAATAGAGCAATTTATATCTATAAGTTAGGTTTAGTAACATCTTGTATACTAATAGGGCATGCTTTTGTGCTTTAATGTTATAGAATGTATAATTACTGACATATTTTGACTTATTGCTGACAAATATAGGCATGGTGCTGATTTTTAAAGAAATTTCCAAGAGGGTGATTGAAATCCTCTTCCAGGTGGTATTTGTGAGCTACTGTAGTACTCAGTGTATCTGGAGACCTAAGTATAAGGCACACCCCAACCTGATTTCCTATAAGGCGCACCTGGCCCAGAATGCATATTTTGCAAAACCCTATGAATAAGGCTCAACCCCAGCCCAGGTGACAGTTGCATGGGTGAGGTTCCTATCTAAAAGGCCAGAAAATTCATAAAAACCCACCACATACCAGCCTAGCCACTAGGTCACAGTTGCTCAGCATAGCAGTTTTGGATAGGTCTTTGATGAATACTATACTGTGCTATTTGCGGGCTGAATTGATACCATCAACAGGTCTGTCACATTCAGCCTAATTGTGGGTTCAATGTTCAGTAAGACTGAGGGCATGTCTACAAGTGTAAATGTCATCAACAGGTTGTTCTAGGATGTCTGTCACAGCTGACCGCACATCTGATTGGCTGGCATGTTTGGAGGTGCCAGTCTGTCTGCTACAAAGACAATAATGTCCTTGTGAAACCCTCTTTTCAACAACCCCTAAACTACTTTTTCTGCACTCTTTATGAAAAATAAAAGCAGCATAGAAACTGATTATCTCTCTAGTATTCAGCATTGCAGTGATCAGGCAATATATCAATGAGAAAAGGTCGATGGAGACGGATATAGAATGTTACATATTCAGGATTTAACACTGAGGTGAATGGCGGCGACCCCAACTACCAAAGGGCATACTTTTGTTTCTAACATATAGAGTTATAGTAACAAAAGCATGCCCTAAAAATGTATATAGTCAACACACCAAGTTGCTTACTTCATATCACTTTATCTAACGATTTGGGCCTCTACAGTGCTTTTTTCTTATAACCCACGGTTCATTATCCAGCCATAACGCACTCTCAGACCTTTTGTTTGTCTTCAAGAAGGTGCTGGTTTCAGCCTGGACATGTTAATAAAGTGGCATAGTATACAAAGTCAACTACACCATTGATTTTCTGTTAAAACCATTCAGGGTTCAATAGGGAATCGATCCCTGGCCGCTGGGGCAGGAGACGAGCTCGCTGTCCACTATACCAAGCCGACCGGTGGTAGAAACCACTGCACATGGAGGATTTGAAAAAGTGTTCCGACATACCTGATGTTTACACACCTCGTTAGTATAGAATCCAATGGAGGAAGGTGGAGTTATTAACAGAGAAACATCCTTAGATATCCTAGATGAACATGCCATGCCTAATTTCTCATAACACTGATAAAACGCTACATATAAAACTACTTTAGTAATTCATTAAAAGCCTTACTGGAATGATTTTTATTCCCTTTTTGTTCAACCGTAACATATTCCCTTAGGGGTATCAATAGTTTGGTAATTAGCAGTAAAACACTAACTATGATGAAAAATGTACTTGCTAAGTTGTTTTTTTTTTTTGCAAAGATATATTATAGTGGGTATAATCAGATATGATATTTGCCTTTCTGGAAGAATTTTTGATCCAAGCCTTCAAAGCAGTAATTGGGTTTCACTAAGCTTCATAAATGCAGCTCCATAACATGAAGTCAAGTAGTGGGACATGCACTATAAATATGTAGGGTAGGTTTGAGGGGAGTGTCATAGGATTGGTTTTCATGTCAAAGTCATTACATAGGAACCTGAATATAAAGGGGCGTTCACAAAGGTAAGTGGGGGCGACTGCCAACAAGGGAGGAAAGGGGAGACATGAGATCTTGGTGTAATTTCTTTTTTAACATTCTGTGTTGGTCTGAGGATGTTTACTCTAAGAGGACAACCCCATAATTATTCCTGTAACAAGCTTTTTTCAAAGTAGAATCTGTCAGCCTGTGTCACCTTGTGGCCTAATGGCATCCTTTGGTAAATTATGTATCAATGCATGTTGTGTAGGGTGGTATGGGATTCTATATTGCATAGCAATATACTTAGAAGTATAATCAATAGTAAGCATTTCATTCATCTTCCATTCACTATCTGCATCTGGTGTAGCCCTATTTGCAACCAGATGACTCTGTAATAATGGCTATGCAAACTAAAAGGTTATTTTTTAATTGTTCTACCTCCAAGTCCTTTCGACTGATTTTTGCACCAAACTATGTACTGATCTAACACCACTGAAGATCCACTTCCAACAACACCAATTATTCATATTTCTCTAATTCAGTAAATCAAATCATGAATCTTGGTACCTATCTTTTTAAAACTCAGTTTTAGAAAATGTTACAATAAAAAATCAAGGTATTTTGGTATGATCCGGTAGGAGGCTTTCAAATTAACCACAACCATCTACCTATAGAAACATTAGGTATAGAGCAGGAACAGAAAAGATGCCATTGGTTTCTTTAGTGCTACATTTTTATGTTGTAAAACCTTAATAGTACTGAGACTGAAAGAAAGCATGGCATGACTTACTCCTACTTGTTTGCACTTCTCCTACTTGTTTGCACTTCTGAGTTTATTTCTTTTCATTCCCAAATGAACTATGCATCTTGATATCCAATTCAAATAGAAATTTATGTTGTGCATTTAATGAAGTCAGCTTATAGTTGTAGTGTTTCACGCTGTATCTTTTTTCCTTGAAGTTCGTGCACAGCTTCAGCGTTTAAGCTTTTTAATCATTTTTTAAGTACCTCTATAAAGTGTAAAGCATTGCTCAGCATTTGTATGACAGAGAAAGTAATATGTTCTATATAAAACGGATGTAGTACCTTATTTATGAGATAAGTTCCAGCACTAGCCAGCTGAGTAAGATATATGAGGTCGGTAGTAGCAGTGTTAATCACTCCATGCATGCATACCTAATGGAAGGCTTTAATTCGCCAGCGTTGTCTAATGGCCCCACTTACAGAGAGAACCGCAGTAAATATACACATAGCAGCAAAGTATAGCTAGACCAAGCTGGTTCTTGTGGCATGTCTGAACTTAACTGCATAAGCTTTAGGCCTCAGGGACTTTCACAAATTACAGCCATTTTTCTACCCTGTAGCTTAGAGTGGATGTTTACATGACTACTGCGCACCATGGCCGTGCAGCCGGCCGCAACCGATAAAGGAAGGCCTCATGGGAAATCGGCTGCTGTACATGTGCACTGAGGCTGTTGCTGAGATGGGTCCAGTTTCAATCACCTGCATCAAATAGGGAAGGGTGTGGAAGGGAGTAATGGTCGTTTGATATCATATTGACAGTTAAGGTCATAGTCATGGTGGGAACTACATTAGACATCAGTTCACAAATGGATACATGTGTCCGTGGTGACATGTATATATGGACACTATGAACACATGAGAGAGGACATAAAAGGGGGAGATTGAGAAAGATGTACATGGAACAACTTTTATGGGGAATTTCCAACAAAATGGGGCTTGCACCACCATGAGCAGAAGAGCCAGTAAGAGCATTTGGTGGTTGAACGTTGTATCAATAGACTTCTGGGACACAGGCCCGTCATGGGGAACAGTAGGGGGCTAATAAGGCATTGGTGGGTCATATCTATACAACCCTGACCATGGTAGAGTCTGCTTTTACATATGCCTTCTTTTCCCCCCTTCTATATCATGTTTTAGGATTTCTGATGTGTGTGGGTTCCATTTAATATCTGGAAGAATTCTCTAATTTAGGCTTCGGTATTTTTTCACTTTTCTTTTGAAAGAATTATCTTTGTTAGATGATGTATGTTTTATTATCCGTATTTATTGCATGGTCCTATATATAGAGGCCTGCTGTTATAATCGATTGAATTCTGTGAATATTGATTACTTTTAAGTTTCATTTCACAGCTTTAAGTTATCAACATGGATCATGAATATCAAAGCTTTTTTTTTTTTAAATTCTGCCTGGCATGTTTCTTTTCATACAATGACTACATCAGCTGTACATAACCGTTCATATTGACTGCCTGCTGACTGCCTTTGATAAAATGGATATTCATTGGTGAGCGGGCAAGCAGGGAAGATTATTGCTCTGCTTGCCTCCGGAACATCATAGGATAGGCCTACTGACATTGCTATACTCATCTATCATACATTAAGAAACATGTATATATTACTGTAGTAGACTACACTCTCTGTCATACTTTAAGAACCTGTAACTACACCTTACCAAAGTCTTTTCTTTGGGGGGTGGACCTATTTCTGTGGCCTATGGACAGAACCCCTCTTGTTTCTGTTTGAAATAGTATCATACTGAATAAGCGGATTGAGCCAGAGGCCCGGGGGCCACAGCCCCTCCTTTTTTACCTTGCACAAAATTTTGTCAAAGATCTAGGGCATACCCCTCCTTTGTTGTCGCTCCTTTTCCAAATCTTAGATCTGATACTAAAATTGCAATATACCTCTAGAATGGAGTGCATAAGCAAGCAATAGTGCATAGATATAACTAAATACATGAGGTGTATACAAAAATGTTGTACACTGCATATTGTCAAATTCTATCTCTGTATCCTTCACTGGCAAGAAGTAGTGGTTGGATGCCTAGAGAATACTTCCAGGCTAGATATCATAAGTTATACCCATTTCATCAATACCTGGTATGTAGTTCACAATGTGTACAGATAAGTGATGCTTCCCTATTGCAGTAACTTCATCTCTCTGTGAGCTTTTGTCCCTCATCACCACAACTAAAGGGCAAATGTAAGAAAAGTCAGCCGCACCAGAACTGTCATATTCAATATTAATATCTCGTCTCTCCTGCTGTGCTTGGATGGCTGTATCAGTTATCAGCCCTACATTATGTGTAAATATCAGGAGGAGGATGGAATGGATCTACAATATTGAATCATTGTAAATTTTTCCACACAACTCCAGCCCCACTGAAGTTTTTTTTTTCTAAGACCAACATGAAACGACTTTTTCTTCAAGTAACGTTATATATGAGCATAGCACCCATGAGTGTTTATTCTATCATATTCAAATGTAAAACGTCAACTCACTGATATAAAACAAAGGAAAAGCACCCTTAAAACCATCATCCTTATTCACATAATCCTCAAAACCTATGATAATCATGGAATAGGACACATGAATATCCCACTGTGATAAAGCCTGAAGGACTAGAATATTTCTTGTTCAGCGCATTAATCAGCTTTTATACACAAAAGGTTATTGAAGAAACGGGCATATTGTATGTATGTATGTATGTATGTATATATGTATGTATGTATGTATGTATGTATGTATGTATGTATGTATGTATGTATGTATGTATGTATGTATGTATGTATGTATGTATGTATGTATGTACACTAACACATATTACTGAGCCTCCAAGCCCAGGCCAGTGTCTTTTCACACTATTTCAGGCTACAGGCAGACACATCAAGAAAGAGTTGATTTTTAGAATTCTAGAATATTCGTTCACATGTCTTACAGCTAATTAAAAAACCCTGATGGTTTCAGATCAATAGAGTTCTCTCACCTGAAAGGTGATTTTTACAAGGTGAATCACTCTAGCTGGCAATTGACTGCATTTAGACTGAACTGTTCTGCTTTCACCTAAGGTATAAACCTTTTGTTTCTGGGAAGGGTCGTGCCTCTAAGGTCTATAGTAGCCAGGCCCATACCCACGGGAGAGATTATTGCCCCAGGGGTTGCAGGGGAACAAGGAGTCTGACCTGGCTTGGTGATGTAGGTGACTGGAATGTGACCCAGTGAGATACTCTCAGAGGGAGGAACTAGTGGCTCCTGGCATATATACATGGGACAGCCAATGTATAACCTAGACAGGATCTATACAAAACATACATGGTAAGATCTATGTATGGTCTCTGACCATTTACAAGGGAATCTTGCCGTTCAGCCTCCTTTTGTGCAGTCCACTTAACTGCCAACATAATGTTAATCCAATTCCTTTCAATATCCCCTAAATTCTTCAATTGATTATGGTTTACTATACCTAGCTAGCTCTACAATCTTCCATTTAACCTCAAATTGGCTCCCTGGGGTCCCAAACTGGCATTATTTAAATTAATTTTAATGTTAAATCTACAGGCAAATCAGGTCCCAGCATCTCCTTAGAGGGACATTTTGACTATGCTATGGGAGCAGTGCTCAATTGAACCATAGAAATACCAATGGTTTTTGGTCAGTATTCTGATATAGGCTTTTATGTAGTTGCGGATGTAAATTCTGACACCATTGCCAACACTTAACACCTTTGATCAACATATCAAGCATCTCCTTTTACATCTCATCTTCATAAAGGTCTACTAAACTACACTATCCTCTCTGACACTGGCAGCATACCTCACTCAATGTCCCTACCCCTGATATTTGCACTGTACCACCTCCAGCATGCCTAACCTGGCACTGTTTGCCCCCACCCTCTTATACCTTGTATGGGGTAGGTCCCTGGTGCCTCAGGTCTCCAGGGCCAATGTTTGTTTCCACCTCACCAGTCTCCTGAATGTACTGACCCAGGTGTGCCTCTCTTTCACCAACACACCACAACAACCACTACAGCCCAGCAAATTGGTCTGATTTTATTATACACTTGATATACTCTGGTAGGAAAATGTGTTAAATCAGTAATACCTGGGCTCTCCTTAATTTTACAGAGTTCCAAAGGACAATTGTATCTTGTTTCAAGAGTGTCATGAGATTGCAAAGGATGCTATTGTGCAAAATAAGCTGTACTCCCAAACATTATTTCATATTCCTGTTGTGAACTTATGAGGAGAACCCAAATAAAATGATTTCTTTTCATAAAAGGCAGCCTTTATGTTGATGTGAATTGTTGATTAAGTTCTAAATCCTATATGGAATTCTACATACACTGTGTTGAGTACTGAACTGACCAACTGGGGGATTATTGAGTGATATTAGAACTGGATTTGATTCTGTATTCTGTTATTCAAAATCAATCTATGGTCCAAGGATAGCCTCCCCAGTACAAAATACTCCTCACCCTTCCAACTGCATTTGAATGACTACTCTGCCCCTGAAAGGCCACCATTCAGTAGGGCTTCTGGTAGTGATTGCCTACCATCCCCTCTGCTGACCTAGACTGGAAGTCCTGTTGGCCTGCTTCCGGTCTGATTTGGTAGCACATGTCACAGGGGATGTTGAATGGCAAGCAGAAGATGTCAGAAAAACTGTGTTGGTATCGGATGCAGAGTTTTGTCTTGACTTCCCATCTGCCCACCCAAGTCAACTGATGGCCACCATTGGATGCTTTACCTCCCAGCAATAGCTTGCTACCAGAGGAAGTCCTGATGCTCCTAATAGAGTTTTTATACAATGCTTTGGACCTCTAATCTTTGTTCAGTAAAAGGCATGACTTTTAAACCCAGACCATTGAATAAAATAGACAGAAATAGGCTTAAGTTCTGCTCAAGGTGGATAGATCTAGGAGGGGTTTATATGGTTCTTTTATCTCTATAGGTGAGTATGTGGATTGGTTTGTCCAGTGGCTGAAGACCTGAAGGTTTTGGAGTGTTTGCTGAGTGGGGAGGGAGTCAATATGGATGTAATAGGTCTTATGGAATACTACGGCAAATCCTTCAGTGTCTTTCTTTTAAAAAGAGTATTTCTTTTAAAAAGACTTAGGCCTGCCTCCCACTCATGAGGCCCTCTTTGGATCCTAAGCCCAGGTTGCATTGTAATTAGTGTAATGACCCTAATCAGTTTCTTCTATAGGGCTGGCATGTTTGAGGTTCCTTAGATGTCTAAACTAAGCCAAAAGCAGAGCTGCTCATTCTCTGAATGGAGGAGCTATGTTTGGTGTATGTAAAAAAGAGAGGTTTTAAGCACTTTTTTCTCTGCAACTCTTAAAACATCAATAATACTTAGAATCAGTTGCAATCAAATATTATATTGAAGGAAACTGTAGATTCACTGTGGATTTACATCGTAAAATAAAGGGAATTGGGCTGTGCATCACTATTATCATGCTCATCTTTGACACTGTTATGGAGTTGTTATGTATCTATAATGATTGTGTGCATATGTAGGGGATCAAGTGGGAGACGTGGTTAAGGCAGTTTTCTAGTAGCGGACCTATTGACCACCAATTCTTGTAGAGCCAGAAAAAAAGGATTTAAATCAGATTCCACATGAGGCAAAAACAAATGGCGCAGGTGGACTGCAGTAGAGCTAAAATCACCCATAAAGTAAAAAATAGCTCTTAATGCTTGTTTTCTGGGGAGCTGAATTGAGACTTAAGAAGCTCTGGGTGCCATCCCAGGGGCCATGGTTCCTCGCGTTGTTCGGTGAGCTGCAAGATGGTGTATGGGCAGCCCTGAAGTCTGTTTCATGTCAGCTTGATGTCGGCCATGTTGGCTACCATTCATTGGTCACCAGTAAGTGAGCACCTGGGCACGGCACTATGCCCACATGGCATCAGTGGAGGCAGGTTCCACTCACAGCGACATGGAAGAAGGAGGATGTCAACAGTGATAAGATCTTTGGGGTAGGGAAGAAGGGACCTGAGAGATGTGGGTGGGCAAACAGAGACACAGTGACCAATTAAGGGAGAAAAGAAATAACAGTTTAAGGCAGTAAGGTGGACAGGCTGGGAGTAAGGCAGGAATGAAACAGGGGAGAAAGATAAAGAGGAAAGAAAATAGGTAGGTTTAGGATGCTAAGATTGGCTAACGATGCTGAGATAGGCTTGGTAAAGAAAGGTCTAATTCAACATGAATAGAAAGTGAAATAGCAGTGAAGTCTTAGCTGCACTGTAAAGAGATTTGCTTCTTTTTTTCATACTAAGCCGGAAAATAAGAAAATGGGACACCAAAATAGCCCCAAGAAGGGTAAATAAGATGATAATTAAACTTGATTGGAATTCCCTTAACAACAGGCTGTGGATCCACCTGAAACTTCCATCCATAACTTACACACATGATGAAGGTATTTCATCCTCCTTGTCCCTTAAAAATCCGGCAAAACAGCTCAATGATCCCCTTCTAAGGCTCATTCCAGCTTAAGTCTATCTTTCCATATTTCCATGACCTCAGATGCATTTGGTTCATATTATCATGAGAGGTAATGTATATATCATGATGTAAATGGTTTCTAATGAATGCTGAAGTCTCATAGATTTTTTTCATGTGAATTAAGATGTTTTAGTGTGATACCGTGTCTAAATTATATATGTTCAATGATGGGCAGACAGTCAAAAGTGCCTGTCCTCAACTCAAATTTTCATTTTTGAAGCATAATTGTAAAATGATCTTTGATAATAATAGCTCACATATGTAAATTGATGAAATCATTGTCATTTCAATTTTCTAATACATTTGTGACATGTACTGGGAATAGGGACCTAAATGCACCCTGCACTAAGGGCCCTTTTTGCAGATCTGTCACATTTGGAATTTTGAGCCTGTGGTCAAAAGACAATTTTCTATGAATTTATTTCTAATGTCATCAGATTTCAGTTCATTTCCAAACAATTAACAGTGTGACAGAACGTGGGAAAACGTAACATTACGGGGATTTATTGTTATTTATGGCCACCAGGTGGCCTCAGCAGTGCTGCACAAGGTATAACATCATAGATTGTCAGGGAATTTTCACCCACTTCTCCTTGTCAGATTTTGGTATTCCATATACCAAAATGATTGCTAAGACCTCTTCATTTCAATTGAAACAGATGTTTTAGTGAATTTATTGGATATTATCTTGGTCAACTGAGTACTCTAATCAGATAGGCATACCTGAACTAGGAATATTGCAATTTCTGTCAACTTACATGGAAAATATTAGTTTTGGGCATGATGACTTACTTATTTTGCTATAAAAGAAGCGTATGCCCATTATTCAGGGTCTATGATTGTCCACATATGTAAGAAGACGTACAGAAAGTATTCTGATAGATTACAGCAGAATTACCCTCTTGAATTATTTGGTTCTGCTACCTAGTGGCTGTGAATAGCACAAAATCCCTGTAATGTTACTTTTTCCCGTGTTGTGTCACAATTATAAGATGCCTTAAACGTATGATCTTTATACCAATGGTCATTTGTGTTTGCATAGAATAAGTATTCATTATGGATACTACCTAATGGCCTATGACATTTATACAAGGCATACATTGTAAGTAATTCATGACTATACAAATTTGTGAAAAAAACAACTTTTAAGGTCTCATTTCTGAACGGTCAATTAAAGGCACATACAGGTATCTAGTGAATAAAATAATTGTCATACAACTTTTCCTCAATTATATAAACCTGACAAAAAATATAAAAGGGTGAAGTGAGACATTTGATTAACTGTATTGCAGCTTTTCATAGGATTTTCATTTCCGAACGTTCATTTCTGAACATTTAATTATACCTTAAAAAACTTATACTTTTTCACATGTAAATGCTTATAAAATGCTTAATATATTATGCACAAAAACAGTAGTGGTACCAAACTAAAGCTGACGCATAGCCAATCCTGATGGTGATAAATGATCTCTGCCTATCGTTATCATTACTCTCCCCTTGGGTGCATGAAGTAAAGTACCATATTTCATTTTGTATGAACCAATGTATCATGCTCTGCCTTCAAAAATGACACCCAAAAGATACAGGGTTGCCACGGGTCAGGAAAGGTCATTTTTATTTCAGGGTCAGGAAAAAGTCAGTATTTGGCATGAAGAGGTCTGGAAATTTTAGGGTTTTGGAAAAGTCAGGAAAAAGCTGCTTTAGTCTAAAGGAAATTCAGGTTTACATAGTCAATGACTCTCTAATGAGAGAGCTGCAGCTTATACAATAACCAGCTTAGAGATGTGGTTTATGAAGTCCACCTGCGTTCAGGGTGCACCTTATATGAGGGTTTTTGACACTAAAGGACAGTACTGAAGTGCCTACTTTTAATGCCCAGGTGCGCCTTTGAGCTCATTCTCAAACTCAGGTTGCTGCCTATACAAGCGAATTTACAGTGTACATCAAAATAATGATATAATGCCCGTGAGATGGTCAGGAAAAACCAACAATAGTCAGGAAAAAGTCAGGATTTTTGATGACCCAACAAGTGTGGCAACCCTGAGATAGACTTAACATGTACGTTCTCCTTAGAGTAAATAAATATGTAAAAACAGATAAAACAGGGTGAATCACTTTTGTATTTGTCTTTAAGTTAAGGTTAAGAAAACAACAATGCATATTGATTGATGGATGATGAAGAGTGCCTGTGCGTGCAAGAGCCTCAAGTTTTCTCATCTAAATGTCTTTACCTACACACAATTAGGTATCAGTGACTTTACACTGGCGGATTTAGATGGGGGCACCGGGGGCGCATGCCCCCCCCCCTATTTTTCCACCACATATGTTGCTCAAAATGCCCAAATATTCACCATCACTTACTAGAACCAAACGTATGAAGTAATTCCCACAAGTCATCAGAATGCACCATTTGAAATTGAAATTTTCAAAGTTTTTTTCTCAGAACTGCCTGTGCCTTTCCTCCCCCCCCTGTGCCATCCCACTTTACAGGGGATAGCAATGGGTGGGATGGGTAGCTATAAGGGATATATATGTAGATGAGGGATAGGTAGGGAAAGGTATCTGTTGAGAGAAGACAGGAGACACATTGGCGGGGGTAGGTAGAAGAGGGATGAGGTAGGCAGGGCAAGGCTTGTCACAGGCATATATGCAGCAAATGGAGAAGCATTGGGAGGGATAGGTAGATGGAGAGATAGATAGAGAATAAGCAAGAAGTTACAGTTGGAAGGGGATGTTCTGAGAGGGATAGGCATAGATAGGTAAAGAGACAGTAGTGAGTGAGTGAGTAATAGAGGTTTAACGCCATTTCGACAGCTAAGGTCATATTCTTGGCGAGAACTATATTACACAATTTCACAGAGGAATGTGTCAGTGCCCACGCATATGTGCGCCACACACATCCTGAGGGGATAGGAAAGAGGAGAAATAGACCCTTTTAAGTGGGCTAGGGAGGCCCGTAAAGAGACAGGAAGGATAGGTGAAGAATAGGTACGGGCACTTGCCCATGAGTTAGATACCAACTGCAGACTGACTCTCATAAGCGGTGGGAGTGGATTCCCACTAGATCCCAAAAAGGGGGTGGTAGATTCCCACTAGAATAAGATCCCTGTGTAGCAGGGCGGTGAATTTCCATCAGATCCTGAAAATAGTCTATTGCTTACATACCATACATAAGAGGGCATAAAATGTGATAAAAACTGTGCTGGACAATGAAATTTCTTATTCATATAAATGCATGAATACAATAGACAACTTGGTGGAGGGTGGAGGCTTGGAGGGGGAGTGGGGCAGTCTAGGCACTATTTGGGATTGTGGAAAAAGGGGTGGTTAATGTCCAGCTTATCTATTTACCTAGGGCGGTCAGATTTCAAGATAACTTATAGATAGGGCAGTAGGACAGCAGTTGAGGGTGACAATCAAAGAGTCAGTGCCTCACCCAGGACTGCGAGGACCTAACCTTGTGTACTTGGTATAGGATAAGGCATAATTGCATTATTCTGTTTTGCATTCTTTGCTTTTTCCTTCTACCATTAATATTCCTGTCTACCCTCAGGTACCTATTACCTTATGCTGCAAGTTCCCCTACTGTGGTGTACATGTTTCTTCCTCCCTATTACCCCCACCTACCTTTGCCCTAATGACAGTCTCCTAGGCTAGCCTCATCCAGCTCATCCCCACAATTGGGCTCTAGAAATGCACCAAAATTCCTCCAGAATTCAAAGTTTTCCTGTGTTTAGTAGGGATGGGATTCTAACTTCCAATGGCACTGGACCAGCTAGTACCACAGAGGCAGGCCTTGCCTCCCTGATTCAGGGTAACCTTCCTGAGGAATTCTGATGTTATTGGATCTATAGTGTGAATTAGCCCAGGAGGGGCCCATTTTGGGTTACTTTCCAGGGTTGTTCCTTGTGCATAGCTCTACCTATTATAGGCTTAATGCCCTAAGAGCATATGGTAAGAATATGATAGCATCTGGGGTGAAGGTAGAATAGGACTCAGGGAGGAGGACTTGTTAGACTGGGGTGAGGTCAGGATAAAACTGAGGTTGGAGGAATGGTTGGACTAGGGTAAGGTCAGGACAAGCCTGCGGGAGGAGAAATGGCTGGCCTAGGGTGAGGGCAGGGCATATCAGACTGAGATTGAAGGAATGTTTGGATTGGAAATGATGCAGGATGAGATTGAGGGTGGAGGAAGGGGGTCAGCTACCTTCCAGTCATAGGATGGCCTACCTACCTAATGATACAGATGCATTTTTCATGATGATCACACTCATTTTTCTCAGGGAATGTCTGAATTTACAATACTAAACTAGCCTCTGGACCAGGGTTTAGAATGCACCAGAATGCATCATTTGATGTCTAGATTTCAGAAATTTCTTGAGGGGATGCCCCCAAACCCCACTAGATGTGTCGCTGGGCTGCACTTGCGACAATCCGCACGCTTACCATTCCCTCACCAAATCTTGCCCCCCTTTTACAAACTCCTGGATCTGCCCCTGCAGGTCCCATGCCCAAAATGTGCGCCCCCCCCCTTTCACCAAATCCTGGATCCGCCACTTGTCTCTATGTGTTACCAGGTACATTATAATTATAGGATACTTATTTGCATCACCAACTGCCTCTTCCCTCAATTATATAATACCTGAATACATCTCTACCCAATCCATTCCTTATTCATACATTGAAAATCAATTTGGTATTCACAAGTTGATCTCAGACATATCAGCTCATATCCATTTGTCTTCACAGGCAGGAATAAAATGCCTGATAAATGATTCCTCTACATGCAGGTGCACGCTTCAATTGACTGAAAGTACTCAGCCATCCCAATATACAAAAATGGTTGCCATCGTGTCCACCTGCCCCATGTAGACTGCGATTCATCATTCTCATGCCATCCTTTTCTGACACTGGAATTGGCTCCCTTTTTCTGTTGGATCTGCCATCCTTTCCATTGATTCCATGGATTCTCATAGTAAGGTCTTAGATACAGTGGCACCATTCCTCAATGCTCATGCAAATTTTCTTTCTCTGTTACATAAATGCATCTGGTGCCCCATGGGAATCTCTTTAAGAAAAAAAAGTCAAAACTAAATCTGTCTGCCTTCAATGTTTTCCAACAGATGCCTTTGGCTTGCTGTAATAAGAATTTGCTGGTCCCCAGACATCCTGACCGACAAAAGGCCTTTCGCCAAGGACACCCACCAGTAACCAGCCCAGAGACGGGAACTGTTCCCTGGTGTGTGGAGACAGCTGGGGCATTAGTACAGACTGACACCAGTCTCAAATTAGACAAGATTGAGGTTCTGCTTGATCCATTTCCCAATGGGACTCAATGCTATTGAGGGATTTTAGTGAAGATGTGCAGTGAAGATCCCTCATTTAAGGAGCTCGGATGCTGTCAGGGATTTTCAAAGATACTTTCTGAGGAGAACTTCTAAAGTAACTCGATCACCAACCTTGGGCTGACTCTCTATTCCCACATGCCCCTCTTCAAATATAGTGAGATTACCTCTGGGATTGCTGAGAATTTCTGACACTGGAATTGGTTCCCTTTTTCTGTTGGATCTGCCATCCTTTCCATTGATTCCATGGACCCTCATGGAAAGGTCTTAGATACAGTGGTACCATTCCTCAATACTCATGCAAATTTTCTTTCTCTGTTGCATAAATGCGAAGCCATGATCTAAATCAACCTATCTGTTGCCAATAGAGAGGTTAAGATATGAACGTGTACGGCAATGTGTACAGGTAACGTCATAGGTCACGTGGGGGTATCCCCATCTAGCAGTACACAACATGTAGGCTAGACGTTTTTGACTTGTAGGCCCCTCTCTACATGTAGTACCCCTTATGTGTAGGGAAAATGACTATAAATAGAAGATTGAATAGAAGGTACATGTTCAACAATCTTAACCTCTTTATTGACTAAGTGACAGAACTTTAATGAAAGAGATGTAAAATTTCATGCACAATGAATTGATTTCTCAGGGATTCAATGTCTCACAGTGGAAAGAAAAGTCATCTATAAAATCTTCTTAAGATCCTGAGTGCTTGAGATTATGTGGGGAAAACACTTGTGATATTGATTTCAAACTAGTTTTGGTTGATTTAATCTGTTTCCTAATAAAACGCACATAATGAAGTGATAAAATGCCAAGTACTTACAAAAGAAAATCAGATATTGTAACAAATCTTGATAATGAAAATAAAATAGAAACAGACTGCATTTTTATCATCAGATTTTGCTTGCATAAGTCTATGTTACGGGATTAACAAGGTTAAACACTGTGAAATGCCCCATGGGAATCTCTTTAAGAAAAAAAAGTCAAAACTAAATCTTTCTGCCTCAATGTTTTCCAACAGATGCCTTTGGCTTGCTGTAATAAGAATTTGCTGGTCCCCAGACATCCTGACCGACAAAAGGCCTTTCACCAAGGACACCCACCAGTAACCAGCCCAGAGACAGGAACTGTTCCCTGGTGTGTGGAGACAGCTGGGGCATTAGTACAGACTGACACCAGTCTCAAATTAGACAAGATTGAGGTTCTGCTTGATCCATTTCCCAATGGGACTCAATGCTATTGAGGGATTGTATAGTGAAGATGTGCAGTAAAGATCCCTCATTTAAGGAGCTCGGATGCTGTCAAGGATTTTCAAAGATACTTTCTGAGGAGAACTTCTAAAGTAACCCAATCACCAACCTTGGGGTGAGTTTCTATTCCCACATGCCCCTCTTCAAATATAGTGAGATTACCTCTGGGTTTGCTGAGAATTTCTGACACTGGAATTGGTTCCCTTTTTCTGTTGGATCTGGTATCATGCATGTTTTCGATTTTCCAAGTATCCTTATTCCCAGAAAAAGAATATAATTATTAATTACACAATTCATCAGGGATACACCAAACATTTAACTGTCCCACTCTGGTAGAGATATGACATGTGCTGTCCACTTAAGGTGAATTTTCATGTATTTGTTTCCCTGAGTTTGATCATTAATCTCCCATTAATAAGACATTTAAAATATTTCATTGGTACTGTACCATTTGGCACCAATACCTAGATTTCCCTAGGTACCTATGTGTACCTCACAGATGAATTTTAACCATAGTCACCTAATAAATAAAAGTCATTTGTTTCATAATGAAATCGAACTGGTGAATCTACCCTATGTGGTGCTGCGTATGTTTTCTAGTAAAGTACAGCATCTGCACTGCTGAAAATCTCTATAATTATGTCTTCCTGATATTAATTTAAGCTCAATAAAATCAGAGCTTGCTCTAGTAACACCACGAGCTTTATTGTGTCTACAATAACATCAACTAACTAATGGGAAAAATGGGTAACAATTACCTTCTATCCTTTATGGTGGCCCATGAGGGCCAGGACAATATAAAGCCAAGTACATGACTATACATGACCCTATCACCCAATGTCTCATATACAAGTACAACTTTTACTATGGTGTGAATAATAAAAACTTGAATGTCACTGTCAACTGAAAAAAAACCTGACTGTCACTGTAAACCCTCAATCTGATAAATAAAAACCTCCCTGTCACTGTCAACTGAAAAATAAATAATCTTGCTGTCACTGTCAACTGAGAAAGAAAATCCTTGCTGTCACTGTCAACTGAAAAGTAAAATCTCACTGTCACTGTCAACCCTAAATCTGAAAAATATAAATTCTGCTGTCACTGTCAACTGAAAGATAAAAATCTTCCTGTCACTGTCAACTGAAAAATAATAACCTTACTGTCACTGTCAACTGTCAGTCTGATCTGCACCAACTTGTAATAGGTATCTTTTAGCATAGGCAATAATAACACTATACTGGGGATTAAGGGAGGGAGGGAGGCATTGAGTGAGAGAGGGAATAAATTAGGGAGGGAAGAAGTGAGAGAGGGATTGAGTGAGAGAGGGGGAAAGTGAAGGGGTGAGAGAGGGAAGTAGGGAGTGCTCAATGGAGGGTGGGAAGGAGGGCAGGGGGGAGGGAATGATGAAGAGAGGGCAAAGGGGAGGAAGGCAGGGAGTGGAATTTAGTGCATGGAGTGGATTGACCTAGTGGTTTGGAGTTAAGTGGAGTAGGGTAGAAACAGGGGAGTGAATTAGAGAGAGTGGAGGTGAATATAGTTGAACAGGCTCGAGTGGAATGATGTTGAGCAAGTTGCATGGGGTAGAATAGAGTGGAGTAGAGTGAGTGTGATAGAGTGCAGATGAGTGAATGGAATGGAGTGGTGGAATTATGTGGAGCAAGTGGAATGGGATACAATGGAGTGGAATGGAGGGGAATGAAGTTAAGTGAAGTGAATGGAATGGGCCAAATGGAATGGAATGATATGAAGTGAGTGGAATGATGTGGAGTAAGTGGAATGGAATGGAATGATGTGGAGTGAGTGGAATGATGTGGCATCAATGGAAGGGAGTGGAGGAAGTGGAGCGGAGTAAGAATGATGTGGTGTGAGTGGAATGGAGTGTAATACAGTAGATTGGAGTGAGTGGAATAAAGTTGAGTGAGTGCAATTAGATTGCGGAGTATTTCAATTCACTCACTCACTTTACTCACCCTGCCTCACTCCTTTACACTCTATTCTACTTAGTCACCCTCACCCCTTTTTATTCCACTCTAATCTCTCCATCTCACTCCCTTCCACTCTAATCTACTCACTCCATCTCACTCCTTCCCACTCAACTCATTCCTTTCCACTCCACTCTACTCACTCTACCTCACTCCTTTCCACTCCATTCTACTCACTCCATCCAATGCACCTCTGCCTCACTCCTTTCCACTGCACTCTATTCATCCCACTTCACTCCATTCCACTAACTCTAGTCACCCCTTTTATGCCCCATTGCCCATACCACTCCACTCAAGTCATACACTCCAAATATTTCCACTCACTCCACTTAAAACTTAGTGTGCTTAAAGTGCACACCTTTGCTGTTGTTTTCTTCTTGTGTCTTATGCATGGATTTTGGCTGAAAATACGTTGCTACAGAATTAATTTTGTAAAACTTTTCATTTTTTGGTAGCATATCTTGAATGTTCACCACCCTACAACTCAGTCATGCATGCATCTAACCGCTTAGGAAGTAAGTTGAGGCGAAAGCCAAGGAAATCCTGCATGAAATTGACCCCTCACAACAATTTGGCAGCCACAACAAAAATGCAGTCTGATTGTGAGACCTTGGACAGTGGCAGAAATCAGCCTATTGCAGTCAACATAACTCCGGTATTAGGCCATTTTGAGGGCCTTTATACGGAGCCCCTAATAGGACATACCAAAAATAATTTTTTCTGTGGAAAAATTTATTCTTGCGGGTACTGAACAATTATTGCGGATACTGAACAATTCCTGCGGATACTGAACAATTCATCCCCTAATAGGACATACCAAAAATAATTTTTGCTGTGGAAAAATATATTCTTGCGGGTACTGAACAATTATTGCAGATACTGAACAATTCCTGCGGATACTGAACAATTCATCCCCTAATAGAACATACCAAAAATAATTTCTTCTGTGGAAAAATATATTCTTGTGGGTACTGAACAATTATTGCGGATACTGAACAATTCCTGCGGATACTGAACAATTCATCCCCTAATAGGACATACCAAAAATGATTTTTGCTGTGGAAAAATTTATTCTTGCGGGTACTGAACAATTATTGCGGATACTGAACAATTCCTGCAGATACTGAACAATTCATCCCCTAATAGAACATACCAAAAATAATTTTTTCTGTGGAAAAATATATTCTTGCGGGTACTGAACAATTATTGCGGATACTGAACAATTCCTGGGGATACTGAACAATTCATCCCCTAATAGGACATACCAAAAATATTTTTTCCCCAGAAAAAATATTCTTGCGGGCACTGAAGAATTCTTGCGGATACTGAACAATACCAAAAAGATGTTTTTCATGAAAAAATATTCCTGCGGGTACTGGAAGATTCCTGCAGGTACAGGAACATTTTTGCAGGTGCACAAAGAATTCTTGTGGGTGCACAAAGAATTCTTGTAGGTGCTAGAAGCATCCTTGTGTAGTGTACTCTCAGGAATGTTCCTGTACATGCAAAAATACCCCTGTACCTACAAGAATACCCCTGTAGCCGCAGGAATGTCCCTGTAGCTGTAAGAATGTCCCTGTATCCGCAGGAATGTTCCAGTATCCGCAGGAATGTTCCAGTATCCGCAGGAATGTTCCAGTATCCGCAGGAATGTTCCAGTATCCGCAGGAATGTTCCAGTATCTGCAGGAATGTTCCAGTACCCGCAGGAATATTTTTTGAATGAAAAAAATCTTTTTGGTGTGTCCTCTTAGGGGCTCCGTACCTTTACATGACAAAAATGGCTATAGAAAAGTAATTCTCACCATTAAATTTCCCTCTGATTTTTTCTCGGAGATGATGCTCATGCAACATAGTGTGTTATCAAAAAAAAAATGGCTGGGTAGAACTCATTCAAGTTGCTTATGTACAACAGTAAACATGCATAGTTGAGGATGTTGTAATTTGGGTGTGGGATCTATAGAGTATGTTGCCAGATAGCTTTGTCTTCAATTGTTTTGCCCTTACAATTTTCATTATCCATGATTAGTGATTCAGTAAGTTTGTCACATTCATGACTCATCTAGTTTTTCATTATTGCAGTTATGACCAAATGGGTGTGATTTATCAGCAATAATGTCATTCTTATGTCATTAGTATTTGGCACAGACTCAATATATTACTGATAACAGAGCCCTAGCAGGTGCCGTCATATGGTGGTTGCATGTGATCCTTCATATAGAACACAATCCTGTTATTGCCATAGCTTTATCTATCACACCATATGAACACTGTGAAAGTTGTTGACCCATATAGAATATGTCTACTGGTGTCTCGCAAAATGTCAAATTTGTAGTGATTGATAAATGATAGGTAGACAGTTCACCACTTACTCTTCTACATGATAGGGACATTTAAAACATTAAAATTGAAATTTATATTGGAAAATCTAACCAGTTGAATCTCTGTAAGCAGTATACTAAAAGCTGACACAGAGAAAGGGTGAATTATTGGCCCCATGGGACATTTTAGATTCTATAGGTCAGTCCTAATGTCCTAGTTTGATATGCCTGCACTGAGTAAGATATGGACCCTTGAAAACAATGCTAATTCAAAGGAACAATATCATACTGATGGATTTAATGAATTCATACCTTATTGAAGTTTACAAATTATGTTAGATGTGCCTCTACTGCTGCTTTTGTCATGTACCAACATACTGTATAGTCTAGGACACAAAAACTTAGAACCTAAATAAATGCCAACAAGCTTAATATGGCAGGAGATGGCAACAGCAACATATTCCTGACAAATACCTCTGGATCAGATGTCATGATGTGTGACCAGGCAAGCAAAAACACCCCTCTGCAGGGATATTCATTATCAAAGTTCATCTCAAGATCTTTAAAATAAGACAAAAATGTTTAAGGCTAGGGCACAGCCCTAAGTTTTATTGGCTTCTTTGTCAAAGAGCTATAGTCTTATACAACATGATCATACTATAGTGACAAAATATATTGAGGCACAGCACAGCTGTGATGTCAGTTGGTGTTGATGGTTTAAACCTAAGATTATGATTTATTTGAACATTGTAGATGTCGGACAGAAATCTCAACAGCACCAATGGAAACCCCAGGGTCTAATTAAGGGGGGTAGGCATGGTCAAATACCTCCTATACCTGTTGCTAGGCAATGTAGACGTCAAACAGAAATGTCAACTGGCAACAATGGAATCCACAGGGTCTAATTAGGGGGGTAGGCATGGTTAAATACCTCCTAGACCTGTTGATAGACAATTTAGACGTCGAACAGAAATGTCAACGACACCAATGGAATCTCCAGGGACTAACTAGGGGGGTTAGGCATGGGCAAATACCTCCTAGACCTGTTGCTAGGCAATGTAGACGTCAAACAGAAATGTCAACGGCACCAATGGAATCCCCAGGGTCTAATTAGCGGGGGTAGTCATGGTCAAATACCTTCTATACCTGTTGCTAGGCAATGTAGACTTCAAACAGAAATGTCAACGGCACCAATGGAATCCCCAGGGTCTAATTAAGGGGGTAGGCATGGTCAAATACCTCCTATACCTGTTGCTAGGCAATGTAGACGTCGAATGGAAAGCAACACAGACGTCGGACAGAAACGTCAACGGCACCAATAGAATCCCCAGGGTCTAATTGTAGGGGGAGGGGGTAACTCCTCGACTTATCCGTTATCATTCTATAGTAACAGTCCTATAGTTCTAATACAGTTTCCACGGCGGTCTCTGTAAGAATGATAACTTGCAGGCGAGGCCCTAATATAGCATAGCTACCCTATGGCTTAATGCCATTGCTCTTAGGAATAATTCCTATAAAACTACACAATTTAGGTTTAGTGTTCAATGGGTCTTAGGGGTAACTCCTACCTCCATGGCGGTTGCTGTAAGAATGATAATATGCAAGCAAGATCCTAATATATCATAGCTACACCTATGGCTTAAATTCATTGTTCTTAGGAATAATTCATATTAAACTACACAAGTCAGGTTTAGTATTCAATTGCACTGAACTTTCTGGCTCACTGTACACAATTACTACCTAATTAAGAGGATTATACCGGGTCCATCCAGGTGTTTGTGCATGCACATGGCTATTTCTCTTAACTCACCTTGACACAATCTGTGTATTTTACCTTTACATCAAAATACATGTACAGCTTCCACCTAACAAATGGGAGTTGTCTCATTGTATTGAATAATGATTTTAACACACCCTGGCATTTAAAAAACTCTTGTAACATGAGAAATATGTCTGTTACATTTGAAATATGAAACTGGGTTTTCTCCTTAAAACTTTTAAGGAAGCAACCTCAAACCCTAGATCCAGGTACCTTAGACATGCCCAAGCTATTGGTCTCAGTCTAATCCTATGTGCATGCTAAGAGACTTTTATGTGGGCAAGTCTACCCATTTTGCCACATTCCATTGCATCTACTCCCCTTATATGACTATTTTATTGGCCGAGCCAATAAAATAATAATTGGGTTAAATATTCCTAGTAGTTATGTCAGAACCCCTCCTTGAACATAGGTCATTATTCATATCTGAAATTGATGATTAAGCCCTAAATACTTAATAAACCATAATAAGGTCTAAAAACACAAAAAGAGCCTTTTTCATAAAAATTAATAATAATATGGTGATTTTTATCATAGATTTTGATCTAGAAGGGATTTTCCATTTCTGTTTTCAGTTTTGGGTTTTGGTGAGTATCCCCAAAAATTGGCATAAAAATATGCAAATTTTGATTATTGGCATGGTTGCCATGGCAACCAGGAATAGGCATATAGGTTGATTTCTCATGAAAAATGTTACCATGCAGATGCAGGCCATTTCTGCCCAAAATGATGCATTTTAAATGAAACCATTGAATTCTGCATCAAAAATTAGCTCAATGTATTTTTATAATAATTTTAGAGTAATTTTGCCCTCCAATGCCCCCTGGTGGCCAAATGGGGAATAAAAAATCCCCTGCGGTGGGGTGTTCTCCCTTGATTGGTCACATGTGTTATCATTCCATCATGGCAACCTTGTGGAGAGAGTGTAGAAGGCCCTCATAACTCCAGATAAATCTTGTCTTCTGCAGTAGCTACATCTCTGTCTGGGACTGTCCCCCACTGCCAGTACCCCCTTATCAACCCAGACATGTATCCCCAGCAGTAGGACACTCAATATCAATATCTGGTCTCTCACTTGGACGAAACCCATTCTGCTTGGTTGCCTACATCAGATATTGACCACACAGTCAGTGTATGATATTAGGGGAATGTTGTGATATGTGTGGATGACTAATGGGAAGATTGAAAAGTATAGAGCAATTATCAAAGAAAGATAGTGCGAGCATAGCTCTTGTAAACTGCTGTCCACGATGTTCAATAAATTATACCTCCCACGTAGCAGCCAACCTAAGACGGTGACCGCGGGGGAGGGAGGGAGGCGTTCTGGTTGGGCAACGCGCGTCTAGGGCAGACCGGACAGCGACCGGACCAAGGGGGGTATAAGCTCCCATTCTAATTCAATGTAAGTTCCCTCCACCGGCCAAAAACGACCAGTCAGGCCCCTACTATAGCCGTATAGACGGACGACAAGGGTCGGAGGGGAGGGAGAGACCAGTCAGATTCTATACTCGATTTCTGACGATCCGGATTCCACGTAAACGGCTCCTTCCAGTATGCTTATAATAAAACTGCTGTCCCGAGACAGCAGTTTAATAACATTGTGAAACTTAGTTTCCACACAATTGCACCCCTTTTAGAAATTAGTACAATTACCTTTATTGATAGGTCCACATTGAGTAACAACCTGAGTAAAGGGTCCAGCAAGAGGGCTGTTCTACAGCTAGAGCTCCTATCAAAAATAGGTTTCAATTTCGTCATCTTTTAGATATTTGTTTTATTATGATATCATAGTTTATGTGTTGTTTGCATGCACGACTCAGGAGATCTTCAAGATACCTGTATTTCAAATAGTGTACTGATAGTGCTGAAAAGTCCTAAACTTTTGCACACAGAGCAAGGAAATGAAAGAAAGCTTAAAACACCAATATGCTAGATGGTCTGTGGCAAGTAAAGGCTATCACTGTTGTTGTTGTTGGTGTTGTTGGTGTTGTTGCTGTTGTTGTTGTTGAATTCAATTGTTTTTGAAGTGAGTGAGTGAGTGAGTAATGGTTGTTTAACGCCAAGCCGACAGCTAAGGTCATATTCATGGCATGTAAGAAAGAGGGGACAGGAAAGAGGAGATTCAAGGAACGAATATGTGCCAGTGCCCGCGCATATGGACACCACCCACACTCAGAGAGGATAGAAAAGCAAGACATAGACCCCTTTTAAAGATGGCCTGGGGCTGGGGAGGCCCGCTGTTTTTGAAGTACCTTTAGATAAGAGCATAGCACCTAAATTCAATCAGATTTAAATGTAAAATGTTAACTCACTCAATAAAACAAAAGAGAGGCATTCTCACAATCTTCATCCTTATTCACAGAACCCTCAACAACTCAACAATAATGATAACACTGCACGAACCTTCAGATTTAAGCAATGTAAAGTTGTTTAAAGCTGATAAAAAGTGAAAAGCTACGGCTATTAAGCAACTTGAAGCACATTTAAGTGCAGATTTAATTAACCATTAAGCAACAATAAGCTGCTTAAATCTGAAGGTTCATGCAGTGTCACCATGGAATAGGACACAAGAATATAACCCTGAGTGATAAAGTTTAAAGGACTAGAATGTGTCTCTTTCAGTACATTTATACATTATCTTAAAAGATTCAGTAGAAAAGGGCATGTTGTCTGTATATACACGATGACATATATGTTGAGCCTCTAAACCCAGGCCAGTGTCTCAGATCTTGTTAGGCAACAGTCAGGCACAGCAAGAAACAGTAACTGTTAAGATTTTTATTGAAACCAAGGCAGGTTTCTGACAATGGGCCAACGTTGTCAGTTTGACTTCATACCAACGTTGGAAATTTGATGTTGTGCCAACTTCAGTAATATGCCCAGTGATCTGCAGATGTTAAATGTCAAATAAAATTTTGCTGAGATAGGAACGTTATTATTAATTGGCTATCTCATCTAAATTTGTCTCTAAAATAAATGTCAAATAACACTGTACAACAAAAGTTCACTTTTTCGAAAAAAAAAACAGCTGAAACCCACTTATTCCTATGTACCTAGAGGGACACATGGGAATCTGTATGGTCACTGACCATTTACAAGGGACTGTTTGTCCTCCTTTTATGCAGGAACTCAGACCAATCAGTCCACTGAACTGCCAATATATATGAATTCAATTCCTTTCTATCTCCCCTAAGGTCTTCAATATGTTTCATCATACCACGATTTGAGCCCTAACTTGAATATCAGGCATGTATTATCAGTGGACATACATTTTTTTGAGTGTTTTTTATATACCCTTTTGGACTAAATTCTGCAGTCTGGGTTGTGACTGCCCACCCCTACTCCCTATGTGTCCGCTACGGTAGGTCCTGCCTAACCGAGAAAGCCTTGATACCATTGTTTATTACACAACTTCTGTGATTTTGGGTGCTTTTTCTGGATATTCCCATTCTGATACCTGTCGATATTGCAGGTTGTAGGAGTGCTGATATCCTGGATATCAGCACTCCTAGAAGTGCTGATATCCAGGATATCCTAGGAGTGCTGATATCCAGGATATCAGCACACCTTACATGTCCTAACATGTCATATGTTAAATGTTAAAACCTACGAAATTTTGGATGCCGGGGTAGGGGTCGAACCTGCACTCTCCTAATCCCTAATCCAACTCCCTATGCAGTGCGCCACAGGGACTGATGAGAAATGCTTGGTTAGAACCAGGTCTCTATAAGTCATTGATATGATACAAAGCCCGGGGAGGCCACTCACATATAACTACTATACATTCAAAGTGTGAAAATAACCTGCAGTCTGGGTTGTGACCCCCCCCCAGGTTTCTCGCTGCTACTCCCATAATGGCGACGACTGCGGGACGCGTTCAAACCAAACCAAGCCAGTAGCAACCCCAGCAACTCTCACATGCGCAAGGTTAGAATAGCATTATAATTGTAGAGGACTGCTGAATGCTTTCAAACCAAGCCAAGCTGGGCGCCGAGGTGTGTGAGCCAATAGTCTAGTGGGTAGCGTATTGCGCTCAGCTTCTACAGGTAGGCGGGACGAGTCCCGGTCCGGGCGAACGTTTTTTTCGCTGTGTCTACACACACTATGGCAGGCTTCAAGTCCAGGGGAAGGGGAACGATTTTTGTTTTCAACTTTATTTATTTGATATTCTATTGATTTTTTATTGATTAATCATGTAATAAAAACAGTATTGAATGGGCTATCGGGCACCTCATTCAGTGTATTGTAGGATATCGAAACTCGTAGACTATGGCCACTCGTTTCAATATCCTACGATACACTGAATTCGGTGCCCAATAGATAGCCCATTCATTACTCTTAATACATAGAGATGGTAACATATCTGGCATGATGGTCCTATGGTTAGAGCGTCACCCCAAGGCTCTTTTGCAAGTTGAAAGGTCAAGTCCCTTTTGCGGTGAACTTTTTTTCAAATTGTTTTTACAGATTTCTCATTGATGGATAAGTCATGGTATAAACATATTAATATATAGATATACTATATCCATGGCTGTAGCACCCTCTGGCTGACATATCTATATTTTATTTTATTACTGTACCTCAGCTACCAAGCTAGTTCAACGATCTCTTCCCCCCTCAAATTGCCTCCCTGAGCAGCGTTCAAATCTTTTTCTGGTGATTCCCTTGGGACTGTGTCTATAATCAAGAGACTGATATGTTCAAGTCTGGGCTATAACTTCATTGTGGCTTTTTGGGGCCCAATACTGAAGTCATTTAAACTAATTTAAATGTGAAACTTACAGCCAAATCAGGTCCAAGCATCTCCTTAGAGAGACATTTTGACTATACTATGTAAGTAGCAGTTAAACCCTAGAAATGCCCATAGTTTTTTTTGGAAATATCCTGAATTAGGCTTTTATGTACTTGTAGATGCAAATTCTGACACCATTGCCAACACTCGCCACCTTTGATCCCTACATGGAGCACCTCCTCTAATAACCCATCTTCACAAAAGTGTAACACCACTATACACTCTCTGACACTGGCAGCATACCTCAGCCAATGTCCCTACCCCTGATATTGGCACTGTACCACCTCCAGCATGCCTAACCTGGCACTGTTTGTCCCCACCCTCCTAAACCTTGTATGGGGTAGGTTCCTGGTGCCTCAGGGCTCCAGGGCCAATGTTTGTTTCCACCTCACTAAGTTCATTCATGTACTGAGGCAACCTGGCACCTTTCTACTCACCCAGGTGTGCCTCTCTTTCACTAACACACCACATCAAGCACTACATCGCAGCAAAATTGTCTAATTTTGTTATACACTTGATATACTATGCTAGTAAAATGTATTAAATCAGTAGTACCTGTGCACTCCCAATTGTATGTTGTTTCATAAAAGACTGTCATGAGATTGCACAGGGTGCTATTTTACAAAATAAGCTATATATTGAATATATCCTCAGACAATAACTTGTGCAGAGGGTCCAATGAGAGAAGTGCTATTTCATAAGTAGCAGCCTTTATGTTGACATGAGGAGTTGGTCAAATTCTAAATTGTATATGAATTTCTGCATATAATAAGTCTAGAACTGAACTGACCATCTTGGGGGATTGCTGAATGATATTAAACTGGACAAACTTCCTTTATTCTGTACTTTTAAAATCAGTCCATGGTCCGGGGATAGTCTCCTCTTCCTTTGCAGTACAAAAAACACTCCTCACCCTTCCAACTGCATTTGAAAGACTACTCGCTGAATGGTTCCCCCCCCCTGAAAGGCCACCATTCAGTAGGGCCTCTGCATGTTAGTGATCACCCCACCCTCCCCTCTGCTGACCTAGACTCGACATCCTGTTGGCCTGCTTCTGGTCTGATTTGGTAGTGCATGTCAGAGATATTGAATGGCAAGCAGAAGATGTCAGGAAAATGGTCTTGGCATCTGATGCAGAGTTTTGTCTCATCTCCCTATCTGCAAACCCAAGTCGCCTGATGACCACCATGGCGTGCCTTACCTCCCAGTATCTGCTTGCTACAAGAGGGCCCTGGATTCTAGTATGCTTAGGTGTCAAGGAAGACCAAATGCTTCTAATTGGGTTTATATACAGTGCTTTGAACTGTGAAAGGCATGACTTTCGCACCAAGGCCCTTGAATAAAAGAGATGGAAATGAACAAAACTCCTACCAAGGTGGATTGAGCAGGGGCAGATGTGGTGCTTTCATCTTTATAGGTCAGTGTGTGGATTGGTTTGTCCAGTGGCTTAAGACCTAAGTGCTTGAGTGTTTGATAGTTAAATAGGTGTACTAATATGGATGTTTCAAGTGTTATGGAATACTACAATGGAGTATCAGTTGAATGACGGTGTAACACTGGAAAATGTATATAAATCTGGAATCTGAGTGAGTCAGTGAGTAAAGGTTTTTTTTAAACTTTACTTTAACAGCTAAGTCCAATGGGAACAGAATGATGAATCAATGTCAATTAACCAATTATCAACATTGATTCCATGGTCTGTGCCCACGAGAGGTTATATTCTTGGCAAAAAAGCTACATCAAGCATCAGTTTGACAAATATGCGCATGTCCATGCGACCTGAACATATGCATGAGACTTGATAGGGGGATAAGGTCTCTGCTGGACTGCCAGTGTAATGGATAGCTGGAGACTGCTGGAAAAAAACCTTGTACCCTTTGAATTATTGGTGGTGCTAATATTTATTCATCTATGCAGAAAGGTCCGGTCATACTCATCTAAATAATGAACCTAATCTCAGAGTAAGAAGTATGATAGACCCAAATTGCCACTCCTCAAGTGTGTTCAATAGAGTGCTGTCATACGGTGACCAAAAGGAGTCTTTCTTTTTGGAAGACTTAGGTCTGCTTCCATTTCACGAGGCCCTCCTTGCATCCTTAGCTCCACCATGGGTGTGGTGTAATTAACTTAATGACCCTAATCACTAACTTCTATAGGGCTGGCGCATTTGAGGTTCATTAGATGTCTAAACTAAGCTAAGAACACAGCTGCTCTTGAAAAGGGAGGAACTGAACAAACTCAGTCTAAGGTAAAATGCAAGAAAGCTCAATCAACACTATTTGCATCTTTCTCTCCACCATATTTTCAAAACACCAATAGTAGTAAGTATCAGTTCACTATTGTCATGCTTATTTTTGACTTATATAACAAGCACATCAGGCCATCATTACACTGGGTCATTACACTGGGTTACCATACAAAAATTGTCTTAAGGCAAAACTATTTCCTTGATATGAAGTTACTATATAAGGTAGTATCTTCTTTGTGTGTAGGTGTAGGAGGTCAATGGAGAGGACAGTAGTAAAGGCAGTATTCTATTAGCTGACTTATTGACCACCCATTCTTGTAGAGTAAGATCACAGAGAGATAAATGATTTAAATCAGGAATAGGATTTTGGCGGTAGGGAAGAAGGGACCTGAGAGAGATCGGTGAGCAAACAGAGAGACAGTCAACAATTAAGAGAGAATAAAAAAAACAGTTCAGGACAGTAAGGTGGACAGGCTGAGGGTAAGGCAACAGGGGAGAAGGAAGATAGAGGAGTAGTTTCAGAATGTTAACAAAGGCAATGGATGCTGATGTAGGAAATAATTCAACAGGAATAGACAGAGGAAAAGCAGCAAAGTCTAACTTCACTAGGAGTAGGGCATTATTTGGCTCTCTCTCTTTCATACTAAACCTGATAAAAGAACATGGGACAACCCCATTTTGATAGCTCTGAGGATAAATAAGCTGACAGTTAAACTGGATTGGATTTCCTTTTATATGCAGTGGGTCAGCCTGAAACCTCCATCCATAATTTACACACATGGTGAAAGCATCTTATCCTACCTTGTCCCTTACGAAATCCAGCAAAACAGTGCAATACTCACCTGAGAGTAAAGAAACATGTTAAAACAGTTAAAACAGGGTAAATCACTATTGTATTTGTCTTTAAGGAAAGTGTATACCCACCTCCTTTTTTACAGTTTCTGAATATTGAATTGCATATAATTTCATTAATTTGCATCAGACATTCACGTGTAATAGCTTATTTTGGCCACACAGTTTGTTTCTTTCAATTTCCTTACATTAGAGGGTCGGTTGCTAGGGACAGAATGCTAATGGGATAAAAACATTTAAAACATTCTTTTTCATGTTACTTTTTTCCAACAGCCATATAGGATATAATATCATTAACATTGATGGTTCTGATGATTTGTATATACTCTAAAGATAATTTACTAGGGAACAGTATCTCATTTAGTGGATATTACAATTATTAAGGTCTACAGAGGTTGCTAAATGAACAAAATCCCTGTTTAAAGGTGAATTCTCTCTTTTTGTCCTTATCTTTCTACTATAGCCTTCTCTGTAGACCTTAATATGGGTAAGAATTCCGTTGTAATTCACAATTTTACATTACGCTTTAGCAGCTAGGGGCATTTTGAGACACATTGCCCCAAACTGTCACTTCCTCACAACTTCAGATGGTCCCAAAATGACAGTATATCTAATAGAAATTAACCATTTTTTTATCGAAGCAAGCATCAAGAGAGTAATTCGAAATTAAGATAATTCCCTTATGCATTCAATCATTCATGTCCCATGTGTATTCATTTTCATTGGGGTGCTGCTTCTCTTTCCTTTCCCTTGTCAGCAACATCAGGGAAATCATGTTGGCGAAATCTTCCTCAGTTTGTCAATTTTCTTTCTCTGTTTAATAATTGTGAAGCCATGATTTGAATCAACATTTCTGTTGCCATTGACTAAGTGACAGAACTTCAATGAAAGAGATGCAAAGATTCATACACAATGAATTAATTTCTCAGGGATTCAATGTCTCACAGTGGAAAAGACAGTCATCTATAAAACAAATTTAAGATTCTAGGTGTTTGAAATAGTGAGGGGGGAACATTCATGGTATTGATTTTAAACTAGTTTTGGTTGATTTGATCGGCTTAATAACAAAACCCACATAATGAAGAGAGGAAATGCCAAGTGTCTACAAAAGAAAAATAATCAGACATTGTAACAAACCTTGATAATGAAAACAAGAAAACAGATGGTGTCTTCATCATCAGATTTTGCTTGCATAAAGCTATGTTATAGGATTCATAAGGCAATTCCTTTGTCCTCATTGTATTGGTGTCTCAAAAAGAGAATATTATTGTTACATTACCTCCCTTCTGTGGAAATTGATCGTCTATGAGCCTAAAGAAAGCACTTCTAATAGATGAAATTGATATGGGAATTTAAGTTGTGAAAACACTGGAGAAATGCCCCATGGGAATCTCTTTATGAGAAAAAACTAAATCTCAATCCTTCTCCCTCAAATGTTTCCCAACAGATGCCTTTAGCTTGCTGCAATAAGACTTTGCTGGTCCCCAAGCATCCCTACCAACCAAAAGCCTTTCACCACCAAGGACACCCACCAGTACCTAGCCCAGAGAAGGGAGCTGTTCCCTAGTGTGTGGAGATAATTGGAACATTAATACAGACTGACACCAGCCTCAAATTAGACAAAATGGAGGTTCTGCTTGATCCATTTACCAATTGAACTCAACATCATTGAGGGATTGTATGGTGAAGATGCGCAGTGAAGATCCCTTATTTAGAGAGCTTGGATGCTGTCAGGGATTTTCAAAGATACCTTCTGAGAAGAATTCCTGATCACCAATGGCTGACCTTCTATTCCCACATTACCCTCTTCAAGTGTTTCGAGATTACCTTTAGCCTAGCTGAAAATTTCTTACACAGGAAATTGGTGTCCTTTTAGGCCTAGGGGAGAGATCAGAGCTTAACACACTTATCAAAATATCTGTAATTCTGGGCGGAATGTACAAAGGAAAATGGGTAAAAGTTACCTTGTCTATTTGTCATGAATGAGTGGTTTTCTATTGCATCTGAAAATAGTCCCATAACTAGTCCATCAACAATTATGGGCAATGTTCCAACGGATACATGGCCATGCACATCATGTCATCTCTGGGTCGAGCACACCTCTCTTGTGAAGTACACCTGAATCAATGAGATAAATCCCACTTGAGACTAGAGACAAAAGAGACGATCTAAGCAAAATGGTTATTATCCTTTATTCCATGATTTCTGGGATTCTGAGTGCTTTTCCTGGATATTTCCATGCACATACCTGTCGATATTGCACACCATGATGCCTACATCATGACTTTTGTAAGGTGTGTGGTTATCCAAGGAAAACAGGCACCCAGTGCGGTTATCCATAGATAACCTGGACACCTTTCATGTACTACATGTCATATGATACATGTTAAACCCACGAAATTTCATGGCCAGGGTAGGGCTCGAACCTGCAGTCTCAGATCCCAAATCCAACTCCCTATGCACTGCTCCACAGGGACTGACGAGAGGTGGTTGGCTAGAACCAGGTCTTGATATGATACAAAGCCCGGGGAGGTCACTCAAATATAACTACTATATATTCAAAGTGTGAAAATCCCCAGCAGTCTGGGGTTGTGACCCCCCCCCCCCAGCTTTGTCGCTACTGCTCGCATAACGGCGGGCTGTCCGCTGCCATAACCGCGAGACGCAGAAGCATTCAAACCAAAGCAAGCCAGGCCGGGCGCTGTAGAGGGAGACGCGGTGGTCTAGTGATTAGGGCATTGCGCTCAGGTAGGTGGGATGAGTCCCGGTCTGAGCGCATCTTTTTTTCGCAGTGTGCGAATGTGTCCGCTACCATAACTGCGGGATGCATTCAAACAAAGCCAAGCCAAGACAGGCGCTGAGGGGTGAGACGTAGTGGTCTAGTGGTTAGCGCATTGTGCTCAGTCATTAGAGGTAGGCGGGACGAGACCCGGTCCGGGGGCATCTTTTTTTCGCCATGTGCACTGTAGCTGTCCACTGCTGGGCGACGAGGTGTGTGTACCGATTGTGTACAAACACTATTTTTCGACATGTGTCCGCTACCATAACCGCGGGACGCATTGAAACGAAGCCAAGACGGGCGCCGAAGAGTAAGACCCAGGGATGACTGCGGGCCGTCCGCTACCATAACCGCGAGATGCATTCAAATTAAATTAATACCATATTTCCTGGTTTATAAGCCCAGGCTTGTATTAGTACAGCCTACCACATAAACCTCCTTACTAAGTGGCAAATTGACCAGGCCTTAACACGAGGATATACGGTACTGCGGGACGCGTTCAAACCAAACCAACGACTGCCGGGTGCCGAGGTGTATGTACCGATCGTGTACACACACTATGGCTGGCTTCGAGTCCCGGGGAAGGGGAACAATTTTTGTTTTCAACTTGAATTTATTGATATTCTATTGATTATCTATGGGTATCATGGAATAAAATAAGTAGTCAATGGATAATTCATGACGAGTGTGTGTAAGCAAAGGATAATTACATGAGGGCATAGCCCGAGTGTAATTATCCTTTGCTAACACACACTCGTCATGAATTATCCATTGATTACTCGTTCATAACTCCCCACTCTAGCAGCTACTGCTACTGTGTTCCTTACCCTATATGAATAATGACTATCTGCCTCCCGGCAAGGAGAAAAAAAAGAAGAAGAGAAAAAAGGACCACTCACCTACCACATGCACACACAATAAATAATGGTCAGGCTCTAAGAGCTTCCGGACCATAGTGGGTACTCAAGAGGGGTCACCATCAGTGTCCCCCTATATAGAGTATGTAGAACTGCTGGCAGCATGGTCTCGCCTATGGTCTCCTAGGACTTTATTGGACACTAATATCTGGAGGCGAACTCTAGATGAAACTGCCTATGGCAGTCCATCCTTAAATCACTGCGTCAGACTGTGGCCAATAAAATGGAATCTGTAAAAGGGAGGGAGTAAGATGGAGACAGATATCTTAGAGCAATGGAGGTGATGAGTTAGAAGGGCGAATCTGGCATTTCCGGGAAAAAAACAAAAGTGGAATGCAGAGATTGCAGTTGTGTACATATTGTGGTACTGCAGTGCCTACATCTACCTGGGGCCATATAATGTGCATACCTCAAATAGATGTATGGTGATGTCTGGATATGTGTGTGCAATCAGAATGTCTTAACCTAGGTAATGAATGTCTCAGGCTGTAAGAAGATATGCTTTTGAAGACAGCGGAGTGGGGGGAATGGCACTTCAAGGTGATCCCCTACTTAGATGCTGTGAACAGGAAGGGGTAAGTAGCACAGACCCTGGAAGAGGGGAAGAAGAGAAGAGGATGTAGTGGATGCACCGCGCTACTTCTGCTGGAGTAGCCCTAATTAAATTCACACATCCAAAGGGGTTGGTGATCAGATTGTGCTATACAGAGAGGGTACAAGGAGGCTGGAAGAGGGAGGCCACATGTATACTACATGTTACATATGTCATCTAATCACCTGCCAATGATTATACTTGATGTGGGAAAAGAGGGCCATACATTGGCTTATTTCATGCTCCTTAATTCCATCAGGTGCAGAAACCTCCAGTGAAAGGAGCCATTACATCAGGCGTCTGCCATTCCCCATTTACATTAGAAGTGGAATATGCTCGTTCTTTCACTTCAAAGTCGTAGAGTGGGACATACGCTAGAGGTTTGTCGGGTTGGCTTGTGAGGGTCCCACGGTGGCCAGTTGCCATGTCACGTAGGAAGCTGACTACAAAAGCGATTCTATGGGGGTTAAGGGCAATGACAATGACAGGAGGAGAGAGCTAAGGAAGTCCATGATGTAGTTTTACTACTTTAGTTGTCTGATAGAGAGGTACTATAATTACAATAAAAAAAAATATTGATCATACACTTTCCACATTCATGTCCCCTCTTGTTCTGTTCTCGTCTCTTGTTCTGTTCTCGTCCTTTAGAAAGAAGTGTCATAAAATGGACATGTATAAAATAGAAAACCTATCTCCTAAAACATACATACTACACATATCCAACAAAGTTAGACCAACTACAAATGAAATAGTCTTTTATGATATCATTAGAATATCTAGCAGGTTTAACTTAATTGTGATCAAGCAATGCTTTCTCTTAACAACATCGTTGGTTCATCGTTAGATCTTGATACTGTTTGGATAAACAGAAGTGCTACGCAGTAGAATATATTTTATTTAAACATGAATTGGTCAATGGAATTCTAGGCATATATATATATATATATATATATATATATATATATATATATATATATATATATATATATATATATATATCCGAAGATGAGATGTACCCTTTCAACTCATCTCCATTTGAGGCTGATTGTACTCTACTATGTTACTATAATCATCGAAATAGATAAAAGACTAGGTGAAATTTAATCCCGCATTAGAAAGAAAATGAAACTGAACCCAACTATACACATCAACAAAATGCCCCATGGGAATAGTACACTCCCAGTGTGAAAAGGTAAACTCTGAGTTCAAAGGCCTGTGGACCGCGAAAACAGACACGTGTTGGGCCAGTATCCATCTCGTACCCAGCTTGCTACAAACAGAAAACTAAACATTTGTTGGCTACCAGCATCAGCTGCCTGAGTCAGTCATCTAAAGGGAGTAGTCCATCAGCCGACCTTTTCTTTGGCTAAGCAATGTTCAACCCATAGGTTTTGCTATAGCATGTGTATATAAGAAAGCCATTAGATCTGTGTCAGCGAATATGTCAGAATCTATTGCATAACTTCTGCCTTAAAAGTTACTTCTGGCTGTTTTTTCAATTTATTCCGTAATGCGCCAACATAGTGGACTTAGAAGGAATGGGCATTTAATTGAGGGAACATCACTTTGTATAATTGAGTTGTATATAGATATATCAACACTCAATTCTACTCAGCATATCTGGTGGATTTAAAAACTATCGAGGCAGATGTGCTGCCTCACTGTATATAGCAGAATTTGAAAACACATTTATACTAATAGGAACTCGTTGGCAGAGAGAGATTTGAATTTACATCAGATCTATTATTGCTGCAGGCAGAAGGGGCCTTGCAAAGTGAATAACATCAACTTTAGATGTGACAGACATTCCATCACTGACATATTCATAAATATAAATGAAGGTGGTGGCATTAAGATCTAACTTTGTGTGCATGTATGCCTAATGGGAAGTCATAATTCAATAAGAACTATACAGCATCTCTAATGGTAGCACTTATTTAGAAGAAAATAAGGGGAGTACAGAGCCATTGGTTTCTCCACTTAAGTATATACTTTCTAAACCACAGAGAATTGGTAAATTATAGCTATTTTTCTGTCTTGTAACCCAGACTGCATGTTTACATGACAATATCCAACCTTGGTCACTCAGATACCCACAACTAATAAATGAAGGGGGCTTGTCTGCTCCATATAGTGAGGCAATTACCAAGCTGGGTGCCAGTCACCTTCGACACTGGGGGAAGAGGTGTAGACGTTGAAAGAAAAACGTTAAGTAAAGCCTGCTGCATAAGCAATATCCAGCAAAATGAAGCTCATGCTAGAACGACATGATTCCTCAACTGTAGTGCTTGCGTGGCCTCTGAATAAAGAATCAATAGACTGCTGTGGCACAGGTTCATGAGAGCTATATAGAAGGGGCTTTTAAGGCAATGGCGTGTCCTATGTATATAACCATGATCACAGCCACACATCTTTTGAGATTAAATGATGACTTTTGCATGTACTTCCATCAGGGGTTCTGAATTTCTATATGGGTTTGATCTAAGGACTATGTATGTTATGGGATGTTTTCTCTTATCAGTATAAGGGAGTGACCATTTTTTTAAGAACAGGGGATGCTGATTTTGCATGCAGACTTAAAAAATTTTGGTCTCCCCCTCTCAACAGGCAAATCTTTTTGGTCCCCCAAAGGAGACAAACATCGTGCGTTAACGCACCAAACTATAGTAATGCATAGGTTTTTTTCACTGAAAACGGATGAAATTGTTTTGACCTCCCTTCAGAGGGGTTGAAAAAAGTTTGACCTCCCCCGGTCAAGGGGTAAAACATTCTGACCCCCCCCCCCCCATATCCCCCCGTTGTTTAAAAATGGTATCACTCTCTTAGATTCTTTTTTGATTTAGCTAAATATCTCAGTGGCAGATCCATAATCCGAGCTATCATAACTAAATGGCCTTACCTCCATACCTCCATAGAACAATTTTCATTATCCATGATTAGTGATTCAGTCAGTTTGTCACATTCATGACTCATCCAGTTTTTCATTATTGCAGTTATGGCCAAATGGGTGTGATTTATCAGCAATAATGCCATTTCCTTGACATAAGTTGTTGGCACCTACTCAATTTATTACTAATAACAGAGCCCTAGCAGGTGCTGAAACATGATGGTATTAAGTCATCCTTCACATAGAACACAATCAAGTTATTGCCATAGTTATATCTATCAAACCATTGGAACACCATGAAGGTCATTGGATCAATATAGAATATGTCTACTGATGTCTCAAAAACTGTGAAATGTGTCAAATTCGATACCATAAATGACAAGCAGAGAATTCCCGCTTACTCTTATATGAACCTATGTGAGAGGAAAATTCAAAATTATATTGGAAAATCTTAACTGCACCAGTTGGATCTCTGTGATTAGTATACCAAGAGCTGACACTGCTCCTCGACGGCACAGGTGATTAATTACCAAATACAGTGGAAAGCACAATCTTTGCCCCTATGGGACATTTCAAATTTCAATACCAAAGATGATATCCTAGATTCATATGCTTGCACTGGGTAAGATATGGACCCTCTTAAAAGAAATAGCATCATATATACTGAAGTCTTCCATGAAATAATACCTTATTGAAGTTGCATGTAAGTGTACATATTATGTCAGATATGCTGCTACTACTGCCTTTGTCATGTATGATCGTTAAAAATTTACTTCAGTTTTGCAAGGACAATATACATAAGTGTTGTATAGCCTAGAACACCCAAAGCACAAAGTTACGAACATTGACCTCAATGGCAACAACTTTATTTGGCAGGAGATGGCAACAGCAACATATGCCTCTTGATCAGGGGTCATGATGTTGTATCGTTCCATCATGGCAACCTTGTGGAGAGAGTGTGGAGGGCCCTCACAGCCCCAGATAAATGTTGTCTTCTGCAGTAACTACATCTCTGTCTGGGACTGTCCCCCACTGCCACTACCCCCTTATCCACCCAGACAAGTACCTCTAGCAGTTGGACACTCAATATCAATATCTGGTTTCTCACTTGGACGGAACCCATTCTGCTTGGTTGCCTACATCAGATATCGACCACACAGTCAGTGTATGATATAGGGGAATGCTGTGATATATGTGGATGACTAATGGAAAGATTGGAAAGTATAGAGCCATTATTAAAGAATGGCATCATGAAACTTAGTTTCCACACAATTGCAACCCATTGACAACTTACCTTTATTGCTAGGTCCACATTGAGTAACAACTTAAGTGAGTCAATCAAGAGGCCTTTTGTAGTGTTCTGCCACTAAAGCACCTACCAAAAGCGTGTTTCAATTTTTGATATCTTTTAGATATTTGTGAAAATTTGTGTCTTGTTTGCATATAGAATTCAGAACATCTTCAAGATACCTGTATTTCAAAAAGTGCACTGATAGTGCCAATATTAGCATAATGAAACAAGGATAGCATGTTAATCTCTGTATGTGTAACTACAGACTCAGGCTACAGACTCAGGTCGTCATCCTGACAACCTAAAGTCGTCATTTTGACTACCTAAAGTTGCAGTTTTAGGTATCAAGGTATTGAGGACTAAATGGTCACCGCTGACCAGTTTCGGATCTTTCATGTTTTCAGTGTGTTGTTGTTGTTGTTGTTTTATTTGGGGGAAATAAATAACTCTTGGTGTAAAAGATTTAAAGATACAAATCTGTTGTTTGAAAGTTGTCCAAAGGTAATAGCCTTGAATGACAGTATCGTGGCGACTAGCCATAGATACAAGCCACCTCAAGTCAAGTTTGGGATGACAGACCATTTTAGTAGAGATTAGAGAACGCTGTATCATAGATCGTGGAGGGTGAGGATGACAGATTGTCCCATGCAGAGATTTGTACCTCTAGCGAACCTCAGCCCTAAACACAAAGCAGTCTATGTGGTAGTTGCCGCATCCAGAAGTTACCATTTTATCTGTTTATTTTCCTGTTATCATCAAACTATCATCAGATTATCTCTGCGACAGAAATTCTCTTTCTTCATCATAATCCAGGCAGAAAATATACAGTTATCACAATTAATCACTAAAAACTATATAGATCTCATTTAATTTGTCATAAAGATGATATGGGGAACAGCCTTATCATTTCTGAACATTAAGTAGGCTGAGGTAGAGATGCAAATTTGGATGAACAAAAAAGGGGTTGTGGCAGCGTGGAGGGATGTGTGTTTGAGGGAACAGGAGGCTCCAGGGGGTTGCTTGGTGAGCCGCCAGATGGCAAAGGAGGCAACCCTGATGTCTGTTTCATGTTGGCGTGATGTCTAGAATGTTGGCCACCATTCACTGGTCACTAGTAAATGGGCACCTGGGCACAGCACCATGCCCACATGACATCAGTAGAGGCAGGTTCCAGCCAGGGGGATGGTGAGTAAGAAGGATGGTAGAAGATGAAGAAGGGATATGCAGAAGGTCAAAGGAGGAGGAGTTGCGGTATAGGGTGTTAGTTGTGTTGGTTAATACTAGGACGAGCCATCTAGAAAGAAGTTCACTAAGGGAGTGATCATTTTTTAACAACAGGGGGGGCTGGTGGGTCTGCGCACGGATGCGCGAAAAAAATTTCGACCCCCCTCTCGAGGGGGTAAAATTTTTTCGACCCCCCCCATAAGGGACAAAAATCGTGCGTGAACGTCCCCTTTTAGCCTATAGTAACGCGCGGGGTTTTCCACTGAAAACAGGTGAAATTATTTTGACCCCCCCCCATCAGAGGTATTGAAAAAATTCTTACCCCCCCTGGTCAAGGGGTTGAAAAAATTCTGACCCCCCCCTCAAACTCACCAGCCCCCCCTGTTGTTAAAAAATGATCACTCCCTAAAAGTGGCTGATTTCTTACTATTTCCCAGTTGTTGCATTAGTGGGTACAGATCTTCTATTCATTTCAACATCCCTCTACCTCTGAGGAGACTGTGAGGATACTGCAGGCCTCTTGGAGACTGCCAGCGGCACTTGAATAAGGCGTCCACATTGTATTATACTACTTTTCAATAAATGCTTTTCTATTTGGTCATGAAAACAAATACGACATTGAAAACGATTTATTTTCCTGATGGGGCACCCAGGGCTTACCCGAAATCTTTATATGACTGTGAATCCATGTGTTACACGTGCCGAATAGATCTTAAATCTTACCTTGCACCTGGAGAAACCACGACTTGTATAGAATATAGTTCAATTCTCACCTGAAAAAAAGAAAAAGGATATACAGTTAAGAACACATCATTTATTAATGTCTATATATTAGACTAATACATTATCATACAACAGGGGATTCTCATAATACAGACTTATGGGCTATTCTTATCATTACTTCATTTGGGTATTCATATCATTAAAAGTATTCTGTACATTTACTTGACTTTGCATATCTCTCTTGTCTATATCGAGGAGATAACATGTCATTGAAAATAGGTAAGATCAATTGTTGTTATGATTCCATATCCAATCAAATCTCAACCAAGACTATTCCTACAACATAAAGTACATAGCTGCATGGGCCTGTCCCCTCTTCCCCCACCCCCACACCCTTACCCAACACTTCACCACCAGCACTCCCCCCCCCGCCCTAGTCCGAGGACATTACATATCAATATCTGTTCTCTCACTTGACAGAATCCCACTGACTCTGCTTCGTTGCCTACATCAGATATTGATTCCATACAGGGTGTGTATATTGGGTGGATGATGTGATATGTGTGGATGACTGAGTGAAGGAACTGAAGATTTGATACAATAATCATGCCATCCTATCATAAAGTTAGTTTCCACACAACTTAAGCCCATCGGTAAACTAGCCTAGTGCTATCTGTAAAACCTAACCCTAATGTTTGGTTCATGTAACTCTGGTTGAAGTAAAAATAGTATTATAGAATGGACGGACATCCCATACCTTAAATGCACTTAGAGGCAGTTGAAAGCTTTCACGAGCAAATATTAAGCTAATAGATCATGGATATCGGGGCCCTAGGGCTGTATATACAGCATATACAGCCCGTGGGGCCCCGATATCCATGACCTAATAGGTTTATACCACCATTTCCTCCATTTTGTATCAATTTCTTACCTGAAATCCAAAGAATATAGCCAGGCGAAGACATTTTGGAAGTGCTAGCGACACGGCCCGTGGCCACTCTGCATGAAGCCATTGTTTTTGTTCCTTGCCGGGACAGGTACCGCCGTGTTCACACTCATTTTTCGTATGGAATCCAACCATGACAAGTTTTCAAATTAAAACATACCTATCCTTAGACATTCTAGATGAGTACTCCATGCTTGATATGTCCGATATATTCAAAATAAATAAGAATCCATTGATTTTCCAAAACGGTCCGAAATTTTCGGCGTCTTTCTTGTACAGCGAGCAGTTGACCTATATCTACATCCGGGCCACTGACACACTTTCGCCGGACAAGGAGGCGGGTGGGAATGGCTGCACCGCGACTCGCTTACAATAGAAAAATCATTGGATTCTCCTTTATTTTGAATATATTGGACATAATACGTATGGAGGGATCATCTAGACTATCTAAGGATATGTATGTTTTATTTTGAAGACTTGTCATGGTTGGATTCCATACGAAAAGTGTGTGTGAACACGGCGGTACCTCTCCCGGCAAGGAACAAAAACAATGGCTTCGCGCAGAGTGGCCACGGGCGTACGGTGGAAAAATCAATGGATTCTTATTTATATCTAAGAAAATGGAGAAAATTAGCACGCATTCCTCGTCTATGGATCGAATACTTCTTGGGATTTTAATATTATGACATGACAAGCTTGGAATCAACAACGAAAACTGACTGGAAACGTAGCACTAGGACCTCAGGTTAGAATTATATACTTTCGCATTGGATTTCATCACCGTTCAGTGTGGTGCTATGGCTAAGGCCTTCGCCTACCACCACTGCGGCCGGGGTTCAATCCTCATACGAGTTGGGACGATTTTTCACAATGGAAGATGGCCAGATTGAATTTGTATATCTGCCACACATTTCCAAAAATATTCTAAGTCCAACTTGACCCCGAAAAAGTATATACCAAAAATTTCAAAAATGCACATGGGTGGTATATGCAGAATAATGCACGGCTAAACGGCATATAAACCCACCGGAAGTCCCGAAATCGTGGTATAATAAAATATAACAAACCGACCATCTTACTATTTGATAGTCTGGTATTTTAATATTCGATGTGCAATTACTCAATTCTATATCATTTCTCTCAATATGTATAGTAACATTATGTTTCCAATTCCCAAGTGCCAATATTCAAAAGAATGAGAAAGCATTGATAGATGTTATCCGATCACCATTTGTTCTAGCAACGTAGCTGAGACAGAGCGCAATATACGTGTATTACATTTGAGCGGACAAAATAGGAAGAGGTAATTTAGCTTGATTGTTTTATGTTAAGTAGTATTTCCACTGTGGTGCTACACTTGCAGATTAAGCCTGATGCTAAATTGCTGGTAAACACAAATTGGCAAAAACACGATTTCATGTGACCCCATAGGCCCCAGTAACTTGTGCACAGAGGAAGGAATTTTCCCAATAGTCAGACTCTAGTCCTAGACTCTCTAAGGATCAGAGAACATAGGTGTTGTGATTTCTGTTCGATAACCTGTGTTGACGAAGATGGCAGTAGGAATGAGATTAGCCCTGCTTCAAAGGCGTATTGATTCTTTTTTAGATCAACTAGAGACCCCCCCCCCCCGGCCTGCCATGCCCAAGAAGCAGGGGTATTCCCTGTGATGTATATCACTTGGTGAACTCTGACATAGAACTAAAAGGGCCAAGGACAACAGGATAGATGAAGTGTGTTGGATATGTGGATTGTAATAATGTGCTTTGGTCTTTTGCTATTAGAAGGTGTTAGTGCTTTGGCTGAGATTTGTATGGCATTGTATTGTCGGAATACCAGCAGTGTATTGATTAAATATTCTTAACCCCTTCCACCCCATAAGGAAGGATTTGCACGCAAATCCTATAGAGTAACGGAATTCCAGGGGTGAAAGGGTTAAACTTTCATCACTATTTCCAATATGACAGTTATCATGCCACTCTGCAATGGCACCTGGAATAAAATGTATATAAATTTACATTTGGAAGAAAATGTTTATAAATTTGCATTATCCCATTATAATAGTTCCCAACACCAGCCATAGATTACTCAAAACTAGTCTAAGACCCCGGGCCTCTAATATTCCGAATGCTTTCTACTAAGTCAGACATGACAGCAGTAGGTTAGCTTACTCTAAAAGGACGGCATCCTAATGCAACATGCCATGAAAAGTAACTTATCATTTCAGAGGCCATGCTTTAATAGCACTCTACAGGGCTGGTAAATTACTATAGACCAAGACTACCTCTATGCAACATGCTCTCCTCTGACTAAGGCTTCTGTAATCCTAACATCAAGATAGAATAGGACTGTCCACCTTTCCATAAAACAACTGTACACACCAACCTCCTTCTTGGAGATCATTTTCCTCATGTGCCTAAGGTAACCAGTTCCATACAGAGAAGTGAGATTACTGCTCTTTGGGGAGCAATACAACAAAGGGATTGAAATGGGATATATGAACAGATTCAGAGATAGTCAGGTAGGGGCTGTGAAATGTGACCCAGTGAGCTACCCCAGTGAGGGAGTAGCTCCTGCTCCAAATCCTGGGGGTACTTGATTTTCTACTGACACGAGGGTGCGGCTGGACCCATGACAACCCTTGCACTTGGTGGGAGGAATCTTCAGCAAAAGGACTTTAGCAAAAATAGTGAGTGCCCCCAGGCTCCAAATGCATTGGTTGGTCATTGAATGTACCACGTGTGTCCTAATGGAACAGGTAGTTGGCTCATGTTTGGTCACTGACCATGTTAAGGAACCTCTTTAATTCTCAGATGTATGGTTATATTGCCTAATCAGTGGGGAATAAGATCAACCAAAGATATATAACATTAGCAAGGTCAAACACTGTGTTACTTAGATCCGCCTCACCAAAGTAGAAGAAACAGCTCACCAAAGATTAATGGGACCAGACCATTAATCAACGCACCAGGCAAGCCACTTGAATTGAGCTTTAAGAAAATCATAACACCAAGATGGGCAAAAGACACTCTTTGTATCTTGAAAGAAATCAAATTTTTAAAATGCTGGTTTCAAGTAGCATATATAGAAACGGTTTGTGTCACCTGGGCACCTAGCCAGACAAGTTTTGTACACTCTGTCAATTGAGTCCTACATCCATATCACATTTGTTTCCTGATGCATATCCTTTTTGTTTGGATAAGTAAATGTGTACATCAGATCATTAGATCAGATCAAAAGGTGATGTGAAGCATCAGGTTTACAAGACTTTGTAACAAGTCCTGTCACTTCCCTGTAGTTACAGTAATTAACCTGAGGTTGTCCCATAAAACCACAGTGTTTAATGAAGTGAAGAATGCAAGTTACAAGGGTCATTGATAACACCTTTAACAAGGTGCCCATTAAACAACCCCATTGAAGATTTTTTAAGGAGGAAATGGTGATGTTGGCAGGGGTAATCAAACTCCACATGACCTGCAGAGGGCCCTAGGCCTATAATGTCACTCTTTCAAAAGGTCTTAATTAATCTAATCCTACAGCTAAAACAGGCTAAGGTCCTTCCTTCAAGCAGGATCTTGATTGCTTGTACTCCTTGTTATACCTTTCAGTGAAATGAAAAGGTACCTAGCTAATACAACCAGTATACCCCATGTGGCCTTAGAACATATATTCAATATGCATTGAAATTGGATAGCTAATTCCCAGTTATTCTACATGCCAAAGCATAAAGATGTAACCATATATATGCTCTTCTGATGATCGCCTGTTGGCTAGAGAAGCACTGCCAAGGAGTAATCACAGTGTGTCCTTCATGATCTATCTCAAGCTGGGACAATTCAGTGTTTTAAGGGGCCTAAAGTTGATTGACTTAACCCCTTACTATCCAACCTGAATAAGATCAAGATAAACCATGTGTCCTTCTCTCTATAAGTATACTTCACAAGAGCCAATGTACTGAAGCACATGCTAAAATATTCATATGTAAGGTAAATCAAATCATCTTGGTCCCAGCATACATAGACTACAGTACAATACAGTAACTATCATCATCATGACATTGTAGTCCTTTAATGAAGGTCAAAATCCATACCACCCACCTTGGCATTGCCAGTGTACTTCAGTTAGCCTCATTACCTCTTCTATTGGCAGGGTTTACCCATCCTCTGCCAACACTGTGTACTGGACAGGATCTGGCACCTAAAGCCTCAGGGGTATGTAAGTAGGGTACTTTTCCACCTCATCAACCAACAACCTGGCACCTTTTATTCACTGATTCTGCCTTAACTGCCACAATCTGGCAAGTAAGTGCTCTGTGAAAGAAATGCTGTCAAAATAACAGTCAGCTCCTTGTCCCAATACTGCCTGAGATTTGTCATTATTTTTACAAAGATTCCTTATGCCACTGTTTTTAACTGCACTGCCACCTGGGGCTTCATTGCAGAACTACATAAGCAAAGGTTCACGAGTTGGAGGAATGTCGGGGGGTTATCGCACGCGCTGATCAGTTGCCATTTCTACATCCAATGTTATGAGCAAATGTACAGAAAACATTGGTCATTTTTCAATAGATTCTTTAGATCATTATGCTAATAAGATGCATGATTTAGGGCAAAATAATGAATGACAGAGCTTATTGGCTGTATTGATATGGTTATGTCATCCTATGTTCATTATGCCATATCTGGAAGACCGGAAGGGCAATCTGCAAGTGTCACACCTCATTTCAAAGCTGATGACTTCAATTTCAAATGTTACATTATGATTATGGTGGCTCACTGTTTAGTTTTAGGAGGATGCCTTGTAGATTCAACATTATTTTATTTCTGAGTCTTTATAGTCCTTATATCCATAAGTCACCATATCATTCCCTCATAGCTTCAAACACACTATCCAGTCTTCATTCCCACACCGTACCCTTTGTACAACCACTATCTGTGTAAAGAACTGCTATCTGTACAACTACAGTTAGGGGCTGATCATCTCACCACTATCTGTGTTCAAATAACACTATCTGTATCAAAGCTGGTGTGATAAAAAGCTGTTATCTGTATCAAAGACACATTAGATTCCCCCTTACATCAAGTGTATCGCCATGGTTTATATGACTTAGTATTCTGATGTCAAAGTTTATACAGATAGCATCAATTTACACAGATAGTGGTTGGTTGGGTACTGCATATAGTGTTCATTTTTACACAGATAGTGGTTGGATGGTCAACCTCTATGTGTAGTACTTCAACTAACATGGTTTACACAGATAGTGGTTGTACATCCTTCCATCTACACTCAGAGACCTCCCTCTACCAGTGAAAGGCCACCATTCAGTAGGTCTACACGAAGTGGTCAGCCATCCAACTTCAGCCCATAGACCAAGACTGGAAGTCCCGCCCACCTGCTTCCAGTCTGGTCTGGTAGCACATGCACAGGAAGTTCAATGGTAGGTAGAAAGATGTCAGAGCCAGTCAGGGAAATGGCACTGGGGTGTTGAATGGAGGGTTTTGTCCCACTTCCCTGAGTTCTAACCTCAGTTAACTGATGACCACTATTGGACACCCGGCCTCCTGCCATTGACACATTCCCTGATAGGCCCGGATGTGGGCATGTTCTAGGCACCAAAGGGGGGCCTCTATGCTTTTAAAGAGGCTTTTACACAGTGCTTTGAGGCCCTGACCTTTGTGCTGAAAACAGCTCAACTTTTCCACCCAGGGTTATGAGAAAAGGAGATAGAAAAGAGCTCAAATCCCATCATTGGTAGGTCTACCCATTGCAGCCATGCTTTGAATATCACTGAGAGTAGTCTAGGCCTGAATGTGTGAATTCCTGTCTGAAATCAGTATAAAGTATAAAGACCAAAGATGATTAATCCAATCAGGCATCCAATTCTTTTAGGTCAATGGCTTTGTTGGTTACTTCTGTCTTGGGTCTATTAAATGTCTTAAAAGGTATACGTTATGGAGATCTGAGATATTCCAAGAATAATGAGTCACGCAGTATAGGGCATTGCAACAAAAAACGATACCATTTCTATGTGAGAAAACATACTGTCTTATTACTGTCTAGGAAGAAATAAGAAATGAGGAATATAAGCAAACTTTGATTATATCAGTTGCTGAACACAATATCGTAAGGATGATAGTCCGTTAGAAGGGGTCAGTTTGTTTTGACATTACTCTGACATCAGGTAGCAAGAAAATGCCCTCTCCAACCATTACAATACACCCTGCCTATCCCCAAAGGCCCTATCCAACACTTCTGTAAGCAATACTCTAGGATAGCCTTGAAAGAAAAGACCATCTCTTTTAATGATGACTTCCTTTGTTAGTCTTTGAATTGAATCAAAGGATTCTGACTTATTCAGTTACACATCTGCTTTCATAAGGGCAGAGAGCAAGCTTCTCTGGTGTATTCTATGACGTCACCATTGGTCCAAATTCACCAAGTGGTGCGCTTGAAGACTATTACAACCATATTCTAAATTGTGATCCTAACATAAACATCATCATAGTATTATATATTATAGATCAGGTGGGTGATATAATGTTAATTTTCAAAGTAGATAAGCAAGCAGTGTAATAAGGCGCCTATGAGTAGCATCTATTTGCAGATGAGCAGTGCTTTGCAGTTAGCACCAGGATGCATTGGACCAATTGTGAAGTCATACAATATGTTTGATAGACTGCTTCCTGCCCTTATAATGGCAATACGAAATCTACCAAATGAAGTATTGATGAAAATGGGGTGGTCCTTTCGTTTAAAACCCTCTACCTTTACAAGTAAGAAGTTCCAGGTTTGTCATATCTTTGCAAAAACTAGCCTCCAATGTCCGACCAGTCATGCATTGAGCCAAATGTCTAAAAGCCTTTATATAAGGTTGCAGATGCTCTCCCATCACACGTAATATATATATATATATATATATATATATATATATATATATATATATATATATATATATATATATATGTATGTATATATATATATATATATATATATATATATATATATATATATATATATATATATATAGCCACACCCTCAGGGAGATGTGACAACCTTCACATCATGACAGGCATCAGAAGGTAGGCCTATACTGTGTTATTGTCATGTCAAATAAACATCCCCCATCCCTGGGGCAGTAGAGACTGGCTTAACATGTTAAATGCATGTATACAGAGGAATGATGAAGTCATCAGGAAAGCTATGCAGTAACTTAAATCCTCATGTCTAGGGCAGACTTCGCATATAGGAATACCCTTAGTTGATAGAAAAGCTACATAGAGTACCCCTGGGGCTTGATTCTGGTCAGTCTTTTACTGTACTGTAGTATAGAGACTTTGCATATAAGGCACACTGTGAGTTCAGGTGCATCGAAGGACATCCATATGTATGCACCACACCCTATACGTGAATATTTAAGGCCACGCCTGCACCATATAAAAAGGGCTGCATTGTAGCTCTTCATTTTGAATTTTCTATAAAAAAAAGTGTAAAAATCCCACACACAATGAGAAATTATCTCCGCAAGATAAGAAAGTTAACATCTTAGGGGATATTTTGTATAGAAACATAATTTAAACGGCATACTAATCCCCATTCACCCACCTACATTGTGAGTGTGTTGTTTACATGGGGCTTGATGTTAACCCTTAGAAATAGTATCTAACAAAAATATTGAGTAAATAAAAATAAAGAGGCCCTCCCTCATCACAATAAAATAAATAAAACAAGCCTCCCTCCCCCCCTTCTATTCAGAAAAGTATCCGCAAAGCTGAAAAAACCTTTTGAGTGCCCTTAGCTAGTAAATAATTTTATCCCCTGTCTAGACAACTGCTAGAATAAAAGAGAAAAAGTAAATACCTATCTCTTTTGAGCAGGCAAGGTATAATTATATTTAGATACATTTATTCTAAGATCACGTACATTACCTAATTTATGAGTTGGGCAACCTGTAACTGCTTCCTAAGCATCAGGTTTTCCCTATTGTGTATAATGTGGTTATGTGAGCAGTTGGGATGAGATAAATCTTAGAAGTGATGTCTCCCCCTATATATATACTTTGATCTTGAATGAGTATTCCCAGGTGCAGAAGTGCTATTTGTAATGCATGCATAACTGAGTCCCTCATCTTCAATATTTTCACCATTCTGTCCTTTTAATTCGATAGAAATCAAATTTTTCTGCACTGTACGCTTACTCTGCATGACCAAAACTCTCCAGATTTTGTTCATGTAAAGGGAATTGCTGCTGGTATTTCAGGAACTGGTTTTTGACATTTAAGATTTTTAAAGACATCTTGAGAAGAATAATGTTGATGTGAATCCTGCTTCAAACTACTATTTTGCTGTAGACACCTGGACATGCTTTTACAGAATTGAAATACCAGAGTTACTCATTTGATACATGAACTGACCTACAATGATGCTGCTTTAAAAGTGTAAAACAGAAATAGTGAGCATACTGTAAAGAGCACCTAACAGTTTTTTGAAAGGTAGAAATTCAACAGAAAAGTCACAAAAGCCTCAAAGTATTTGCAATATAGTATACTTAAAAATGCAAAGAGTCAAAGACTCTTTCTTGTGATACAAGGGATAATCCTTTTTTATTTCACAATTCATTTCTGTTAGCTACACTTTACTTTAAGGTTGTAAACATAGATTGACTCTTTTAGAGAGCTTTATATCTAATTGCCTCTTGCAAACAGACATCTAAAATTTGAAAAGAAAGGAGACCCTAGTTTAAACAGAATTAGCACTGTCAAAATGGCCAATTATTGCCAGACAGTGTTATGGAGTACAATTGTTCCTGAACTGCTCTTTGCCTCCTCTACCTCTCTATCTGCTTACATCTTATGCTGCCCCATCTGCTGACAATGTCTAAGGAATGAGTAGCTCAGTATGGCTTAGGAGCGAGTAGCTCAGTCAATAGCCCATTGTGAAGGTCTAATTATTGAGGTTTGTGGGGTTAAATATGAATTCAATAAAAGGCTTTGAGTGGAGGGTCTGTAGTCAGATGACCATAGAGGGTAACCTATGGGGGCTGTGGTTGGGGCAGGGGGTGCAATGAGGAGGCAGTTGTTGAGCAGTATTGGTACCCACAGGTATTTATTAACCACACCACCTGCGTCCTCCTACCCACATTCACAGTGTATTCATTATGTAAACTTCCATATGGGCTGATAGTTTGTATAATGTTGTACATTGGCCTGATGTGTATGCATACATGTGATCTATAAATTGAATGTGCATTGATGAACAGTGAATTGATGGGGACTGAACAACCAGAGCATGATTATGGTATTATTGTTTGCCATACAAATATCTATGGATTCATGAACTGCAGAAATACTTGCTCCAGATGATAAATAATGAACCTACCCTATTTACCATACTACCCCGTGTATAAGGCGCGGCTTACACACAAGGATAGGGTCTTGGTGAAGAAAGGTTGAGGGAAAAATCTTCCCAAGGTCTCCCATAGATTCAAAAGTGGTTGTAGGTCTTTGGGGAACCAATCAGCTTCCCATAGATTTTGGGTTCTTTTTTTGTTGTTTTTTTCTTCGTACCAATGGGACCAATGATTAACTACCAAATACAGTGGAAAGCAAAAGTCTTCCATGAAATGATACCTTATTGAAGTCACATGTATGTGTACATATATTTATTGTCAGATGTGCTGCTACTACTGCCTTTGTCATGTACGATCATTTACATCAGTTTTGCAAGGACAATATACATAATTTTTGTACAGCACAAAGTTATGAACATTGACCTCAATGGCAACAACTTTACATGGCAGGAATTGGCAACAGCAACATACATACACTTTCATCACTATATCCAACATATGACAGTTGGCATGCCGCTCTGCAATGGCACCTGGTTAAAGATCTATAAATTTACATTATCTCATTGTAATAGCCCCCAACACCAACGTTAGACTATTCAAGACAAGTCTCAAACCCCAGGGTCTCTAATATTCCATGTGCTTTCTACCAAGTAAGGCATGACAGCAATAAGTTAGCTTACTCTATAAGGACGGCATCCTAATGCGATATGCCATGAAAAGTAACTTATCATTCCAGATGCCATGCTTCATTAACACCCTGCAGGGCTGGTAAATTACTATAGACCAAGACTGCCAGACTACCTCTTTTCAACATACTCTCCTCTAACTAAGGCTTTGCATCCTTCTGTAATCCTAACATCAAGATAGAATAGGACTGTACACCTTTCCTAAAACAACTATGCAGACCAACCTCTCTCATTTTCCTCATGGGCCTAAGTTAACCAGTTCCATACAGAGAAGTGAGATTACTGCTCCTTGGGGAGCAATACAACAAAGGCCTTGAAATGGGATATAGGCACAAAGTCAGAGATAGTCAGGTAGGGGCTGTGAAATGAGACCCAATGAGCTAGCTCCTGCTACAAATGCTTGAGGGCACTTGATTTTCTACTAACAGGGGTGTGCGGCTGGACCCAAGACAATCCTTACCCTTGGTGAGAGGGATTTCCCCAAAAGTGACCTTTGGTCAGAAGTGACATTAATAATGTTTTCCGTGAACATTTCATAAATCAACACTAATTTTGCCATGGCACATTGAAATTTCAGAAAAGTGACCCTGGGTGAGAGGGATTTCGCACAAAGGTGGCCTTACCAGCCACACACATGTGTCTCTGACATATATATATATATATATATATATATATATATATATATATATATATATATATATATATGGAACTATATACCCACTGTTATGTATATATAATTAGCCGCGGACGGTTAGGGGACTACTTTCATGGAGTAGCAATATCTATGATGTCATAGTATGACATCACGGTAAACAGTCCTCCAGTATATAAGGTACAACTTTGAATCAACCGTCAGTTGGCCAATTCACCTGTACAGGTAACACCACGTCAAGTGTTTCCCTGATTTGTAAAAAGATTAAATTTTTACTATTGTTATTACTATTGTGCAATTTTTACTGACTTATGCTTATTGCCAATAAATTATTATGGCTTATTATTATAAAGGCATGCATGGTGCTGATAGCCCCAAGGTCAGTAACCCACCAAACCCATGTGTCTTTGATGAGATCATTTATTATAATATTCATATAATACTATATCACTTTCAATATTATACTTATGTATTTATTAGTACCGGTATATCTTCCCCTGGTTTTTGTGGTTAGATAGATACCTATATATATATATATATATATATATATATATATATATATATATATATATATATACATATCGTCACTATATATAGTGAGTGTCTCCCAGGCTTCAAATGCATTGGGTCATTACATGTACCACATGAGTCCATACAGAATAGGGGGTTGGCTCATGTCTCTTCACTGACCATGTGTAAGGAACCCCCTTATTTTCCTGGTGCATGGGTATGGCTATATTGTCTAATCAGTGAATAATAAGATTAATCCAAGATATATAACATTAACAAAGTCAAACACTGTGTTAAGTAGGAACCCTTTGAGTCAAGATCTGCCACATCAAAATGGAAGAAACAGCTCACCAAAAATTAATGGGACCAGACCATTCTTCATGAGACATTTTCTTAAGGCTACAAGCGAGCCACTTGAATTGAACTTTGAGAAAAATCAAGATGGACAAAAGACATTCTTTGTATCTTGAAAGGAAATAAACCTTTTAAAACACTGGTTTCAAGTAAGGTATAGCGGGCGCCTAGCCAGACAAGTGATGTACACTCTGTCAATAAAATCCTACATCGTTTTAAACAAAACGTTGTGTTAAGCATCAGGTTTACAAGACTTTGTAGCAAGGGCTGCTGCTTTCCTGCAGTTAAAGTAATTAACCTGAGGGTATCCCATAAAACCAGGGTGCTTAATGAACTGAAGAATGCAAGTTACAAGGGCCATTGATAACACCTTTAACAAGATGCCCATTAAACAAACCCATTGAAATTTATTTAAGGAGGAAATGGTGATGTTGGCAGCAGTAATCAAACTCCATACAGGACCTCCAGAGGGCTCTGGGCCTATACTTTCACTCTTTCAAAAGGTCTTAATTTATGTAATCCTTCAGCTGAAGCAGGCTAAGGTCCTTCTTTCAAGTAGGATCTTGATTGCTGGTACACTTGTTATAACTTACAGTGAAATGAATAGGTACCTAGCTGATACAACCGGTATATATGCATTCAAATTGGAAAGCTAATTTCCAGTTATTCTACATGCCAAACCACAGAGATGTAACCATATATAATTAGGCCTGCTGGCTAGAGATGCAATGCTAAGGAGTAATCACAATCAGTCCTTCATGATCTATCCCAAGCTGAGACATTACAGTGTTCTAAGGGGTCTAAAATTTATTAGCCTACCCCCTACTATCCATCTTAAATAGATTAGATGAAGATGAAACATGTTTCCTTCTCTCTATAAGTATACTTCACTAGAACCAATGTTCTGAAGCACAAGCTAAAATATTCATATGATAAGGTAAATCAAATCATCTTGGTCCCAGCATACATAGCCTACAGTACAATACAGTAACTACCATTGTCATGCTGTAGTCCAAAATCCATACCACCCACTTTGGCATTGCCAGTGTACTTCAGTTAGCCTCATTACCTCTGCTATTGGCAGGTTTTACCCATCCTCTGCCAGCCTTGTGTACTGGACAGGATTCTGGCACATAAAGGCTCAGGGGTCTGTAACCAGGGTAGTTTTCCACCTCATCAGCCAACAACCTGGCACCTTTTATTCACTTATCCTTCCTTCACTACCACACTCTGGCCTGTATGTGCACTGTTAAAGAAATGTTGTCAAAATAACAGTGAACTCCTTGTCTCAGAACTGCCAGGGATTTGTGGTTATTTTCACAGAAATTCCTTGTGCCACTGTGCTTAACTGAATGGCCATGTGGGGCTTCATTGTAGAAACTACACTGCTTTACTGCAATATGATTACGGTGGTTTAGTTTTTAGTTTCAGGAGGATGCCTCGTAGATTTGACATCTATTTCTCAGTGTTGGAGATATTGCCCCACACTTGACACAATATGCTTTAGAGCTGTGTTAGATTTGTTCTATATTGTTGATTCTATGACTGGTCTAAGGTGTGTAATATTAGACCCTGCATGCTGAGCTGAGCAGGATAAATTGACACAGGATCACAATGGATCAGTGTAATGAAGAGTGATATATTGCAATTCACATGCCTGTCGCTATAAAATCCTTCTCACCAGAAAACTGCTTGAATTAAATCTTTAAAAAGACCTATGACATATGATACACTGTATAATAACCAAGTATATTCACATAACCTGTGAAACACAATGCTCTATCTACCACATAATATTATACACAGGAAAGGTTAAATAGTGATTCTTCATATTCTTTATATCCATAAGACACCACATTCTTCCCTCATATCTTCAAACACACTCTCCAGTCGTCATTCCCACACCCTACCCTTTGTACAACCACTATCTGTGTAAAGATCCACTATCTGTACTACCACAGTTAGAGGCTGATCATCCAACTGATATCTATGTAAAAAATAACATTATCTGTATCAAATCTGGTGTGCTAAAAAGCTGTTATTTGTATTAAAGACACATTAGATTCCCCCTTACATTAAGTGTGTAGCCATGGCTTATTTGCCTTAGTATTCTGATGGCAAAGTTTATACGAATAGCGTATTTACACATATATAGTGGTTGGATGGGGACTGCAGATAGTGTTCATTTTTACACAGATAGTGGTTGAATGGTCAACCTCTATGTGTAGTGCTTCAGATAGCGCTCGTTTACACAGATAATGGTTGTACAGCCTTCTTTCTACATTCTAAAGAGGCTTTTACACAGTGCTTTGTGGCCCGGACCTTTGTGCTGAAAACTTTTGCACTCAGGACCATGGGAAAAGTAGATAGAAAAGAGTTCAAATCCCATCATTGGTAGGTCTACCGATTGCATGCATGCTTTGAATATCACTGAGAGCAGTCTAGGCCTATATGGGAATTACTGCCTGAAATCAGTATAAAGGCTTAAGATGATTAATCGTGCATTAAATTCAGTTAGCCCAATGGCTTAATTTGGTTTCTTATGTCTTGGGTTCAAAAATGTCTTAAAATCTAATGGAGATCTGAGGTATTCCAAGAATGATGAGTCACACAGTATAGGACATTGGAACAAAAGCCAACACCATTTCTATGTGGGATATAAACACATACTGTCTTATTACTGTCTAGGGAGAAATTAGCATCAAGCATCAAGGAATGGGTTGTAGGAATAATTATTAGCCGTTTCCCCCAAAACAAGAACCCTACAAGCATCCAGAAAAGGATCCTCATCCTGAGGAACATAAATGTTCTCGACAAGTATGCAACAACAAATAACTACAACAACAGTTTATCAAGACACCACCCATGATGACATTGATGGACCCAACGATGTTGAACAACAACCAGACACTACAAAAATACCAGCCGATGCCCAACCCCGGTTTCAAATATTACGAAAAATCACCATTAATCACCACAAATCCAAAACCCAATCTGACTACCTCAATGATTGCATTATCAAAAACATTATTCCTAAAGGACTGGCAATCAGAACTTCATTACAAATCCCAGAAACCGACTGGGACACACAACTAAGATGGGAAAATATATTACTTGAGACCGGAAAAAGACTAAGACTAGTCTTAAAAGACTATTACCTGGCAAGAACCTCAAAACTAAAACAAGACCACCAAAACTGCCTACAAGAACTAAAGAAAATCTGCAACAACGATGAAATGGACCAGATATCCAAACTAATCACCAATCTGGAAGACGACCTCTCCAACAACAAGCTCAAGAAACCTAAAAAACCAGGGAAACCCAACAAAAAACAGGCACCCACTACCAGCGATATTGTGGCACCAACAACGACCAACAACAACAACAACATAGTGGAACTACTGGTCCCCATAATGCGAACCCTGAACACCACTGACACCTAAACACCCTCCCCACAACCACCAAAATACTGACCCAAGCGCAACTATAGCCAACACCAAACTTGACCCAGATGTTTTTTACATCACCAAAACCCACTCTAGCGAACCAATTAAGTATTACTCAACCAGTGACAATCCAAATTCATATTTACCACTGGCAATGCTCCAAAACTGCAAAATTCTCACTCGAGCGAGCGCCCAAGGGGTTCCCCCGCCTCCTCACGGTGCATGACGTCATACAGGGATTTCCCTCCCATGCATGACGTCACATAGGCCAGTAACCATGGAGACACCTTGGAAACGTCCATTTGTTACACACCGCTATATAACGTCACTTTTTGACGTCCACAAACATTCGCCTGAGCAGCACCAACGAATCCACTTCACAACACCAGAAACAACCGCCAGAAACAACAAAATTATCATGGGTAAGACAAAGAAACATCCAAAAGGGTCGCCAAAGAAAAAATCAATGTCATCTATGTCAAACTACGAAAAATGCCGGTGGTGCACCAAGTTTATTAAACAAACAGATGCTGCCATAAGCAGACATCTAAGGACTGACCACAGTGAAAAAACAGAAAACAACAGTGAAACCACAACCACCTCATGTAAGTACCTTTGTCCTGTAAAGTCATGCACTAAAACATTCAGCACCAGAAGTAATCTCAAGCGCCATCTCAATAGTTTACACCAATCTCAGCAAAATTATTCTATTCCAAAACCCACTCTAGTCCACAAAACGACCAAAAAAGTAAAAAAAACTCCAATTAAAAATCACTGACTACACCAAGATAAAATTCAGAGTTGTGTACTGGGACAAACCTCCTTTTCCAGGCCCTAGAGCATCGACTGTCTCAACAGCCACTGGTACCACCAAAACCCCAGCAACACCAAACACCTCACTAAACTCACCAAAAAACAACCAATCAACCGCCCAAGTACTACTGAATATGCCATCTACTAGAAGAAGGGTCTACTGGCACTACTGCTGAAGGAACAACACCGGCCAAGACTGCCCCAGATACCACTGAAGACCCATGCATCAGGAAGAAGACTACTCCACTACCGGTACCAACTAAAAAACAGACCCTAGTGAAACCAGTCTCACGCTAATTTTCCCCCATCACTTCAAAACCAATCATCGACATCACCGACAAGAACACCACACCAAAACCCGAGAAAATGACAGCAAAAGACATCAAAAAAGACCTTTTTGGCTCCTCCAGATCTTCCAGCTCCTCATCGTCATCATCAGACTCATCCTCCTCATCCTCATCCTCCAGCAGCTCTAGTGAAGAAGGTGAAGTAACAGAACCAAAACCAAAGAAAAGGCGCTACTCCAAAACAAAAACACCAGCCACCACACCAAGAAGGATACTACCAGTCCCCTAGCTCTACTCGAAGCAGATCTGTCCAAAACGCCAAAACCACCAGTGATAAAGAAATCACCAATCAAAACAACAACAAAATCTCCTAAGAAATTCGTCCAGGTAATTAAAAACAACACCAGTGTGAAAACAACAGGCACCAGCAACATTCACCAGCGCTTAGGCATTCGACATAACCCCAGGGACTACGACAGGTACCATGTGAACAACACCAGCCATTCACGCAGAGACTCCATACCGGTATCCCAACCATACTACCAACAACAACACCAACATCAACCAATCATGCCACATCAACGTACCACCAATACTCGTAAGCTGTTATACCAGCTTTATGACACGGTTTTCCTGTTGGACCATCACGTGGCCCAGGCGATGAAACAGGGCATGAATGACAAAGGCTACTGAACACTTCCAAAATCATATTTATTATCATATTTATTATAATATTCATTATAATATTTAATAACTGTTACCATTTGCATCACTGTTAAATTGTATATACTTCATGCTTGCATGTCAGTTTTTTATAAGGGCTCTACAAAGGCTACCCAAGCGCCGCCCAGGTATTTATCTACTAGTCACCACTCCAGAGTAATAACACCAAAACCCACTCTAGTGTGTGAAACAAACTGACCCAAAATAATTGTATCATAGCAACACGGTTGCCATGGTTACCAATGATGGAAAAATGATCATTTATGTTACCTTAGGACACATTTTTGTAATTTTAAACATCTTGCCTGATGAAGTGGTATTAATTACTACGAAACGTCGCACCAAAGAGATCACCAACTAACATGACTTCAAATTGTACCACCAAATGTCTCTAAAAAATGTCTAAGAAATAAACTGTCATAAATTAAATTGACTGTGTCTGGTTTTGTGTGAGATCATTTCTTCTACAAATGAGAAATATGAACAAACTTTAATGACATCAATGGGTTAACATAATATCATATGATGACAGTCTGAAAGAAGGGGTCAGATTGTTTTGAGAATGACATGACATTACTCTGACATCAGGTCGCAAGAAAAAATAACCTTAAATATATGAGGATTTAAAGTAGTCAGTTATTTTTATCCCTTTCTAGAAAGCATAGCATACAGTTATACATTAGAATTTCTGAAGTGTAACACTAACCATATTTGACCTTGGCAAACTTGGTGTATGAAAAGCTAGGTTTTGTGTTCCTATTCCTAAGCATCAGGCTGCCCCTTCCTTTGTATATAATGTGGGTACATGAGCTGTTCGGATGAGATAAACCTCAGAAGTGATGTCTGCGCTAGACTTTGAGCTTAAATGGGACAGGGTATTCCCAAGTGCAGAAGTACTTTTTGTGATACATAATTGAACCCCTTACCTTTGGACACCTGTCACTGAGTGAGGATATTCAACATTGTGCGGATACTGACAGGCAATTATAAATGTGCTGAACCTAGCTACAAGGGAGATCTTCACCATTCTGTCCTTTTAACCCAATATAAATCAAATTTTCTGCACTTCATACTTTCTCTGTTAATGCGTCTTTGTATTTTGGTCATATTTAAAGGGAATTGTAACATATAGTTTAGGAACTGGTGTTTTGACATTTAAGATTAAAGACATCTTAGGAAGTATAGAAAATTAATATTGATGTCAATACTGCTTCAAACTAACATTTTGATGTAGATACCTGGGCATGCTTTACAGATTTGAAATGCCAGAGTTCCTCATTTGATACATGAACTGACCTACAACGATGCTGCTTTAAATGGCATTATTGAGCACATTGCACTTTGAGCATTTAACAGTGTGTTGAAAGGTTGAAATTCAACAGAAAAGTCATAAAAGCCTCAAAGTATTTGCAATATAGTATACTTCAAAACCCAAAATCAAAAGACTCTTGCTTGTGATACAAGGTATAATCCTTTTTGATTTTACAATACATTTCTGTGTTAACTACGCTTTACTTGTAAGGTTGTAAACACAGATTGGATCTTCTAGAGAGCTTTATATCTTAATGTCTCTAGCAGACAGACATCTAACATTTGAAAAGAAAGGTGACCCCAGTTTTAAACTTATCAGTCTCAGTACAACATGGCTAATTATTGTCGGAGAGGGTGAGTCCAATTGTTCCTGAGCTGCTCTTTGTCTCCTCTACCTCTATAACATTTGTGGATCAACACAGGGAAATGAGGCTCCCTGCGGGATTTTAGTACTGGTTTTGACCACCTGAGGGCCCTACAGGGATAAATAAGTGAAAACCTGAACAAAAATTGATTAAAGGTACTTTTTGATGAGGAATTCAGTAAATCTATTGTCAAAATTCTATTTTCATTCAAAACATTCCATATTTGGAATGCAAAAAGAATGTTTTAGGGCCAAAATGACTGTATTTGTTGATATTGGTTGCCATGATAACATACATTCCATTCCAAATTGAAAAAATCAAAAAATCCCTTTGATTAATTTTCTCACAGAGATAATTATAGTGAAAGCAGAATGAAAATCCCATTTCTAGATCCAAAGTTATGACTAAAAATGTTGAAACTATAACATTATTAGCTAATTGGCATAATTATGCTAATTCCAATTAATATCTCCTAATTAAATTATATAGAGCCTATTTCCTATGGGAATAGGATGATGGGCACCCATATTCATAATTTCATGTCTCGAAAACTTCTGAAGGTATAGACTAATGTGATACACCATTGTAAAGCTTATGACTTTATGTTCAAAATGGACTTTTTCTTTGGAGATCCCTTTTCCCATGGCTGTCCACATTTTACGCTGGCCCATCTGCAAACGAATGCTAAGGAGCAAGTAGCTTAGTCAATATCCCATTGTGAAGGTCTAATTGTGTAGGCCTAGTTTCTGCTTATTTCTTTGCACTCATGAGAATGAGGTTTGTGAGGATGATTATGAATTCAAATTCGCCATTTCTAGATTTGATGACAGTCCTTTCGGCACCAGGCATTGTGCACTGGGAGTGATTCATGCAAGGTCAAGTCAAATAACACTTGGTCATTTTCCCTGGAGCCATCTCATCCTTTGGCCAATAGAATGAGACATTATGGATTGGGTCAGAACAACCCTGCCTTATCATACCCCAAAGCCCCTTCTGCCCTTTGATCTGCCAAGGACATCCTGCAGGTCATTTGTACAATATAGAATATGCTATAGGACATTTAGGTACAGGACAGTCCCCAAGAGTAGGGGTTTAGGGTTAGGGGTCATTCCTGGTGATGTTGACTATAGACCAGTGGGTATCGTTCTCTTTAGAAAATCACCTTACAAGGCCGTTGATGACCACTGGCCCTTGCTCTAGACAGGGTTACCATAGAAACCAGTAATAGAGTTGCCTGATCAAGTATGGTGGCTGCAGTACCAATAACCTTTTCTCTACTGCCATCATTTCAGCATGTGCAGTGGCAATAAAAGTCATTGAGTGGAGGGTCTGTAGTCGGATGACCATACAGGGGTAACCTATAGGAGCTGTGGTTAGGGCAGGGGGTAGAGCAAGGAGGCAGTTGCAGAGCGGTATTGGTAACCACAGGGATTTATTAACATGCTTCCTCCTACCCACATTCACAGTGTATTCATTATGCAAACTTCTATATTGGCTGAGTTTTTGTATAATGTTGTACATTGGCCAGATGTATATGTATGCATGTGATCTATAAGTTGATCACATGTGTATACAACTACATAACAAAAGATGTTGTTGGTATTTATTGTTTGCCATGTAAATATCTATGGATTCATTAACTGAAAAAATGCTTGTTCCAGATGATAAATAACAGACCTACCCTATTTACTTTATTACCCCATGTATAAGGTCTGGCTTATACCAAGGATAGGGTCCTGGTGCGCCTTATAGGGTGAAGAAAAGCTACCTTAGTTTTTTCTATGATTTTTTAATTTGAAAAACAAAGGTCCTTACGTTAAATCTTTAAGATCTATAAATTCATGGTGCGTCTTATACATGACCCACACCTTATAGATGAGGTATTACGATAGGGGCCTATGTATCTCTTACTGCTATTTATACTATATAGATCTAGCTATCCTTATAGCAACCATACAGCCAGACATTGGTACCATGTGGCCATAACACTGTGCCCAGGTGCTCATTTACTGGTGACCTACAGATGGCGGTCATCATGGCCGACATCAAGCTGACATGAAAAGGACACCGAGGCTGCCCTCAGTGTCATCTAGCTCTTTCAACCTTGTCCCCAGAGATGCTTCCCAGAGTCTCACAGCTTTACTCTACTGTCACAGGAGACACCATGCTCTTACGTAATATATAGATTTATATATCTCAGTCCCACATATTACATGTTTACATATTAAAAGGGCAATGCATAATTTAATCAGAATAATAAACTTTTTTTCATCAACTCTTTCTGATACTCTGAAAGATAATTATGTGTGTAGATAGTGTGTGTGATAAAACCAAAAGCTAAAAGAAAATCAGCCCTTTCTCTGTATCTGATGATTGTACAGATGTTGCTATTTCTGATGATGTAATAGAGTCTTAGGGGTCTATATTATGTTAATATTATGCTGCTTATAACTATGATGTGGAGCATGAGATTAAGACCGTACATTCTATATTGTTCTCAATCAACCCTAAGCCAAAGAGTGGCTGCAAAAGGGTGGCATATTGATGCTGTGACACCTCCATTGAAAGCCTGTACTCTTCTAAAGTAGATTCTCAATACTGCCCCACAAGGCCATCTCGCATATTTGACTGGAATATAAATCACTTCCTGGACTCCCTTGGACTGTCAAAACTGTGACACCTCCTGGATACTTTACTCATAGCTTTATATCCAGGGGAAGTACGTATAATTTCCAGCCAGGCTCCATCAACGTTATCAGCAACTGCCACCAGGAGGAACCCCACACCAACAGGAAGTTACCACTGCACATGCTCAGAATTTGAGGTCAAGTAGCCAATCACCAACACCATTACAAGCCAGAAGCTGAGGCATGAGCCTGGATGTAGGAGCACTGTTAGACGATATAAATCTGCAAGGCACACATGGTATGAGACTGGAATGAGGATATTTAGAACAGGTGTTGGTCTGGTTGAGTTATTTTATGCCACAGGTGGTACTGGAATGCATGGTGAAAGGGTGAAACTTTGGCCCAGCTCTGCAACTGACCATCATGAGTTCTAAAAGTGGTAAATGTGTGCAGTACAGTAATATAAGGGATGGAGAAAGTATGAGCTGCACAACAGTCTAGTAAAAACAAACTTCCCCTGCATGCAATGCCTTTTTATTGTCAGTGAATGGATGGGTAATGATGGAATTAGAGAAAAGAAAATCAACTTGTAGTCACCATACTTGATTAGGGTCACTCTATTACTGGTTTCCATTGTTCTTGTCTGTTGTTTGGCCATTTTAAAGATTTTTGTCAAAGGGAAATGATACCCAATTGTCTATAGTCAAGGGCATGAACCCTATCCAGATAATCGTGTCACAGGCCATTCTTCAGGTAATCTCCCTCAAAATGTTGTCGTTTTTGGCATGCTAAAACTCAGGTAGGACTACATAAAATGAAGAAATAGACCAGGACTGGAGACACTTGGAGGTAGGCCAATTAAAAAAAAAAAAGAGACAATGTAGTTTATTTTCAAATTATCACACAAAAATATACATATGAGGTGAATCAATTCATCTTGGTCCCAGCATACATAGCCTACAATACAATACAGCACCAATCATTGTCATCATGGAGTCTGTACACAGGGTACTTTTCCACCTCATCAGGCAACAACCTGACACCTTTAATTCACTGATCCTGCCTACACTGCCACACTGGGGTCCGATTTTGCTGCTTAGAAACTAGGGCCAACACTCTAGCAAGTATGTGCACTGTTAAAGAAATGTTATCAAAATAATGGTGAACTGCTTGTCCAAAAAATGCTGGAGAATTTTCATTATTTTTACAGAAATTCCTTATGCCACTGTTTTTAACTGCACTACCACCTGGGGCTTCAATGTAGAAACTATATTGCTTTACTGCAATATGATTATGGTGGTTCACTGTTTAGTTTAAAGAGATTCAACATTTATTTCTTAGAGTGTGACATGTTGTTTCACACCTGAAACAATATGCTTGAGAGCTGTGTTAGATTTGTTCTATATTGTTGATTCTATGACTGTCTATGGTGTGTAATATTAGATTCTGCATGCTGAGCTGAGCTGGATGAATTGACACAGGATCAAAATAGATCAGTAAATAAATAGTGATGTATTGCAATTCACATACCTGTAGTTATAAAACCCTTCTTACCGGAAATTTGCTTGAATTAAACCTCAATATGATATATTTGACACATGATACACTGTATATTGCCAGGTGTATTCACATAATCCGTAAATCACATGCTCAGTCTACTATTGTATCTACACAGGAAAGGTTCAGTGATTCTTCATAACCACTCTTTATATCCATAAGACACCATATCCTTCCTTCATATCTTCAAACACACCTCCCAGTCTTCATTCCTACACCTTACCAAACCATCTACAGTCTGAGACCTCCCTCTACCAATGAAAGGCCACTATTCAGTGGGTCCACAGGAAGCGATCAGCCATCCAACTTCAGCCCTATGGACCAAAACTGGAAGTCCTGCCCACCTGCTTCCAGTCTGATCTGGTAGCACATGCACAGGAGTTTCAATGGTAGGCAGAAAGACGTCAGAGCTGGTCAGGGAAATAGCACTGGGGTGTTGAATGGAGGGTTTTGTCCCACTCCCCTTAGTGCAAACCTCAGTTAACTGATGACCACTATTGGACACCCGGCCTCCTGCCATTGACACATTCCCTGAAAGGCAAGGATGTGGGCATGTTCTGGGCACCAAAGGGGCCCCTATGCTTCTAAAGAGGCTTTTACACAGTGCTTTGAGGCCCTGACCTTTGTGCTGAAAATGGCTCAAATTTTGCACCCAGGGCCATGAGAAAAGGAGATAGAAAAGAGTTCAGATCCTATCATTGGTAGGTCTACCCATTGCAGGCATGCTTTGAATATCACTGAGTGTAGTCTAGGCCTATGTGTGAGTTACTCTCTGAAATCAGTATAAAGTATAAAGACTTAAAAAGACTCATGAAGAGCCACATATCTAAAAGCCTTTATATAAGGTTGCAGATGATCTACTATCACATATATGGGCACACCCTTAGATAGATGTGACAACCTTTACATCATGACAGGTATACTGTGTTATTGTCATGTCAAATGAACACCCCCATCCCTGGAGCAGTAGAGACTGTATCAACATGTTAATGCATTTAAATAGAGGAACAATGAAGTCATGAGGAAAGCTATGCAGCAGCTTAAATCATTTCTAGGGCACACCTTGTATATAGGAATACTCCTAATTGATAGAAAAGCTAGATAGAGTATACCTGGGGCTTGATTCTGAGCAGTCTCATACTGTATAGAAGCATCACCAATAAGATACACGCTGAGTTCAGGCGCATTAAAGGCCATCCTCATGTATGTGCTACACCTTATACCTGAAGATTTAAGGTAGTCAGTAATTTTCATCTCTTTTCTAGAAAAAAAGAATACAGTTATTCCTCTTCTTTATTTCTTTGGACAGGCAAGGTATAATCTTTACATATACATATTCTAAGATCATGTATGTTACCTAATCTATGAGTTGGGCAACCTGTAATTACTTCATAATCATCAGGTTGTCCCTTCATGTGTATATGCGGTTACATGAGCTGTTTGGATGAGATAAAACCTCAGAAGTGATGCCTCCCCCTAGACTTTGAACTTAAATAAGTATTCCCAAGTGCAGAAGTACTATTTCTAATGCACGTATAACTGAGCCCCTCACCTTTGAGGAGGACTATTGGCCGCTTATACTATAGGTATGTTGAACCAGGCTACAAGGGAGATTTTCACCATCCTCCCTTTTTAATCCAATAGAAATAGAATTTCTGTACACTCTCTCTGTTAATGCATGACCGAATGTCTCCGGATTTTCTTCTTATAAAGGGAACTGCAACTTATACTTTAGGATCTGATGTTTAACATTTAAGATTTTTAAAGACATCGTAGTAAGGGAGTGGCCATTATTTATAAACAGGGGGGGTGGTGGGTTTGAGGGGGTGTAAAAAAATTCAGACCCCTCCCGAGGGGGGGCTAAAAAAAATTGGACCCCTCTTGAAGGGGGCTAAAAAATTTACCCTCTTTTTAGCAAAAAAGCCCGTCCGCTACTATAGAACAAAGAGGGGCGTGAAAATTCTCCACGCCTCTGGCACAGGGGGGGCAAAATATTTTGACTGTCACCAAGGGGGGCATAAAAATTTTTGCATGTCCGGGCGGAAACCCACCACCCCCCTGTTGATAAATAATGACCACTCCCTAAAAATAGAAATTTAATATAGATGTCAATACTGCTTCAAATAAACATTTCGCTGTAGATAGGCCTACCTGGGCATGATTCTACAGATTTGAAATGCCAGGAAGAATATCTTGTTCCATTTCCATCTCAGGAAGGGATATCACTCCAAACCTTCTCAAGATCAATTTTATTAACTCCAGATTTATTTTAGAGGTCCTTATTTGATACATAAAGTGACCTACAACAATGCTGATTCAAAAAATGTTTAACATCAATACTGAACACATAGTATAAGCACTTAAAGTAGAATTTCAACACACAAGTGAGTGAGTGAGTAATAGATATTTAACGCCATTTCGACAGCTAAGGTCATATTCATGGCAAGAACTACATTACACAATTTCACAGGGGAATGTGTCAGTGCCCACGCAAATGTGCACCACACACATCCCGTGGGGATAGGAAAGAGGAGAAATAGACCCTTTTAAGTGGGGTAGGGAAGCCCGCAACACACAAGCCATAAAGGCCTCAAATATGTCAATTGCCAAAGTCTCTTTTTTTGTGATACAAGGGATAGTTCTTTTTTTCTTTTTCTTTTTTATTTCACATTACATTTCTGTTAACTACGCTTTACTTGTAAGGTTACATAGATTGTAAAGTTACTTCGAGAGTTTTATGTCTTAATGTCCATAGCAGACAAACATCTAACATTTGAAAAGAAAGGAGACCCCTGTTATAAACAGAATTAGCACTCTCAGCACAAAATGGCCAATTAATGCTGGGGAGTACAATTGCTCCTGGGCTGCTCTTTGTCTCCTTTACCTCTCTATCTGCTTACATTTTACGCTGCCCCATCTTTTCCAGCTGGCAATGGCCATGGAGTGAGAAGCTCATTATGGTTAAGGAGCGAGAAGCTCAGTCAATATCCCATTGTGAAGGTCTAGTTTCTGGTAATTTCTCTACACTTATTAATATAAGGTCTGTGGGGATGAATATGAATTCAAATTCGACATTTCTAGATTTTTGATCACTGTCTTTTTGTTGCCAGGCATTGTGAGCTAGGAGTGATTCATTGAAGGTCAAATCAAATAACACTAGGTCATTTTCCCCTGGAGCCATCTCCTCCTTTGGTCGATAGAATGAGACATTATGAATCTGGTCAGAACAACACTGCCTTACAATACCCCAAAGTCCATTCAGCCCCTTGATCTGCAAAGAACATCCTGCAGGTCATTGGTACAATATAGAATCTGCAATAGGAGATTTAGGAACAAGACAGTCCCCAAGAGTAGGGGTTGAGGGTTAGGGGTCATTTTTGGCAACCTTTACTATAGACCAGTGGGTATCATTCTCTGTAGATAATCACTTTACAAAGCCGTTGATGACCTTTGGCCCTTGCTCTAGACAGGGTTACCATAGAAACCAGTAATAGAGTTCCCTGATCAAGTATGGTGGCTACAGGACCAATAACCTTTTCTCTACTGCCATCATTCCAGCACATGCAATGGCAATAAAAGGCATTGAGTGGAGGGTCTGTAGTCAGATGACCATACAGGGAAACCTATAGGGGCTGTGGTTGGGGCAGGGGCTAGAATGAGGAGGCAGTTGCAGAGCGGTATTGGTACCCACTGGGATTTATTAACCACACCACCTGCTTCCTCCTACCCAGATTGACAGTGTAGTTATTATAAAAACTTCTATATGGGCTGAGGGTTTCTATAATATTGTACAGTAGCCTGATGTGTATGCAAACATGCGATCTATTAATTGAATGTGCAATGATAAAAAGTGGATTGATGGGAACCAAACACTTGCATCTGTGTATACAACTACACAATAAACCATGATTATGGTATTTATTGTGTGCCATACAAATTTCTATGCATCCATGAACTAAAGAAATACTTGCCCCAGATGATAAATAATGGCCCTACCCTATTTACCATAATACCCCTTGTATAAGGTGCGGCTTATACCAAGGATAGGGTCCTGGTGCGCCTTATAGGGTGAAGAAAAGTTGAGGGGAAAATCTTCCCAAGGTCTCCCATAGATTCAAAAGTGGCTGTTGGCCATGGGGAACATCTCAGCTACATCTCATGTAGTTTTTCCTTCTCTTTTATTAATTTGGAAAAGGCATTGCATATAACAATAAGGTCCTTTCATGTTAAATCTATCAGATCTATAAATTCTTGGTGTGGCTTTTAGGCTGGGTATTACGGTAGGGGCCTATGTATCTCTTACTGCTACTTATCCTATATCTAGCTATCCTTATAGCAACCATACAGCCAGACGCTGGCACCATATGTAGCCATGGTACTGTGCCCAGGTGTTCATTTACTAGTGACCTACAGATGGCAGTCATTATGGCGGACATCAAGCTGACATGAAATGGACATCGAGGCTACCCTCAGTGTCAGCTGGCTCTTCCAACCTTGTCCCCAGAGATGCCTCCCAGAGTAACATGGATCTACTCTCCTGTCACAGGAGACACCATTTCCAAGCTAAATGGATAGGTTTATATATCTGAGTCCCCCTGTACTATTTAACTAACCTTTTTTCATTAACTCCTACTGTCAATTCTGAAAGATATGTATGGATAAAGAACATTGTGTGTGGTCAGGTCAAAGGCAGAAAGAAACCCCCTTCTTGGTATCCTTTTTGAATGATGATATCTATGATGTGGAGCATGAGATTAAAACCTTACATTCTGCATTGTTTTCAATCAACCGTAAGCCAAAGAGTGGCTGCAAAAGGGTGGCATATTGATGATGTGACACCGACATTGAAAACCTGTACACTTCTAAAGTAGATTCTCAATACTGCCCTGTAAGAGCACTTTGCATATTTGACTGGAATATAAATCACTTCTTGGACTCCCTTGGACTGTCAAACTGTGACACCTCCTGCTCAGAGCTTTATATCCAGGGGAAGTTTGTATAATTTCCAGCCAGGCTCCATCAACATTATCAGCAACTGCCACTAGGGGGAACCCCAGACCAACATGAAGTTACCATTGCATTTGAGGTCAAGTAGCCAATCAACAACGCCATTACAAGTCAGAGGCTGAGGCATGAGGCTGGATCTAGGAGCACTGTTAGACGATGTAAATCCACAAGACACACGTGGTATGAGGCTGGAACGAGGCCATTTAGAACAGGTGTTGGTCCAGTTGAGTTATTATATGCCACAAGTGGTACTAGAATGCACAGTGGTAAATCTGTGTGGTGGAGTAATATAAGGGAAGCAGAAAGTATGAGCCATACAATGGTTTAGTAAAAACAGCCTTCTTTAAATTAGAAACCCCCTCATTGGATCCAATGAATTAACACATCCCCCCATGAGCCCTTATATGAACATTGGACTGCAGACCCTGCACTGCCTCTCATCGCTGTATGTGGCAGAATGATGGCAGTAGAGAAAAGGGAACCGACCTGTCACAATACTTAATTGGGGTCACTCTATTACTGGTTTCTATAATGTTTTGTCTTTTGTTTGGCTATTTTAAAGATTTTTGTCAAAGGGAAATATAGTCAAGGGCATGACCCCTTTCCAGGTGATCGTGTCACAGCCCATTCTTCAGGCAATCTCTCTCACAATTTGTCAATTTTGGCACACTAAAACTCAGGTAGGACTACATAAAATGAAGAAATGATCAGAGACCAAGACTAGACACACATGGTGTTGGGCCACGCAAGAAAGAAAAAATGAAACATTGGTTATCCCTTTATTAACATTTGCTGTTACTGTACATGGGCCATGAAAGCCAATGTGGTCAAACTAATTGAAAAGAAAATGGAATATGTCACATCAGAAAGGTGAATCTTGAAATCAAAAGCTGTGGTTTTTTGGTTTGCATGTATGCCAGAAGGCAATCTTATGTGAGTGATTTCCATGGGAAATATTGGCTATGCTTCAACTTTTTATCTATTTTTGAATCGGGTGTCCTTTGTGGACTTATGCAGCTGGGAGATCAAATCACTAATTACCAGAATATATTGCCCGGGTCTGCCTTTGTTACCACTAAATGTCAAGTGCCAGCACAGACTGCCACTCAAAAAGCCCCACTCTCAACAGAATCTTTGCAACATTCATACTAAGGTGGAGCATGAAGGAAGTGCGGGCTTCCCTAGCCCACTTAAAAGAGTCTATATCTCCTCTTTCCTATCCCCTCAGGATGTGTGTGGTGCACATATGCGCGGGCACTGACACATTCCCCTGTTAGATTATCAACCTGTGAAGCATGGGATAGCCACTTAGTGCCGTTAAAGTGCTGTAAAACACAAAGCAATCAATCAATCATGAAGGAAGTGCCTGGAGAGTGAAAAGAATAAATTATCTGGTGTTTGATTGTGGATATGAAATTTTGCCTTGAAGCTTTGGAAAAGTGGTATGGAGAATCTTTTAAAATACCACGGTCTCCATTGGATTTTCCACACAGTGAGACAATACTCTCTCCCCAGGACTTGCTCACTCTCCTCTATTTCCACAGTTATATGGAAATGCACCTATTGGACATGAGAGTTTCTCGTCAGCCACTGCATTACCAATATCTGTAAAGTAACCCACCACAGAGCCTTCCATGATTTTACCTGATTTTAATTTTCAATTTCGTCTTCACCACATTGCACCGACTTGAACTTCCAAAGTCTTTCATGATTTTCCTGAAACGTGGAGGGAACAATCCATTCTTTCAGCATTTCCAGATTTCTAAGATTTATTAAGGCACATCAAAAAGTGCAACTTGTAGCTGTATCAAATCCATATCACCTAGTTTTCCTTCTATATTTTGCAAGACTTCCAAGATAAGTCATTTCCAGTGCCAAAGTGAAATACCTAAAACGATCGGTTGTAATTTCCTTCAACTCCTTTAAGTTTGGAGAGGACTGCATTAAGTGAGACTTGATTCTGTCAACTAAAATGACTTTTCGTTTTAAAAGGTCTTCATGTTTCCTTCCTACCCAGGTCAACCAAATCTAACAGTGTCAGTCAATCTATCCAAACTCCTCACTTGGTGTATATGAAGTTATGGGATGATGGGGTGGGACTTATCTGGCAGCCACCCACCCTTTAGGTTGCTACAATGTGATAGCCACATCCCCACAAGCAATTTATGGGAAGCATAATGGTGCTCCTTTCAGTGCAGAAATATTGAAATTTTCAAATTAAGAAAGACCCTTCATTTGAGATAGTGGATCATAAAAAAAGTTATGTCCCAGGTTTAGATTGGGAAAATGTAAGGAAGAGGGATAGAGGTTCTTTCTTTTTCATTTCTTTAGGCACTGGCAGTTTCTGAATATGAGGCTATATGTCTGGTTTAAAGCTCATTTATTCAAACTCCCTCAGATAGAGAAAATAGTATGCTAGAGAAAAAGTACTAGACAGCAATTTTCAGTGAAAGTAGTTTAAATGGTGACGAGTTACCAGTATGGGGGGCCGTGACAGTTTGTGCTATAACTATAGAAGTATGATATAGAACTCTAGAACAAGGAAGTTCATTTCAGATAATGTGACCTATAATTTTTAAAAGAAATAACATCCAACTCTCAGAGTTCATGTTTGACTATAATTCAAAAAGTTTTAAAGATGATAGAATGCAAGCATAAGGTTGGTGGTGGTGATGTTGATCTATGTCCCTTCCCCCTCCCACCCACACCAACCACAGCTACTCCGACAGCCACCCAAGGGGTGACTGAGTGTCCCCTCCCCCTCCCCACTATGTCATTTAGGACACATGTATATGTTTGTTTGTCTTCCACCCCCTCCCACCCACAACTACCAGCACAGTTCTGACTATTGAGGCATGACTGAGTACCCCCTAACCCACCTAGTGGTGTGCCTACCTACCATCCCCTCTGCCTCCCACACCCACTGGTGATTGTCTGGACCAGTGGTGTCACCACCTACCCTGCTTGCCCCTGCCTTTACACCCAACTGCCTTAATTTGTATGTTACTAGTAATAAGCAGGTAATTATAGCTTTGTCAATACCAAACAAACATCAGTCAGAGCTTTCCCTGGTCTTCAAGGCCAACCCAACCAGCCATGCTTCAGCTCATGTCTACTTTTAACAATAATAACTACATGATTCTCAATTCCATATTACTTACAAATCTCCCACCCACCCACACCTTTTATTCATATATCTTATTATGTGTTAGCATTTACTTTTATATAATGTCATCACACTACATTCCATTGTCTTTTATTGTATAAATTAAAATGTTACTATTGTTATCTCATATAGCAACATAATCAATAAATTTTGATTTCTCCAAGCCTGCCTCACTCATCTTTTAGCCAGGCTAGAGCAGTAATGTATCCATAATGACTACCTTCCACACACAAACCACTAAAAAAAAAAAAAACGAGACAACAACTCTTGCAATTTCTATAATATTGAACTACACCCTTACTTGACTAACCTAGTCGACTGACCTGCAACATTGCACCTTTTCCTACAGCCTTAAACTCAAATACAAAAATGAAAATTACTCAAAAACTGCCTATTAGAACAACCTCAAATTTCTCAGACATTTCCCATATGACCTGATCTATCTATTGACCGAAAATGAAGTTCCAGATTACAGTAATGATTTACTCTAGACCTCTATGGACAATTTGGATAGTTTTTACAAACCTCTCTTTCATTAAACTTTCCACATCAAATTTCAAGAATTCCTGAAAATTGTACGCACAAAAAATGTTTAACTTGTTCACACTACTCTCAAATTTCCTGCTTCTACCTCCATATTTCTGCCAGAGATACTGCATAGCAAGCCCCCCCCCCCATAAAAAGCACTTTGAGCCACAACAGGTGTAGTGGAAGTAGACTGTGAGCAGATAGATGAGACAGGAACCTGCTCAGGAGTAGTTCTACTTTTTCACGTACTAATTGGCCAGTTTGTATTGCCACTCTGAGGGTGTTAATTGCGTTTATGACCAGGCCTCTCTTTCTGTCATTTAAATGTCAAGTGTCAGCTGCTAGGCCACAGACAAGATCATAATTCCCCTTGTCATTTTACTGCTAAAGCCAAAATAAATCTTATGTTTCCAGTAACATGGCTCAAAGACCTAGGGTTGGTCGTTTGGAATATTTTTTTGATTTTGTATAGAAATGTATGGGCAGATCTATCTGATTCGTTGAGATCACAGTGAGAACATTGAAAATATATGAGAAATGTGAAACATATGCATAAGATATGCCTACCAACGCTATGAAGTGTACATCCAAAGAATACATTGAAGAAAAAATTATGAATATTATGAAAAGTATGGGAAAAAATCTAAGAAATTCTCTAAAATCTAAAAAAGAATGTACAGTCAGCTCTATTCTGCTAGGGTCGGTCGGGTGACTGGCAACAAACTTCTTTTTTATTTGGCCTAAGGATTATATATTAGGATATATTTGTGCTAAATATTATTATCATCCTGGATTTATGAATATAATATTATCTATTGAACAAAGAGGCAGGGACCTATTGAATATCATCTTATATGTCTAGATGTTTAGCGGGATAACAATACTAAGGAAAGGTACCATCAATCACTGAAGTTGGTCCTAGTTTCTAAGTAGCAAAATCGGACCCCAGCTACTCTGGTCAGCAGTAGTTAGCCTATCAGCGATAAGTACTTAGCCAAGAAGTTGATCCTTCAATGTCTTGTAAACGATTGCTGAGTGCCACTTCAATATCTAAGGCTATGTCCCTTTCTATTTATATCGGCTGATGTAGTATGATTCAAAAGGGCTGCTGCCACAGAATGTTGTGAAACAACCTACGGATGAACCAGCAGGCAGGAATGGTGCATGCAGGAGCAGCTGGCAGGCAGTCTGGGAGGCAGCCAAGCATGGCAGCTGGTCTGGAGGAGATGATGGGGGGTGAGAGTGGCCACTACAACATCGTGTATCTGAGAGGGTTACAATTATACTCCCCTAAATCTGCATCACTGAGTGATGGGAACTGTCTGCAGGATACTGACCCTATAATACCTGGGTCGGGAGGAGGTGGGGTGCTGCCATTGCCTTTTTGTTATTTGCTTTGTCTGCAATGGCCCCCTGATATGAGGACCATGGCCACCTAGTGTCCTGCTGAATGGCCTTCATCAATAGCTATATCTGGCCAACGTCTAGACCAGAGCCATGGCCCTCGCTGCTATAGTTACTCCCACTGGCGTTGATATAAAAATGCATTAGGTAATTGCTGTTATAAATGGGCGTGCTCCATCTCTGATTATAACACTGCTGGGCGAAGCCAGAGTGCATTATCCTGAATGCTGCGTTCTGATTGGATGATTGACCATGCATTATCTAGATGGATAATGCACTCCCAGCATAGGAGGTCAACTTCATCTCATATTTAAACTTCACAATTGATATTCATATGTTGTCTGGTGGCTGATGGGTTATTTTTCTGTGTTATAACGGGAATAATGCACTTGGTCATGGCTGCCGTCATGCTCTAGACTGTATAGTCTATAGTCTGTATAGTCTAGAGCACTCCCACAGCCATGCCTCGTGCATTATTCCCTAACTACATCATACATAGACTCCCTATAAAGACTCATAATATTGAAGCAGATCCTTTTCACCAATGACAATGGAAAACACTGATGCCGATGCAAAAAGCGATACCAATGCCAATACCGAAATGTGCAACTTTGTCAATGACAATACCAAGAGTCAATGGTAGAACTCTTTGCCGGCTGTTATCATTAATAATCCCCACCATTCCCTTTCCCTTCCTGGATTACAATATCGACATTCAGCCAATCACAAGAAAGTATTGAGGTTGCAGGAGAACAATATTTCTCTACATTATAGATGTGCCAGACCATTCCAAGTTGGGAGGTCCCTAAAGTGTGTATAGGCAGTGAAATACTAGTCTAGGACAGTGCTTCAGGCCCAGCCAAGTGGGACTGGCTCATTTGGGTAGGAAGGAGGTAGTTCAGGTGCTGGGAGTAGAAATAATTGAGAAGGATGGTAAAGAAGATCCCGCATTTAATTACTTCTTGGAAGCATCAACTGCGAAATAAATCAGAGGTAGTCTGGGAAGTCCTGAAGGTTGGTACTTTTCCATGTTAAGTTCTAGGCTTGGGAAACTAGCTCTAGAAAACCAATTTCTATCTCGGTCTCCTAAAATATCTCTATTTCCCTAACCCCCCCCCCCAAACCTTCAATCTCTCTTCTGCATCTTTATGCATTTCTTTATCACTCATGTTGCGAATTTCAGTTTCTGTCTTTGTTTACCAATCAATCAGACTCTCATCTTCCAGCAAGAATGTAAATCTATGGATCCCTTAAAACTGGGCATACACCAGTACAACTGAGAATCATGAGTGGGTATAATGAAGGTGAAGTGACTATGACAGGGTTACAATAACCCTCCTAAATCATCATCAGAGAGTAAGGGCAGCTGTCCACTGGACCCTGACCCCAATGTGGCTGGTCAGGAGTACTAATGACAAGGTCCTATTCTTTGTTGCTTTTTTTTTCTTTTTTTATGATTTGCAATGTCTCCAATACCTCTCTAGTGAGTGAGTGAGTAATAGATGTTTAACGCCATTTCGACAGCTAAGGTCATATTCGTGGTGAGAACTACATTACACAATTTCACAGGGGAATGTGTCAGTGCCCACGCATATGTGCACCACACACATCCCGAGGGGATAGGAAAGAGGAGATATAGACCCTTTTAAGTGGGCTAGGGAAGCCCGCCAATACCTCTCTAAATATGCACCCGTTGCCAGTAACAATACTGTGGTCTTGGAAATTAGTTATCTCATGGTCTCCAGGGTCTATCACAAGGGCCAATTTGAAGATACATTAGGTAATTGGGCTATTTTTTTTTTTTTTTGCTGAAGCTTCAATAAGGTCGTTGAGAAAGCAAAATGCAGAGGTATTATGTAGATTCCCAATATTGATATCAGCCATACGCCATCTAGCTATTCCCATGAATAAAGTAACTCAAGTTACTAAAGTCTCTGAACGTTAAAAAAAAGAAAATGTCACAGATTAAGGACTCAGTCCTAAAGAATAGGCCACAATTTCATGTCAAATGACACATGTTTTAGAATGGACTGACAAACAGTGACTCAATACTGACAATGGTAAAAAGGTTAGCGATGTTTTAGGCTATCAGTGATAGCATAGGCTTAGATAGGGGGTTGTGGTGGTGGAGAGTGAGTGAGTGAGTAATAGATGTTTAACGCCATTTCGACAGCTAAGGTCATATTCATGGTGAGAACTACATTACACAATTTCACAGAGGAATGTGTCAGTGCCCACACATATGTGCACCACACACATCCGAGTTGGTGGAGAAAAGTTTGACAGTGTAAGTTCAACACATTTTATATAGTGTAGGGAGGGGAAGGGTCATGGCGGTGGACAGAAGCTAGACAGTGTAAGTTCAACACACATTTTTTACAGTGTAGGGAAGGGGGTTGTGGTGGTGGTGGAGAGAAGCTAGACAGTGTCAGTTCAACACATATGTTTTACAATGTAGGGAGGGGGGGGTCGTGGTGGTGGAGAGAAGCTAGACAGTTTAAGTTTAACACACATTTTTTGGGGTTGTGGTGGTGGGCGAGAGAAGCTAGACACTGTAAGTTAAACACACATTTTTAAAGTGTGCAGCACCTACTGCTGGCTGTTCAACATATATCTGGTCGTGGTGGAGAGAAGCTAGACAGTTTAAGTTCAACACACATTTTTAACAGTGTAGGGAGGTAGGGTTGTAGTACAGAGAAGCTAGACAGTGTAAGTTCAACACACATTTTTTATAGTGTAGAGAGGTCGAGTTGTGGTGGAGAGAAGCTAGACAGTTTAAGTTCAACACACATTTTTTACAGTGTAGGGAGGTCGGGTCGTGGTGGAGAGAAGCTAGACACTGTAAGTTAAACACACATTTTTTACAGTGTGCAGCACCTACTGCTGGCTGTCCAGGATCACCATGTACCAAAACTCTAATCCAACTTACATTTTATATATATATATATATATATATATATATATATATATATATATATATATATATATATATATATATACAGAATATCGTTCACATGTACCCTAATAATGGGTGCATTAGTCAGCAACACTAAGGACACTTATACCAGTGTAAATACCATCAACAGGTTGTTCACATGTACCCCAATTATGGTAGACTGAATACCCGTCTTCATTCCGTACCTACACTACAGACAGATATCAGCCAACCTGCCTGAATGACCGGGTCCTTAGTAGATCGAATGACCAGACTGAATGCTCATTGGTCAATGGAGGGGGTAGTGTGGCTCAGGGGATGCACGTCCGCGGGATCTGTATTATACTACTACTGGAGGTACAGAACACCCATAGGTCTACAGTGTAAAATTATGGGTGCATTGGCCACAACACTAAGGACGCCGATACCTGTGTTAATACCATCAACAGGTCGTTCACATTCAGTCTATTTTATGTGTGAGGGCAGCAGCAGTACAAGCTGTTAGGGATTGGTGGGAGCATTGCATGTAGGCAGGAGTAGTCAAAATGCCTGGCCAGTGAGAAACTTGTAAACATGACGTAGTCGTAGAGGGTAATGTCACTCTGTTCCGACCAACATCATACAAAACAATTGAAACAATCAATCTAAGTAATAAAATATATAGACATGTATTCATTAGATACACATATTATTTGACTATGCTGTAAGCAATTAATAATCACCAAGAGAGACAATTATAATTCACTGTTGATTGGTAATGCACAGGTCGGCTCAGGCAATTTCCCTGGTCAATTTTCACAAACCGCAAAGTCTGTCAAGTGGTAGACAAAACAGGCAGGGCCTGTTCTAATAACTGTGACATGCTTTCATAGAAGGACAAAGCCCTCAAGGTTTTTTAATTTTACCTGTTGTGTCTGTCTTTTGCCATGTCTACCGGCTTGTTCTCTCTCTTCACAAGGTTATATGAAGGATGCACAGTAAAGCCCCTATGTACTATATAACCTACAACGTAAAGTGCGAACAAAAATACATAAAGATCTCATTTCTTCAATTGGAAGTGTATTGCATGTACTAGACTTGCTGCTCACTTGTAATTAATAAGCTCTCCATTTCCATTCATGGGTTGCAATATAAACATCCGGGCAATCGGTAGGTAGTATTTAGTACTGGTTAAACAGTACGCCTACACCTTGCAGATAATTATGTTCGACCATGAATATCTGAGAAGGGTCGTAGAAGCCATTACAGTTAGCACGATGGTGATCTCCGAGAGTAATGTAAGGCAGAGCGAGTAGGCCTGACTAATTAGGCCGGGAATAAAAGTTGAAATATTATTTGAGAAGGATGCCAGAGGAATATCTGATTTCATTACTTCTTGGAAGAAGCTAATGAAATTGGAATTTTCAGGGGATTCTACAGGGAGTTCCAACACTTAGCTTGGTTTTGTGTTCTAACCTTAATTGGGGGAGCAACTGTATAGTACCAGTTTCTTACAAACTCTAGTCGGGTAAAGGCACCCTGAATTTGACAGACACCTCAAGTCGGACACCTTTGGGACTGAATTACATAATTAATATAATAATTTGCTTATAGTGTGAAACAGGTGTGCAAATTGAAGTGTTGTTCACTCTAGAAAATATTGTGTAACCAACATAAATCTCTCCATATATGGCTTCATAACTGTCTGAACCTGATGTGTTCTTGCTGTATTCTGATCATGCAGAAAGGTGAGCAAATGAGAAAAAAAGAATTTTCAGTTCATTGTTCCTGAACCTACATGCCTATAGGATTATTATGTATTGCATGGCAAAATATAGATATCTACTAATTATTTGCCTTAACAAAACAGGGTCCATCAGCCATTTTATATCGTGACAGTCTTTCATTTATCACCTTCAAATTATACCACTATAGTTACACCCTCTCTTATAACACTAGTTACACCCTCTCTCAGACACAATTATTTTGAGTGCTAATGTATTTTGCAATGAATACACTTTCCCAAAATGAATCCTTTACTTTATACTAATACTCCCAGCCATGGATATCTAACGTTTCCTGGGTTTTACCCAATATCTGACACCTTCAATTAGTGCCTTATCTGCACCTTGCAAGTCATGTTGACTTGAACCTGCAGAATGTCCTGATTATATGTGGGCAGATGAGGGGAAAGGGCCCTCCCTGTGGGATTTTTAGTACTTCATTTGGCCACTAGGGGAGCTAGAAAGACAAAAAGTGTGAAAAATAGACCAAAAATAGCTTTATGTACTTTATTACACAGAAAAAGGTGGTTTTCTCAAAAACGTTCCATTTCCTGGCACTTCCTGTATATTTGGAATGTAAATGGAACGTTTTGAATACAAAACAAGGCTTAAAAAAGGGTTTTCAGAGAAATGTGTTGCCATGGCAACCAAAAGTATATTCCAAATAGAAAAGAAATAATGTCAACTAGTAGAATGATTTATGGAGATACAATTTCTAGATCTAAAGTTATGGCCAAATTTATGGAAAGGGATGGTTATTTTCTAATTGATTATTTAAATCATTATGCTAATTAGATGCCTGATTTAATTAAAACAATGAATGATAGAGCTTATTGGGGGTTTTGATACAGTCATGTCATTCCATTTTTGTGAAGCAATATCTCCAAGACTAGACGGGCTATCTATAAGTGTTGTATCTCATTTTAAAGCTGATAACATCAATTTTATAGTTCACATTTAACCTCGGAGGACCCTTTCCCCTCACCTGTTCACATATGTATGCAAAAATAAGCCCCTTTATAGTATATCCTCGATTTTGCTTGCAATTTCTAGAGTAATGCCACATGCATTTTAAACCTTTTAACAATTAAATAAAAAAAGTGTCCGATTCTTGGGTCATTCATCATCTTAGCTGTCCAACCTTAGATGCAATTAGACCTTTTGATATCAGAATATATATAGTTCATTGATTCATAGAGGGCATTATCAAAATCCCGTCATGAGTATAAATATAAGTGGTCAACAGTCATGTATCCATTAGTGCAATGAAAGGTAAAATATACAATGTTTGAAGGTACAAGTTTTCATTGTCAAATATGGTCCCCTCTTGTTTGTTCAGGAGCGCCCAAAATGAGTGATTTTACCCTATCGATATTTCTGTTTATTCTGTCATAATGTCTCTTTCCTTCATGATTCCTCATTAGATCAGAGATTGTCTCCAATCAAGATGTAAATTATTCATCGGACCAATGCACTTAGGTCCACGGGTTAATTTGTGACTTTTCCTATGCAGTGGAATATGGCTCTATACACAAATTCTACGTAAACCTAATTATGATAAAGATGTGTCAAAGTATGTAGCCATAGAATGTAGGTGTCTCTAGTAATTCAGTATCCTAGGAAATGAGTAGAAGGGACACCATGTTTCTGCACTGATGTGCCTTACCTATAATCAGAGTAAGGTGAGATGTGCGGTTGACCGATTAGATGCCCTGGAAGATTAGTCACCATTACTTTAGGTAAAGTAATAGGGATGATCAAGGGCTGCTGCACAGATCCTGTAACCAATGGCCTCTCCAAACTAGATAGCTCTCCCAAATTAACCCTGTCCGAACTGCATCACGTAAGAGTTACTTATCTCCCTCATTACTGCAAGCAAGATACAGTTTCTGCATCCCTCCTTCAGATCCTCACTCACCCTTACTTATTGTAAATCTTCTCATATAAGGTGAGGCTTGCAGGTGAGCATAAGCCTATAGATGTGCCTTCAAGAATTAGTGTCCTCTACAATTAGCTCAGGGTTTAGGTGCACTCTATACACATGTTTGCCTTTTACGCGAAGATGTAATACAGTAATACTGCTCCTCATTATTCTGAATAGTATCCCATCAGAATAAATTATATGGAGGTAGACTGAGGGTTAAAAGTACAGTTCTAGAACTTCAATGTGGGACATAGATCTCAAATGTGGAGGCCATGGCGATAAGAATCGATAGCAAGCATCCAAGCTCCTTTATTGGCTTGAGAAATTATATCAGATTTTTCCTATAGGGACGCAGGGAAACCAGAGACCTGAACAAGGAAATTTGGTAATGCCGGGTTAGCGCACTGCTAGCTCAAGATACAGTTGTTTCTTACTCACTGCAAATTTACTCAGTGCATCCTGGGTAGATAACTGAAAGTAGTGCCTTGAATTTGAATAATCAATTGTATAGGAGAGCAGGGAGGGGTTTAGAACACCCACTATTAAATAAAGATTCAATTAAGTGTGAGAATTACCTTACAACCAACTGGTGGATTGTTAGGTAGAGTGTACTGGGGGATGGGGATTGGCCCATTTATGCTGCCCAATGATTCCTGCATCTAATTAACTGGTACAGATTAGCTACCCATGATGCACTGAGCAAATAGTAAGTGATTAGAAACAGCAAGTTTCCAAGCACTTGTAAGTATGGCCTGGCTAGATCAGACATTAGGCCTAAATAGTTAGGATAGGGCAGTAGACATGCCTGCAGGTTGGGAGGCAGCCAAATGTAGAGCTTAGCAGCCTCAAGGAGGGTATTATAGAGGATGGTGGTGGCCACCTTGACGTAGTGCATCTGACAGGGTTACAATAACTACCCTAAATCCCCATCAGTGAATGATGCCAGCTGTCTACAGGACCCTGACCTCATAATGACTGTGTCATGGGTAGCCACAACAAATTACCATTGCCTTTCTATTATTTGCTTTGTTGCTAGTAGTGGATGCCTATACAGAGAATAACCACGGTCTGTTATGTGGCCTTCTCCAATGACTAAATATTACTCCCCTTCATTGCCAGTGGCAATGCATTTCACATTATAGTAATTAATGCTTCACGTACAATCTGGAAGAGCAACAGCAGGGGATATGCCATTTTTAAAAACATACGCCTTGAGAATCTACATCATTTTATTTTGTAATTTTACAACAAATCAGTCATTTTTCATTAATATTGCATTCATTGAAAGAAGTGAGAAGATGTTTCCATGGTTTCAAATCATCGCCAGTCAGACCTTTTTGAAAATCGACACCATGTGAATACAAGAGAAGCTTATCATTTCAGATTGATGTGAGTAGGTTATGTCACCGATGCTTTCCATTTATTTCATGTATGTGTCATTGCCATCTCTCAGGCCCCCTAAGTTAATGTAAATGATACTATACTCAATATCAAAGACCACACAATATGTTTCAGCAGTTCCCATATTCATGGATAACATAGGCATGTAAAACCATGTCCACTTTTGGAAAATCTATCTACTTCATGACAAAAAGAAAATCATATTTTGGCTACTGTAATCAGGATTTCACACAGTTTTAATGACACAGGTAAGTTTGAATGATGCAGGTGAGCAGGGATGATTCACCTGGTTGGGAGAGAAGCAGCCCAGGTGTAGATGGTAGAATTGATCGAAAAGGATGTAAAAAGAAGGTCACTGATTTAATTACTTCTAATAGTGTCTAGGCCCTAAAGTCAATGGATACATCCATAATCATCACACATTGCATTTATACCACAGTCTGCATCTTTAGGATGCATCATAATGTATCTTTCTGATTCTCTGCAGTTTTATCTCTCTTCCCTCTGATGTCCTTTGCCTTTTTGTTCTTTCCCACGATCCCTTGTTAGAAACCCCATCTTTCAAAAAGAGCATTTGTTACCCCCTTTACTCTATCATAGTATGCCTTATGCAGCCCTACTAGGGGCAAACCCAGGAGGGGTGTGAGGGATGGCTGACCCCTCAGCACCGCCCCTCCTAGTGGTAGATTAGCCGCCCCTGTGTTTAAGCTCAAGTGCTGGGAGATGATCAAGGGCGCTGCAGAGATCTAAGGACACTGCACCCAATGGCCTTCCCCCTCCCAGTACCTCACTCCTCCCTCCTCCCTCTAGCCTAGTCAACTTAGTCCTTATTTCCCTCATTACCACTGACAAGTCACAGTTTCTGCTTCCCCCACACTTCATTCAGTGCCACTCCTCTTTATTCCCCGATGTAATCAGGCACATTAGGCTGCACTGAGAAAATTCTTCCTGACAAAGTGACATGTATACCCATGTCAACTTGATTTGACACAGAGAGCACAGGTCATTGGGACATGTGCACATATGTCACCATGACAACTGTAGCACACAGTAATCCTCATATGATTTGACATGCCTTAAAATGCCATGTCATCTGTGAGTTGACCAGGGTCACGGCCATGTCGAAGGCACTTGACATGTGATGGTTTGACATACATAATTGTTCTAGGATATTCCACTAGATGGAGCAAACAACCATTTTGGTACCAGGACTAATCACTACCAAGAAGTACTACCAACACTTGAGACATTTGATGTATCTGTGTCATTTTGTTTTCATGAAGAATAGATCACTAAGGTCTGTAAATACTATCAATAAATGGTAGTGAATTCTATTTCGTTGTTAAATCTGCATTTGTTATTGAATATCAAAATAGACACCCACCATCCTGAATACTCCAACTGGAGTGGTTAGACACCTTATGTGTGGGTCAGTGAAAATACCAAAGGACTGTATTCTAACCCACAATCTATAATCTCAGTATCTACAGTACAGGGAGACATATGGCATTGCCATGCACCTCCATGCCCTTGTCTTATGGACTGCATAGAGGTCCTCAGTCAAGTAGGAGTTCTGTAGATAGGAAAAAGTGCCTTAGTGTTGCAGGCCTGTGGGACTATGATATCCCCTGCCTTCTATTATAGGCCTCCCTTGATTGAACCATTGGTACATAGTTATTGACTGCTCTTGACCCTTACATAATTGTCTCACAGTATTACCTAGCACTCAGGTGAATGGATCAGAAATATGTGACGTGTCTTTATTACGCATGTCAAATGGAGTTGACAAACCAAATATGAGAGGGTCAACCTCATTTGACATGCCTTCATACATGTCATCTGGGAGACAAATTGTGACCTGTGCAGTATGTGTCAAAGCGATCAGTGTTCTTTCCTCTGTGTGCATATGCGGATCATGTTCTAGCCCTTGGACGGGGGGGCTATGTGGACATTTGTACAGCAGAAAATATAATTCTGTTTTGAGATTTCACCCTTCACATCAGGCTTTTTAAAACTACTCTCCCTCACTGGCAACTATAGTGGAAAAAGAAGGATTGAATTCGGGGAATCTGGGGGAGGGGGATTAACAGATGATAATCATGTTAGATTTCAGTTTATTAGTATAGAAATAAATATTTCAAGAGGAATGCTGTTATAAAAAAAGAAATCTTATATGATTATAAGTCCCCTTTCCACACTTATGTCCTACCTTGTTTGGAAAGACCCTACGTTAGACTTGGCCGGGCCAACTGTACGATATTCAAGCCACATGATTTGTGGACAGACTTTAACAGCAAGCAGTAATTCTAACCCGGTCTGCATTGAGAAAGGTTTCAATTTCCCCTCCTTTTACATCCAATTTTGCAACTGGCGAAGCCTCAATCTGTGTTGTTCCGTCCCTGCATCCCTCCCTGCTGACAGCACCCTCTGACATTTTAAAAGGCTGTAATCATTTCATAATATCTTGGGGGAAGGGAGGGGAAAATGTCAGTTGGGCTATCATTTTGTCACAAGGGAGTTTGTTTGCAGCACCACTTTGAAACATGAATCCATGTTATTGCAAAAGCTTTTAAAGCACCCTAGAAACCTTTTACTTTGTGATATCTATAATCTGTGATAATTTATAATATTGCTTCCGTAATGATTACACCAACATTGTACTGTATAATGATCTACTGTGGAAGCAGGGTGAAGGTGTTATCCAAATGAGATTTCGGTATAAAGGTTGAGGCATATGCATTACACTTGAATAATTGTATCAAGAGCTACAATGATTTTACCTGTGGGAATTGCTTTAAGAGCCCTTCGAATCCCAGGGTCTTTCTCAGTTAAAATAAGGCAAATCTATTCAGGTGAGATGGCAAAAGATGAGTCATATGTTGTAATGCTATTAGAGTGCAGAAAACGTAAATACAGCTCAGTGCCAGCAAGTCCCTCTCTCGTCGCCCCGTGTTTTCTTCTTTCCGAACTCTTCTATAACCTACCTGTTCATGTCGGAAAATGTAAGGTTTAAGTCCATTGCACATTTTGACTTATGAATGCATTTCATATCATTACTGCAGATACAGACCTATTGTGTAAGGGGGGGGGTATCAGCATTGGATATCAGGGTTCAACGAAAACGCCAGTGATTTCGAGTCTTGGGAGATTTAGATACTACCTCTGCAATAGGTAGGAGGAGGGAATATACTTCCCAGCCAATGCTTTTATCACGAAGAGGGGTTATACACTCATTATCAGGGGTTTATATCAGAAGCTACTACGACAGGCCCACTTCAATACAGTCATGGTGAGAACTGTCGGTACCATGATATTGTTCAGCGACATGATGGTAGTATTGGTTAAGAGGGATAAGACTTTTTCCAACTTGCTCAGCGGTATGAGCCAACTTCACTGCTAGGGTAGTTCTACATTGCCCCGTATGACTACATTTTAGGAGCAGTTTAAATGTCATGCCTACAATCATTAGAACAGGCCCATCAAGTACTTGTAGTTGGCCCCTGTCATATCGTAGCATATTTTGAAGTAACCCCCAGTAACCTTTTTTCATGAAAATTTACAATCGTTTGTATAACTGGAATAGGCCCCATGATGATCATCAGGGAGGAATTATATTAGAGGTTGTTGCCTGGAGAGTGGGTAACCCCTCCAGGGTCTAGCTGTCTAGCCGTGTGTACTGATGCCTCCAGCAGGTATTACCACACCTGTGTAGGTGCAGCCCCACACCCCAAGACCCAGGAGTACACCAGGATCACACAAAGTGGATCTCTCCCCATCACACCTCCGGATCCCCTAAAGCAGCTTACAGAGACCACCCATTAACCTATTAACACTTTACCTGCAGCACTCCCATATAGGTCTATATAGCCTATCAATATAAACCTTAAGCTGAACCATATGGAGGTTAGCTTTTAAGACCAATGTCAATACCATGCGTACATGTATTCATTTGAGGTCGTTTTTGAGTAATCTTGATTCGTTATTAAGCATTGTACATGCCTATGATGTGATAGCTAATATAAATAAGTATGTTTAAAGTGGGCTTCCAACCAACAGACGCGAAGAGGACAGCCCATGTACTTTTTACAATTTAACTGAGACTGAAATAATTCTATTATTCTAGGTTGTCAGTATACGTAGCTGGTTTTGCAGGGACCTAGTCTCTTTAATTTTCAAAGTTTATATAAAGATGAAAGTATCCCCCTGTGTAGGAAAAAAAAGAGAAATACTGTCATGTGTCGAGGATGTCACCACATGTGGGTTGAAATGGTTAAATATGGTCCTTGATCCTTTTCATAACGCTCCATTTAAGGTCGTCACACACAGAGCTGCCACCAAGTCAAAGCATGACCAGAAATCCTCTCAAAGTCTTAGGCTGATAGGTTTTGTTTAAATGTGGAAATGATTCTGTAAATGGTAAGGGGATAAAAGCATTAGCAATATTCATAAACCTCTATAGGTGCCGCAGCAAATGCTGGGCTGAGCCAAAGGAGTAAATGTCGGATGGAAGGACTGAGTTGCTATTATACAGCCAGTGGGATGAAGTAAGAAGAAAGAAGAAAAGTGCGAAAAGAAATGATCATACTTAGAAAGAGATGGCCTGGAGATTGAAAAATAAAAATGCAGACACACAAATGTGTCTTTATTAAGGACTGTTCTTTGCCAGACATTGAAACATGACAATATCAGACCTTTACTTGTTGTCTTTTTCTTAGAATTTTGCTTTTGAATGAAAATGTTTCCTGCACTAAGTGTCCTTCACGGACTTCATATTGGCAGTCAATGAAACACAGTTCAAATGTCTGTAGCACAATTCACCATGTTTTTCCCCAGTAGAGTGTCGGCTACATCTTTTTATTACTTTTGCTATCATCATTTCCCCACTTTACACGGGCTTCCCTAGCCCACTTAAAAGGGTCTATATCTCCTCTTTCCTATCCCCTCAGCATGTGTGTGGTGCACATATGCGCGGGCACTGACACATTCCTCTGTTAAATTATCAACCTGTGAAGCACGAGATAGCCACTTAGTGCCGCTAAAGTGCTGTAAAACACAAATCAAATAAAAAAAAATCCCCACTTTACAGTCCCGAGATTGGAACATCAGTTCTAAGGACATTTTATATTCCGAAAAGGTGAATATTCTGGCATTTCTTTCTCTCTCTCTCTCTCTCTCTCTCTCTCTCTCTCTCTCTCTCTCTCTCTCTCTCTCTCAGTAGAAAGTAGAAAGTGGAATCTGTTAACAGTCTCTGAATTAGAAACACAGATGCATTTAGTCAATTCCTGAAGATTCCTCTTGTCCTAAAACAGATCTGCCTCCCCTTTTATGCTCGGAAAAATGTCCCCAGTGACGCGAACACTATCTATCCAATGAAAGAACGCATTTAAAGTCATCTAGTTATTTGACTGATCACAGACTGACCCACATCGAACACACTCACAGGGGGATCCACAGATCCACGCCAACCCCCCCCCCCCCATAAATGTAGCCTACACAGACCAAACGCTGCTGTTTGGATTCACATGTCATCAGTGGAAACTCTCCAAAATCTATACAGGCGTCGTATTTCATGAATGAATAGGGTGATAGGGCAATTACTAATTAAAAGTATATATCAGAAGTCTTATAGGACGTGATTTTATGCAATGCATGTTAGGGGCCATCCATGAATGACGTCATGCTGGAGGGGGAGGGTAGTCAGGCCCAGCATGACGGAATTAAGTTTCCATATACCCTCAGCACTGCAAAATTGGCAAGAAAAATGACGAGGGGTGAGGGGGTCAAAAAATGGTTAAATTTGGCATAACGTCATTTATGAATGGCCCCTTATAAGTAAGGAGGACAATTGGAGATCTTTTAATCCATCCCCCGTAGGCTTTGGAGAAAATCATAAGAGTTAAGGTTTAGTCAGATGAGATAATTTTACCTTCTGTTTTTGCCGAGTGACTTCTATGCCTCAATCTGCATCCCTTTAATCTTCATTCATGCCTAAAGTTCCATAGATCTATACCTCTTAATTCAAGCCTTCACTTAGTGTAACTCCGGTGATGAACCTATCCCTTATTATTAGGGTAGGACATGTATACTTCAAGGAAAGACTGCCCTCAGATCCACATCTTACACTCCCTTTATCGATATCCCTTTTGTCCTATAAATACTCGAAAGCCTGGAAAGGTATAATGTTTGGGATAGCCCCTTGCTTAAACAACTAAAATTAGATTTCATATTGCTAGAAAATGTGTCTTATTTTGATAGAATCTTATGTGACAAAATGAAATTTAAAAGAATTCTGTTTTGAAAGGTACAGGGCTGGACTACTAAAATCTTATCTCTAACGGACTACCCCAATACCTGTAATTTATGGTTAAAAGAAAAAAAGAAAAGAAAATCTCTCTGTTAACCCAGATAACCCTAAAGTGGCAATTTTTGTCATAGAGTGCTTAAAATTGATAAGTAGACTAATACAATGACCAAATATGCCCTGTACAAAATGTTAGACATTTACCTGCCCGGTGTCAAGAGATATTAGGGTTTGCTAACTGTCCTAGATGTAGGACAGTAGGACTCAGGACTACTGTCCTTTGAGATTTGTGTTCTTTTGGTTGCCATGGAAACCACAATTCCTGTACGAGAGTGCCAGAAACTGACTAATATGCTTATATATGGCCATTTATGCCATACAAGAAATTTCAAAGCTTTAGTTATAGCGGATCCAGAGATTAGCACCATCCTACATGTAGGAGAGTAGGACTTTGGGTGTCTGTCCCCTCTGAAAAGGTCAAAATCTACACCAGAACGTTATTTCCTAAGTAGTTGGTGTTTTGGGACATGTGTGTAATGTCATAAAAGTACCTAAGAATACCTGTATGGAGCATTTTTGTAAGTCTTGGGCCTAGAACTAAAGGATGCAACATTTTACTTCCATATCTGTTGATTTTAATTGTGGATATAGACCTCTTCCCATGATGTCACTTAGGCGTCCTACATGTAGGACAGTAGGGCTATCTGAGTATCTGAAATGCCTGGAGTATGGTACTCTATAGAATTTATGTATACAGACAATATGGTTAGACCTACTATGCCCTGGTACCTAATGTACCTGAGTCTGCTATAAAATATAGGAGGCTCCCTTGGTATAAAATAGCAGGTGCACTGTAAAAAGGTGTTGTCGAAATAACAGTGAAATCCTTGTTGCAAAGTTGTCACGGATCCATCACTATTTTCATGGAGTGCGTACTGTGCTACTCCATTGTAGAAAAAGACACTGCTTCACTGCGATGCAATTACAGTGGCTCATTGTTCAGTTTTACGAGGTCCCTGGTAGATTCAACAGTTATTTCTTAGAGTGTAAGTGTGCTTGATGGGATGAGTACATTATCAACTATTAGAGCATAGTGTCTGGCTTATTTTAATCATTTTGAATGAAGCTAATTATAGATGGACAGTGTACTAGGCATATGCAATATCATAGCGTACACAGTCATAAAGTACATCATAAATACATAAAGCTACATAATATGATACAATTCCAAAAGGCAGATAACCTAACCACAATTTAATTGAATGGTTTTCATATCAATCCAGAATTGCTATCGGCGATACTTTAAACTGTCGTGGTTAGCACAGATTTAGAAGTTTTGTTTGCCCTTTTTCAAGGATTAGTATTGTTCAGAGACATATTCCATGAAAAGGCAAGGTATTTTGTCGTTATTTACCCACTTGAGAAATCCCCCCTCACAGATACTGACAAAAACAAGGTAGCCTGTGTGTCCCATAGCGGTAACACAGTCTATCTATATTGTATTCAACAAAATACGTGTTCTTGTTTTTTGTTTGGTTTTTTGTTTGGTTTTTTTTTTCTGTCACACTACAGATTTTAGTGTCGGGAACATTCTCACCACAGTAATCTGACTCTCCCTATCCTAAAACGTCTCAGTTCTATACAAGCTGTAGACACGGGTGGGAATTTTGTGAAATAACAATTACATTGTATTAGATTCCCCTCTAGACAGTACTTCGGATTGCAACCTCAGTGTTTCTAATCCGCGTGCTGTGTTAGCTGACACATGTGGATGTTCTGGTCCCAGCAGTGTGATTCATAAAAACTGTCGACCATTATACCTACTATGGTCGTCAGGTTTTATGAATCGTCCTCCAGGTTTCTTTAGTACACTGAGGTGATGAATATTGGAGAATCACATGGGAGGTGTATGGGAGGGTTTCCCTCCGTTTACAGCAGGAGATATTATCTGAAGCCATATAATAGTCATCTCTAGGTGCCATCTCTAGAGCTTGCGTTGAGTTCTGGGATGGCAACTGCCTTAATGTTAGTAGAGTTAATACAAAAATATTTATGACAGTGAATGTAATGGTCATTGCTCCCTACGAATTTCACCCCTTTTAGCTTCCTCTCGTCCTCTACAGGCACATTCTTTGGCTCTCGTTTAGGCGTTAATGCCAAGGTTGTATCACATAGTGGAAAATATCTAGCAAAGAAAGGATAGAAACAAGATGGAAACAACACTGACCCCTGAAGCCTCCTGACTAGGTTAGACCTTGTTTATCAACATATTGCAAGTTAACATATTCTAAGTTAATAGAGAACTAAACCAATCTTAAGGTCTGTCACCTTGATACAAGCAGGCCCATCCAGGTCAGCCTCATTTTCACACCATTACCACAAGATCCTCGTCAGTATTGACACTAGTTTCACACAGCCTCACTGAGTACCAGCCTCACCCAAACCAAGGCACACAAACACTGTTGTGATCTCTCTTTTTTTTTCCTTTTATTCTTTTTTATGTTTTAGTTTTTCTCCCTTTTGTTTGTTCTGTTTGTGTGTTCTTCTGTCTTTTGGAACCCCCTTGCACTTCCCCCTCTTTTTGCTATTTACCCATTTATTTTAGTTATGTTTTAGTTTTGATGCACAAAATGATGCCACCATAGTAACAAGGAAAAAAAAGGTTTATCTCATCACTGACTGTCAGCAGCCAAATGCCCTGTGATCATTGTTATCAGTTAGCCATATCGTTACAGGTAGTCAGCCACCTAACGCTTTGCTTTAATTGGAAGACAATCCAAATGCATATATGATTCTAAATGATTTAACCTAGCTCAGTGTCACTTTACAATGTCAATTGTAGTTTTTAACCATCTATTGACAGTTTATATCCCACCTGATTTGTCTATGTCAGTCGTTTTGGGAAATAAATTCTCATAACTGACTAGATAGCTGTATGTAACGTATCATAAAACACATTTAGATTTACCGGTTAATAGTCTAGTGTATAAATATTTAATTCCACAATCTTCAGACCAACAGGCAAAAAGAATGCATAAAGGGACTTCACCAAGAGCCATGAAAAAGAAACAGCGCTGGAAGCTCCTAAATTGCTTGAGGGCTGAATATAAATTGCTACAGATATTGCTCTGGGCCCCAGGTTTATGTGTGGGTTTCCCGTTGCCTGATCCTTCCTCTTTCTTTTCTATTTTTTATCACTCTCTACATAGTATTCATTCAATCCTTTACATTATACCAAATTAAATGGGATCGATGAAAGTGCACCGTAGAACGTCAACGTAGAATCATGGGACGCTGCTCTAAGTTCAATGTTGGCACTGGTATTAAAAAAACTAAATCCCATTCAACATAACGTCCGTAAGGACTGGTATAAATACAAGCCCTTTGCAAAAAATGCCGTACATGGGAATGACATGTTTCACTTAGCTATGCCCTATTGGCCAACAATTCAGTTTTTAATCATTAGGCGGAACATCTGCTAACAGTTCGTCATTTTCCCACACAAGTAATACCAACTCTGCCCTAACGTACATAACCATGTACGGAAGGAGGAAATAAAGCAAGCAAGGAAAGCATGACGGTTGGGTTGCTATGTGAGTAGGGTTAATAACCGATGGACACAAAGACAGGCTACAATATTGGGTAAAATAATAGTGTTGACCACTGAGAACTAATGATACTAATCCTGATATCATTATAAAGGGTAAATATCAAGTCCATACCGATGTATGCTTATAAATGTAGCTGTTAATTACAGAATGTTTATTATCTTCAGCAAGCGTAGGCTTTAGCAGCTACTGTGGGAGAAATCAGGTCACTCACAGAGCATAGTATTAACCCCCTTTTTAAGTTCAGACAACTGACAGAAGTCCCAGTCCTGCATCCTCACGTCCTTCTATCCACCCATCCACCCACACACCCATCCACCCACACACCCACACACCCACACACCCACACACCCACACACCCACACACCCACACACCCACACACCCACACACCCACTATAAAGCAGTGAATGCTGACTGACTGAGGGTAGCTCATTTTACTGCCATTGGTCTGAGTCGCCAACATTCCGGTAAGAGTCAATAGTGCAAAAAGTTATTGACAAGTGTATCATGTCAACTGTGGTGGCTTATTGATTCTGTCTGCCACAGCCACATATATATACCTCTCCTCAATGAGTCACTCACTGACTAATCCACCTCCCCATTGGAGCAACTCGTTTCTGCACAAATGAGGTGGCTTTGCAGACAGCATTGTTCCATCGTTTTCCTCCGCTACATAATCTGGACATCAGTTGTTATTTCTCTAAAATCTGCCATTCCAATTTCTTCCAATATGAAAATGAAGGTCAAGGGAACCAAGTGTTCTCTCTCTTAAGGGAATGTAGTAGACATCTATTTTCACTCTATTATATGGGGCCATGCTAACTCAGCAGATTTTTAAATTGATTTCATTGAAAGGGTTTTGAGGCTTGAGCGTATCTGTCAATAGAAATGAAAACAAAAGGAGAATGCACAATTAGTCATTAATCACTCAACTCATTTCTTTTCTGGGCTAAGGTTAACATAATGGTAGTTTTATTCCAGCATGTGTTCTGTTTGAGACTTGAACCAAGACAATAATGATGGCCCTGGGAAGGTCCGGACCTTACTTTCCAGAAATGGCAGTCTGTTAGACATATTCCTAACCTCTATCCCTGTTATCACCGCTATCTTCAACTACCCCCTACCCTTCTACCTCTCTATTGGTATTAACAAGCAGTTGGTGTAATTGAGATAAATTAAAGCAGAATGTTAAATACTGCTTACTCATGTCTGGTGTCTCCCCCAGTGGCACCACTAATTAACCATCCTAATCCGGGAGGGCGAAGGCTCTATGGTAACCACTTCTATCCCACTATCACCAAATAAAGGTAATCAAGGCTGCATTCTAGCAAAGGTAGATCAGTCGGAGAAAAATATTTGCCCAAAGATCTATATCCTGTTCTGTAAAGTTATTGTATGTTAGATTTCTATCAAATTACCGTTAGTAATGTCATTGGCACTTGTTATATGTGAGCAAACAAGTAGAAAGGGTAAGACATGAGAGTTGCATGGGCTATTATTTATGATTGCCTGCTCATTTATCAAATTAGGTTAGGTTTCTTTGAAGAAATCTTGGCCAGGGTACTCTGTCTATTTTCATTGTGATCCCCGATACAAGTGCCACATATATGTAAGGCTATGAAATATTGATGGTAACCTCCCATATAAAGTCGTTGGGGCCTTCTCCCAATGACAGATTGCATCCTACATTGCACTTCATGTGATTTTGGCTGGTACCTGATTGGACTGTGGCCACTGAGTGGTCCATAGGGAAATAACATCTCAGGCCATGTGCCAGGCCAGTACCAGCCTGTGTGTGCCACTTGTCAGGGTTATGTGTGTACCCTGTATATGGGACTTGCATGGCTATTGAAGAAAGGAAAGACTAAAGGCTTATGAAGAGAACTGAGATAGGTGCATAAGCAGGGGTAAGGAAAATAACTATGTAGATATAGGGTTCAATCATGATATACTTTGTAGGTCTTCTACCATGCAGGAGGCATTTTAAAAACCTCCAGTGTGATCCCAATGTCATCCCCTTATTGACAGATTTTGTAAAACAATGTATGGTTTAATCAACGTTTGTCTGCAGCGCTAGTTAGTCAGTCATATTGCACAGCGGAATTATAATATTATTCTACTAAAACTAATGCTTAAGGTTTGTCAGCCAATAATGAATTTCAACTTCAGTATGATATTATTAAGAGGAGCTGCTCATTTTCACCTGGAGCAGCTCAGATAGGTTATGGTAGAACACACTGACATTGTGACCCTGCCATTAGACGCTGTACCTGACACTGTCACTAAAACACAGAAACACTGCACTCAACCTATCAGTGGCACACTTGTTATTAAAGTAAAATCAATCTAAGTAGCATGGTAGATATAACATTATGATGCCATAGAGAAGTATTTAGAGTAACTGCGAAGATGTATTTTTTTGTGATTCCCCGTGCTGATATCATTCTTTTTCAGAGGAATTGTGAGTACTAGTGTATCTTGTCATAGAAACTATGATATGTCTTACAGTAACAGGTATGTTTTTGAGCAAAAGTAGACATTGATTAAATTTGATGTATCCACATATATTATCACCCAACAAAAGAGAATATAGCCAAGTGTTTCTGAAGTGATCAGTCACGATGGCCTGTTTATTGGACAATGAGATATAGGTGAAAGTCTCAGAATTATGACTTAGATGTTATTCCTTCGACCAGTTTGCCTTTATATTCTTTGATGGTAGAAAAAAAAAGAGAGAAAAAAAATCCATTCAGAATAATGACAATTTGATAGTCTGATCCTTGTATCACTGGGTGCACAACCAGTGGTGGATGTGAAAAAGGCTAAGCCTCGACCATAACAATGGTCATATTTTATCTAAAAACAGATCAGTTTTTATAACTGCTGTAAGACCTTTTGACAGGAAATGTCCTCAGTGACATAAACACTGTTTGTGAAAGAGTGAAAAGGTGTCTGGTTATTTGGCTAATCACGGATTGATCCACATCGAACACACCCACAAAGGGAGTTACAGACCCAGCCCTAAGCCCTCCCAGCAATGTAATCTGCCCTGGGTAAGTGTTCTTAATGGCTCACTATGTTTTATCTGGAGAGTCCCCAGATTCAACAGAAACATGAGGAGTTATTAATACTAGGCAAAGAAACTATGGCATGGCTGGTAATAATAAGTAAGCCTTGTACTTATGTACGTAATCCATGCTTATGGGTGGGTGTATACACATAATGTGGATTCTATTGAATTGGTTATATGGGGACGTATGGGGAAGGTAGGGTTATAATCCCTTGTGATATTTTGGGGGCAAAGACCAAGTACTATCAAAAGTCACCGTATGCCTAATTTCCATTACCGGTGACCTATACTCCTCTGTAGGGAGAAGGTTAATCGAAGATTCCCATTCGAACTCAAGATGAAAAAGTAAACAAAGATTAAGGACATGGATCAACTGCATCAACTAATGGGTCATAGATACGGCGTAGGGCTGCCAATTTATCTACTGGTAAATGTCACTGAATAGAGTGTCATATTCTGGTCAATTTAGTGCCCATTCATGCAAACCCACCAGGCTACACTTCACCCTGAGACCCCTGGACTGCTACTACTTTGCCTACCACGCCTTACTAGCCTACCTACCATAGCAGGAAAACTCCCTAAAGTCTGTCTCCATCGTGTCATCAATGCCCATTGATCACATCCAGCGATGGGAATTGCAGGGGTATTATACAGAGGCGTAGGAAGCATATCTTCATTGGGGGGGCCCAGCCAGGGCCCCACCACAACTACCTTGAATTGTCGGCTCAAGCGCAATGGCGCCTATACAGAGCTATATACAATTTATATAGAAAAGTAATTTTTGATGAATTTTAGATCTTATTTGAGGCCCAGACCCCCATTTCCCCTATTCCATTACCAAATCAATCTAATTTGAGGTGCACAGTTTTTAGCTTCTTGTTCAATTTGTTATGTATTCTTGGCAAATTTGGGGGGAGGGCAGACATACTCAGGCCCCACCTTCTTTGTGATTTTTTTTTTGGGGGGGGGCAGGCCCCCTGCCTCCCCCCTTTTCCTACGCCCCTGGTATTGCAGGTGTGTGTTGGCTGGGGGAGGGGAGGGTGTGATTTCTATCGACATGCGAGGTGATCATAGTCGTGTTACCCTATATTCTTCGTTGAGTGAGCCTGTGTTCAAATGTGATAAATTGGTGGTATGTGAAGGCTTTTAACATGATAAAAAGATTCAAATAATAAAAAGACAATACTCGATGTGTGTATTGGATTGTACATAGTATGTTGGATTGTCCAATGTTTAACCTAATTCAGTCATCTACAGCTCAGTCAAACGAAGATGATTTCGATATCCTTACAAAGAATTATACTTATTTGTACGGATATTATACTTTCAGTTATCAAATAATGTCCTGGGCTTCCAGATTTCCAGACTAATCTGTTAGACTCCTACCTTGCATCTCACAGGGGTAAATAAGAGTATGACAAAGCTTATTGAATACAACCTTTCGGCACTTTCATAACTAGTAGTGTTGGTATATCTGTAATGCTTAGGATATAATGGTTCATATTACACGCGGATGTATGCAGGTACACTGCTTATATGTCTAACTCAACTCTGATACCTCAACCTTTTTTAAAATTCCCACCATGGTATAGAATAGCAGAGTAATGGTGGTGGGGTAGATAGATATATCATGAAACAATATAGCCTGCTGGCTGGCTTGTTCATCATATCCTATAATAATGTGTGTGTGTGTCGGGGGGGGGGGGGGGTCTGAGTATATAGTGTGGAAACATAGGTGTGATATCACATACCTAACGTCATGTGTGAAATGAAATATTATTACTTGGAATATGTTGTGAATAGACGAATAGAAATCCTGCAAGAGTGTGAAGCCTTATATCAGTTCCTCGATAGAAAAAAAAAGACAAAATCCTAGGTAGCATCATATGAATACAGATCCTTCTATACCTAGCTATGTATCTCTATGGAATAACAAAATGAGGAATATCCTCACCACAGTAACCCGATTCCCTGCATCCCATTTCCTAAAACCAGTCAGTGCTTTATCGAATATCTTCCAGTGCAGACAGAGATGGATCTGGTGAAGGGATTATTAATTACAACGTATCAGATTCCCCATCTTCACGGTGATGCAGATTAAGGGACTCTCGGTTTTAGAGTTGCATGTTGTCCTGGTTGACATCAATAGATGTAATAATCACCTTTTGGATGGAGTAACAGAATTGAGTGATTAAACCCATAGTCCACTAGGCCTCTCTCGCAGAAATTTATATAGGCTCAATCGCGCGACAGAGGCTTAGTGGACTATCGTCATTACATGGCATTAAGGATAGTACAGGAGTACCTCACGTATAAGGCGCGGCTTATGAACAAGGATATCAGATTTTCTCATTTGCCACTTTTAAAACTCCCTAGATGGCTCAAAATAAATCATTCAATGTACTTCAACGCATTATCTGTGAAAGAACCTGCACGTTCGGTTAAGTTTGGGAAGTGTCGAGTCTTATGCGACCTACCTTAGAACTGGTCCCAGAGCAATATATAAAGCAATTTACAATAGCCTGTGAGCAATTGAAGAGCCCACAATCCCATTTCATTTTATAACTCTTGACAAAATCTTTTTGTTTTGCCTTTCCTCAGACCATCTGAAACTATGTGGAATCAGATATCTATAACACAGGAAATAGAGCCGGAGATGTTTTAAATACTAGCTTTAAATATATCATACCTTCAGCTGATAGACTGATGTGTATTTTACTGATAAGGTGACATATCATGAGTTTTTGTATTGTTTGAATGGTCTAGGCGATGTGGCATCAATCTGTCATCTGGGTAAAATATGGCACTCTCTCTAATTTGAGAATGATGGCCTACAGAGTCACCCTTTGGATATAAGAAAATTCTTCCATTAATGAAAAGGTGATGCATCTAGTTGTTATCTTTGATACATGACATATATGATCAGTATGGGATATATGGAATGACTCGATCCATCGATAAATTGATAATGTTGAAAATATCGGTACACTTATCAGGACCACGGAAACTTCCCGAGAGGTTAACACTGGCATCCATGCCAATAATATAACCTTTGGTATCTACAAAAACTGTAAAGGGACTTCCAATTAAAGCAAAGCGTTGGGTGGTTGACTGCCTGTAACGATATGGCTAACCCATAACAATGGTCACAGGGGATTGGGCATACTGACAGTCAGTGATGAGATAAACCTTTTTTTCCTTGTTACTATGGTGGCATCATTTTGTGCATCAAAACTACAACAGAACTTAAAGAAATGGGTAAAAAGCAAAAAGAGGAGAAATGCAGGGGGATAACAAAAGATAGAAGAACACACAAATGGAACAGACACAACACAAGGGAGAAAGGAGAATAAAACATAAAAAAGAATAAAAGAAAAAAAGAGACCAGAGCAATGTTCCTGTCCTTTGGTTTGGGTGAGGCTGGTACTAAATGAGGCTGTTTGAACTAACTGTCAATACTGGTGAGGATCTTGTGGTAATGGTGTGGAAACGAGGCTGACCTTGGTGGGCCTGCTCGAACCAAGGTGGCAGGCCTCAAGATTGGTTTAGTTCTCTATTAACTTGGAATATGTTAAGGTGACTTAACAAGGTCTACCTCGGTCAGGAGAGCCTAGAGTTTGGCTTCTTTTCTGTATCTTTTTCATTTTTAACAATTCTAGAGTTTTTTCACTACTAATGATCTAGTTTACAGGAGTGTATTTTGTATAACGATGGCCGCACCTGTGTTAACACCTGTTACTTTTGATTTACCCCTCTCAGTCCTGGCTGAGCAATACCTTTTGCTTTCATTGGAAAGCAAAGAACAATTTTCAGACCCCGTAATACGGTAATACCCCATATATTCCACCTCTTCATCTAGAACAAACACTTTTCACCTTACCGAATATACATGGACACTAAATCTCTTACAAATTGTAGCCAAGTGATCTAGATAAGGTGAGAGATTTAGATGCTAGGGAGAAAGATGTGAGAGAGCTAGTTATGCTATTATGATTATTCATATTTTAAACTGAAATTATGATAGATAAACATCCCTATGATGAAATACTGTAATGCAGTGAGAACAGTGATGCTTATATCTGCTAATTAATACAGCTGGAAACAATTGTGGATCAACATGGAAAAATGGACCTCTGGCCTCAAATTTAAGATTTTGGGATTTTAATATTTCCAAAATGTACAGAGTCTCACGGTCACTCTGTTGTTTTTATTTTGTCCCAACTCAAATAATTCTCTGAGTTATGGCTATTTTAGTGATTGTAATGCCAAATAATACGAGGGATAAAATGGGAATTCTGACAACAATAAAGTAGAGAACGTAGTTAACAATACAATAGAAATTGTGCATTTTATTTATAAGTTCTTATTTCATAACAGATCAGATATACATAGTTTGATATCATTAAAACAAACAAAAAATCAGAAATAAATATCTCCTTTAAAAAAACACTAATAATTTTATATTATTGTCAAATGGTTACCATGGCAACAGAAAACATTCCATTGGTTAACATTATGAATGTATTTGCTACATTGTCTCAATTAAGGTTGTTTTGAATGCATCTAGGTAGACGTCTATAGCTATTCTTGTGTCATGATATCATGAATCATTACACATAAGCCCGAGCTCCACTAGGCAGCATGGGGTAGCAGCGTTACAGGTGGCACAGTTTTTCCTTGGAATGGGGTATCCTTTCTGCTTGCTAGTATAGGAACACAGTGTTTTGCCTCAATGTCGCGGCAAAATTGCCATGACATTGAGGCAAAACATTGCGTTCCTGTACTGGCAAGCAGAAAGGATACCCCAAACCTGTGCCGCCTGTGACGCTGCCAGCCCATGCCACCTAGTGGAGCTAGGGCAATAGAAAGAAACCTATCAGGAAGGAATGGGAATATCACCAAAGTACTACCGTAAATCCGCATGTATAAGACACGGCTTATACACCAAAATTACACCCTGTGTGTCCTATAGAATGTAGCTCAACTCCAGGTGTGTCTTATAGGCGAGGATTTGACACTATAGAATAGTACTAAAATGACCAAGATTTGGTCCCTGGTGCATCCTATGTGATTAAGTCTAAGCCATGATGCGTCCTATACGAGAAGGGCGTCCTATACATGAGGATTTATGGTAATATACATTATTGTGTACATGTCTATAATACTGTTGTACCTCACATATAAGCCACACCTCACATATATAACCTGCACCTGGATTTGTGGACATATAAGATGCGCCTTATACACGAGGTATTCCAGTATTTCAAATATAATTTACTTAGATTCTTTCATTGTACAAGATATGTGATTAGTAGATATGATAACAATTTGGTATTTACACAAAAGTGCCACTAGATATAATTCGTAGGGCTACGATGGTAGTAGAATCACTGCTGATCATGAAATTGGGCTATCAGTTAAATAGACTTTCATGTCCATGCATACTTATGTGGAGGTATGATGCCGAGTTCTACACCTGGGGTTTCAACATGTGCTCAGACTGGTCATGTGACACCATGGATTACATTACTGTAGACTTCCAAGTGTATGAACATCCTAAATATACAACATTAATAAAATGAGAAATACCCGGTATTTCATATCTGTAGTATACATTATATGAATAACCTAAGTACACAACAGTAATAAGATGAGAAATACCTGGTATCTCACACCTGAAGTAGATCTATACATGGATCAATAACCTAAGTTTACAACAGTAATGAGATGAGAAAAATGCTGTGTTTCACTTCTGTATTATACATTTATCAATAACCTAAAGTTATACACATACAGACTCAATAAAATACCCTTTACTTAAGAGATGGTAATATGTTGCTCACATACTAGAGGTGCAAGTAATAGAGTGGTGAAAATTCCTGTGTACCTGAGTCCCTGATATTTTTCCTGGCCACCTGCTTGTGTACTTGAGCCCCTGATAATCCTTCCAGAATCCCTGCTCATGTAACTGACCCCCTGCTCCTGCATAAGTCTGTGTTTACCACACGTTTATGAACCATTCAAGTCTGATGTACACATAATTATGCTTATCATGCAATTTTAAATCAAATAGAGAATGCCACAAGTATGCACTCAGCATAACATTATTGGATCATTTTTACATAACACTTCAATGTGAAATTGATGATAGGGGAAATTTCCGGACACATATAGTTTACCCAATACACATCATATCACATCAAATGTATATCAGCTTTGCTGGTATTGCTTCACTGCAGCATTACTAAACTACTCCTCATGTATTTTCCGTTTCCTTGGTTTTGGTTTGGTTGGCTTGGGACAGGTGAGGGACCCTGCTGCTTTGTTTCCACATAGAGATCGAACATGCTCATACAGATACCAGGCCCTTTCATTACTTAAGCCAGCTGGAGTGATCATGGGTGGCATACTGTAACAGAGTTGGACAATGATGTTAAAAAATAATTGCAACTTTGAATAATGTTTAATTGTATTTGACTTTGGAAATAACTTGAAATATTTATTAACATCACAACAACATTTCCCGATGATAATAGATGATCTAATTATTTTTCTTGTAAAATATTAGGAATTCCATCCTCCTTTTTTATAAAAACGTAATAAATTACCCATCATACCATGTAATTGGAATAAAAAAAGAAATATTGATAATAAGTAGTATTAGAAGGTTCATGATATGAGGTTTCATATCTTTGTGATTGATAGTTATCACAGAAAAAATCCTCAAATCTGGGACATTATTTTTTTTCAATTTTAGTCAAAATTCACTAGTAAAAACTAGCACGGGACCACCTATTTTTCTTTTCAAAATTCTATTCGAGATGATATAAAGTACGTCTGACCAAAATATGGAGGATTTCTAGGGACTTTGATTCAATGATTTTAAGTACATCTGACCATTATATGGAGGATTTTTAGGGACTTTGATCCAATGGTAGTGACCCACCTTAAGTAACAATATTTTCCCTTACCTGCCAGCTACTTCAATGTCAACTGCTGTGATCACATGTGCTTCTTCAGGAGCAGATGCCGCCTTCCTTGTGTAAACAGCTCCTGGTGAATCTTTGTGAACTCTGAAATGTTGGAATGAGAGAATACCATGGATAGGCTTGAAGTCCATTGCCAGGTATTTGACCCAGTCATACCAGGTTACATTGCGGATGTCCAAATTGTAGTCATATGTCACAACAGCCAGGTTTTGATCATTTTGAGTTGAAGACTTCACTACAGACACTATATCCCCAAGGGTATCGACTTCACTGCGGTAATATTTCTTTTTAATTAAGCCAAAGAACCTGTCAGGGCCAAACTTTGTGTGGCCAGGAATCATGAACGATAGCTCAATTTCGTCATTGAGACCTTGACTGACTCGCCAGCTCAAGTAGTGCATGACAGCATTGTTCTTATTTTGGCCGCAGCAATTGTCTGCGTGAAGGTGCAGTACCTTTGCTGCAGCCGCATTAGACTCCAGGAAGTGATGGAGCATAGAGATCACACTATTAGCTCCTTTTCCTATAGAGTCACATTCGTCGATGAGGTAATTGCTCTGTGTATTTGTAGCCTCAGATAGCACTCCAAACAAACTACATCTCCGGGTAGTTTTAAAATATGCGGGTCCAACTTGGCATGCAGATCGTGGGTAGGTAATGTTCTGTGCAAAGTCAAAACTGAATACTCCTAGTTCCTTATTGCCAGTGACAAAGTTCTCCTTGGCTTCTTTGCACTGTTGATTGTAGTATTGACGTTGCTCTTCTGCCTTGTGCAGGTGATTTAAGGCTTCGCCATACCGTTGCTCCTTGAGCTCATCTGATAAACCAGCTGATCTGATCACGGCCGTGTTGTTATCTTGACATTCTATGCACATATCTGTTTGTGGTTTTTGGATGGAGACATGAGGGAGATACTTATGCCAGATCTCCTTGAACGAGGAGAGCTTCACAGAGACCCTATTTGTCTTCTTACAGGCTTCCTCATATTCCCGATGAAGTGAGGCTTTTGTTTGATCTGAAGGCAGTTTCAGGTTGTCTAAGTTCTTATTATTCGGTTGGCGTCCAGGCACTGGTATTGCTCTGACCTCAACAATAGACTTCAGGAACTCGACAACCTCTTCTATGACCTCAGGTCCAAAGCTGTTTGCTGGTGTAACCCCTGCAACGATTGAAAAGTTTGTAAACTTTGTGTCTGGATTTTCATTAAAGGCATAATTGATTCACATCCAAGTTCACAGCCCTTCCCAGATTGTAAAGGCGAGAATATCGCGGAATAAGAATGAAAAAGATACTACAAATCAAACATCTAGGAGTTTTTGTTTCATTTTCTTTTGTACAGGTTTGCATACATTTGAAGAAGTCTTAATACCGTAAAACCCTGCTTTTTTACAGGTTTGTGTAAATTTGAAGACATTTTAATACCGTAAACCCTCCTTTTTATAGGTTTGTGTACATTTGAAGACATTTTGATACCGTAAAACCCTGCTCTTTTTACAGGTTTGTGTACTTTTGATCATGTTTTACTACTGTAAAACCATGCTTTTTTACAGGTTTGTGGACATTTGAATGACTCATTAAAAGTTGGTATTTCCTATCTTTGACCAGACCCTAACCCCTATAGCAGGAGATGTTTTAATACTGTAAAACCTCATGTAATGGCTTGTACCTATATAGATAGTACCGTAAATCCTCACATAAAACTTGGCTTATGTACCAAAGTTACATCCTGTGCATCCTATAGGATTCATCCCAACTCAGGGTGCGTCTTATATGCAGAGATTCTACACTATACAGCAGTACTAAAGTGACCAAAATTAGATACCAGATGTATCTCATAATACTTTGCCTAAGTCAGGGTGTGTCCTATATGCAAGAGGCATCCTATATGCGAGGATTTACGGTAGTAAGGAATGAGAACCTTTCCACAATCCTGTTGTGGCTTATAGCAAACCCTGCTAACAAAAAACTTTAAATCACCTGAAATAACGTTCTCTCAGGGCTTGAAATATCTTCAGAAAAATGGTAATGAAACGTTCCTCAATCAACTGGTTCTTTGAATCAGGATTACAATAGAATTCAATGGTTACAATTCAATCTGTTTAAAAAGATAAGTGGCTGCTAAGTGAATCAGCCGACCTTTTGAAGACCGATATATTGAGACATGACTGAAATATAAAAATATGTCATGCACAAACATTTTTGTGAAATGTTAGTATAATGTTTATCAAAGTTTTTTTCTCTGGTACAAATATACCTGAGACCCTGTTATTTCTTCATTTATAATGCCCTCTTTATGGAGATGGAAAGATTACCATTTCTTTGATCTGAGTTTCTTTTATAGGATTATTAGTTGGTCTTTAGTACCTTACTAATATTCAAATATAACGAAAAAGGTTTTTACCTGTCAATGGATAGGCGAACATAGATAAACTTTTTGCTTTAATCCAAATTATCCACCTCATGGGGGGCCAAATCTTTAGGTGCGACTTACACAAGAAGTGTGCCTTATATGCAAGGCATTATTGTAGGCTCCTAAGGAAGTGATAATTTTTTAACGAGGGGGTTGAAGAGAGGGTCAGAATTTTTTTGACCCCTTGACCAGGGGGTCAAAATAATTTCACATGTATTCAGCAAAAAAGCAAGCACGTTATTATAGGTTAAAAGGTTGTGTTTGCACTCGATTTTCGCATGTCCACACACAAATCCACTGCCCCCCCCCCATGTTGTTGAAAAATGATCAATCCACAAGCAACTTTATCAGGAAGCACCCTTCAATACATCTCCTCCCATTGTAATTTTTCTCTCTCCATCAAAGTTATGTGAAAACATACCTGTACGTCCATGTGTTCTTGGTTGGATACCATGTTGATCTAGATGTGACTTCAAGTTCTTTAGCCTTGTTCGGCCTATGGTGTGGAGAAAGCAGAAAACAGTCTCACAAACTGGCAGGTCGTTCATAAAATACTTAGTTGTGTGGTGGTAGTCGTTGAGTAGTGCTTCCCTGTTGGTGTCAGACAGAGGTCCAGGCTTCCGGTGTGGCCTCATTTCATGGTATCGGTCAACAAATTTTGCGTATCTAAAAACAGATAAGAGGAAAGCTAGTCCCTATTTTCACTACACACCATGATTTTAACAGATAATATGTTGGGAGGAACACAGATTAACATACCATAAAACCTCACCTTTAAGTCAACCCCCTAACTGGAGGATTTTGGGGTCCCACACTCATTTTGCAACACCTTCAATGAATTATAAGACTCTGTTTTTGTGTTAAAATGTATAGGAAACTATTAATTTATGTTAGAAATGAGAGATAATTCATTGGAATTAACCGTGAAAGTAAGAATTGTGATTAAAATGTTATTAAGATTATCTAGCTGCTCCCTCAAACATTCAAGCAAAAATAATCTATCACTCACTACTTTGATATAATATTTATTTTTAAATCTCACCTATAAGTCGACCCACAAAATTGGACCAATGAAATTGACTTGTACAAAGATGAAATGGCCCAAAAAATCGAGTTATATGTGAGGTTTTACATACTCAAGTTCATTGATTTCCCTCTCCTTGGGGTCAGAGATTTTGACTCTTTTTCAGTAAAAAAGCCCACAAGGTACTATGAAATTAAAGGGTGAGACAGAAAAACTTTAGACCCCTCTGAAGGTGGGAAAATTTCACCACCCCCTCCCCAATTGTTAAAATATGACCAATCCCTAAACCACATTTTTTTAATCTTACAAAACCACGCCAAGGTTGAATCGACCATTAGCATTCACTCTGAGTTCACTTGTCCTCCACCCCCCCCCCGCCACAATGTGCAGCTGTACACATTTTGCCTCTGGAGTGGCGGCAACAGACTGCCGGATAACACTCCAACTACTGGCACCCAAAGAGTGAAGTGACAGATATCTGTACTACCTGGCCTATATCTTTTTTGTTGTTTTTCACGGCAAATCCAAACTTTTTTAGTTGGCATCTAGGCCACGGATGGCTGCCATTCACAAAACAAATCTAATATAGGCCTAGGCCTGTCTTGTGGATTATCATGTATTTACTGGTAACTAGATGTAGGCATATTCTTCAGTACATGAACTTGGGTGATCATATTTACCTTCTATGTGCTGACAAGTAGCCTAGAATCGTCATGTCCAGTTGCTCTGATGTAAGTTCATGGCAATTATTTCTCTGGCTTTCCACAAAGTCTCTTGGAAATGCTTTGGAACAATTACTCTTCTTACATCCCCGCTTGCATTTGCATCCTTTGTACATGAATACATCAACAGCCTCTTCTTCCTTGATATCTTCAGTCCTGTCTTCATTTACAATTTCATTGAGTTCAGTCATGTCTGCTACGTCTGTGAAGTGTGGAGGGGGTTTCCCAGTCGTTTTCCTCTCAATAATATCTTATCTTATTTAGTGTGAAACTACAATGTCAAAGCACCTACATGTTCAGAATTTCACAGGAGAAGTCCCTTGAAGTCTACATGAAAATATGATTTGGATTTGTGCTGAAAAGTTGCTTTAAACACTTGAAACTTTGCAAAAGATATTTGCAGACGACATGGAGATGACGTCACGTCACTTTGGCACCCTCTAGTGGGAGTTCCCTGCAACTAAAATTCCCGCCAGGAGGCACGGTTTACCTTGTTGGTCCACAATTTTATTTGATTACATTTAGCCTTCAGCAGTTGGCTTAAAATGAATAAATACAGTTACAGAGAACTCCATCTAATCCTGATTTTGCTCAAGACAAGCCTGCTGCTTGCCAGATGTTGCAGCCTTGGTACAACTCTCTCAACACACCCACCCCCTTCTCAATATTAACACATATATACACTGTCAGAGAATGCTGACTGATGGTAGTTCATTCTAGTGCCATGACGTGTCGCCTGGAGCGTCCACACTTCCGGCGCGAGTCAATAGTGTAAATTGTTATTGACGCGTGTATCATGTCAACTCCTTTGGGCGCTTATTGATTCTGCCCGTCACAGGCTTACGCCCCTCATCCGCCTCCCCCACACAGACTAACTCACTTACTGACTCACTCACTTAGTAACTATCTCATGTAGCAGCTCTATAATATCCTCTGAAGTTCATTGCATAGTTCTTAAATCCTATTATTGGATTTGGGTGCTAGATAACCAGCATTTTGAAACAGGAAACATTAAGCATTGTTGTCTAGTTACAATACAGACTTCACTTACATGCCCATTGGGGTACTTCTTCAATTTTATTGATAATGATGGAAATCAGATTGCCAGCTGGAGATAACTAAAACAGGATGTTCAATACTGTCAACTTATGGTGGTACTACTGCTGGAAGTTGAATGCAATACTCCAGGGACTGGAGGAGGGACCAATTGGTAGGCTCTCTCCTGCACTGTCAACTGTGTGTGTGGCCATTACGCAAGCTTGTGCCTAGGAGATAAGAACTGATCACACTTATCAGAAATCCATCCCACCACTATATTTACATACAGTTCCTTTGTGAGTCTCTAAGATACACTGTGTATCTAGTTAGTTTGATTAGTATAATGGTCTGAGAAGTTAGATATACAAAAAGAGAAATTCCCCTACATAATTACATCATCAGGTTAGACCATTTGACATCCCAATTCTTCTTCTTCTTTTTTAGTTTGTTTGAGCTGGAATATAAAGATTTGGGAATAACGATGCCTACAAATTAGGTAGTGAAATACCCTGACAGAGGATAGCAGGAACAGGCTATTCGGCAGAGCACATGCCCTGAGTTCCACATAGCAGCATACGATCATGAAGTTAAAACAGACTTTGCCCATGGACAATGGTAGTACGCAGTATGGGCAACCCACTACCAGACCATTAAATAAAGTTATATGTGATGTGATAGCTTGAGAAGATTCTCTGATGTGTTGTGTTTACTATCTTACTTAATCGCCATTTTATCAATGCCATATTGGTAAAAAAAAGAGTATATATTCCTCAACATTTAAATTACTTTGATGTTACTTCTCCATTTGATTTTAATTTGCCCCTGATTGGATCTAAGGCTTTGAGAGAAATAACATCTAGGGCCCAATATCGAACCAGTACCACTAACAGCCTGTGTGTGCCACTTGTCAGGGTTAATTGTGTGTGGATGGGGATAGGCCAGACTAACAGAGCTATTTGGGGTTTATATGTAGATACAAGGTCCATTGCTGGGAGGATTGAGAGGAGGGTGGGGACAGGGGAGAGGAGGAGATTAGAGGGGAGGGGAGGGGGTATATATTATGTAGGTGCAGGCTCCTGGGCTGGTAGGACAAACACTACCGATGCAGTGTTTATTTGATACCAGACATCTGTGTGCACAGATAGTGCTGGCTGACAAGCTGAAACGTAGCAATTGAGTGCTTGGTGTCAGCTGGAGGTTTGACTTGGAGGCTGCTTCTGTTTTTTAGATGCACATCGTTTGTGTATTCTCTCTGCTCTCAGTCTGATATTCCACTATCTGTGATATGCAGTACAATGTCATGTTAAACACCTTTCACAGATTAAATGCTGTAGAATACTGCAGTTATAGAGATTTTGACAGGTTTGTGAATAATTACTGAATATGGGTCGTAGCATAGAACATAGTTATAATTGTGTTTTAAGTTATACAACTCTACCTTCTTAATCAAGGCCAACTCAAGAATCTTCTTCCAAATTTGAGGATATAAAAGATGAATTTTAGATAATTTCAGAGGTATTTATTGATGGCTAAGTTCGAAAGTTTAATGCCATGTGTTGTGATTCAATCGAAACTTGTCCGGCGGGCGCTTACTCTTACCTGACGGGAGAGTCAGGCTTCCTGCATAGGGCTCATTTGTCAGGTGGCTGGAATTGTAGGACATAATTTTTTTATGTCAATTTCCTCTTAAGGATGGCTTCCTAAGACATGTTTGTTGCCATTTTGTGAGAAACCTTTAATACGGGGGCCCAGATTTTTTGGCTCACGCAAATCTGTTAGCCTTCATATCAAGTTTAGCTGCCATGGTCGGCCATGTTGGATGTGGTTTCAGGTCTCACAACAGAGGTGTTATTCATGAAATAATGTTATTCATGAGAATCTGCTTGGAGAGTGGAGATTGACTTCCTGTCGGGCAGAAAATGCACCTGCTGATAGCTGCCCATTGCAACCCACACGGCATGTGCCAAATCTTGGCAAAGGGTGCGATCTAAAAGTTTCCAACAAAGGACTCTCTTCCCACTCACAGACAGCAAAACTAAGGTGGTACTCTAGTCAATACCATAAGCTGATTGTGGGGGATTTATTTCTGTCAAATGTTATTCTTAGAAACTTGCTGTTTCTAGAGCACCTGAAAGTTTTAGGTATACCAGTCTCAGTGACTCAGTCCTTAACTGAGTCGCGCCCAGTGACTAATCGAAACCTGAGGTGTCAGACTCATAGCAGTCCAGTTTGATATATGCTGAATTTTAGGCCCATTGTGTTGTGTTGGTTCTTTTTTTCAGTGGGGGGGGGTTCAAATCGGACCTTTATATGTGACAGGATCCGCAAAAAAGGCCCTTAGTGCAGGGTGCATTGAGGCCACTATTCGAAGTACATGTCACATATACAGCCTGAATCATCTAGTCATGCCAGTTGAAATACACTTTTTAGCCATTTCAACTTGCTGGTAATTATTTCAGCTGTAAATGCATTTGAGTCCTTTATTGTGTTCTAGACAAGATTCATTGGCCACATTCTCCATAGCACACTCCGTATCCTCTCAATACTTGTAGTAAAGAAAGAAACGACTATTTGTACTCTTCTCAGTCAACACCAATATTAAAAAATCCTCAAAGTTTGTCAGTCAATACTGAAGTTTTGACTTCCCTATGAAGTATTACAGATGAGCTGCTCATTGTTCACATTCACGTGGAGCAGCTCAGACAGGTTATGATAGAGCACAATGACACATAACCCATACGGAGTCCCTTCTGTTTGTCAATGTGAGAAATCCATCAGAGGCTGCAGCTGGCACTGTCACTAAAATACAGAAACACAATCTTCAAACACCCAGCTAATCAGACACTATTTGTTTTAAAACTAATTAGAAAAGTAGGGATGGCCATGACTTTTGTGTCTCAAATAGAAACTGGTTGTGAGTGCAGAATGCATTGTCATGTGTTTACAATGTTTGGTTTTCCCAGAGGGAGATGTAACTTTACCGGAGAGGAAAAGAAAAAAAAAAGATTTTCATATCTCCAACACGCCCTATAATTTTAAGCTATGAGATATATCAACTTTCCACTTAACAAAATTGCTGTTGAAATAGTCATTTCTTAAGTAAAAGAGAGAACTAATATTACTCGCATGTTATATGATAATCTCTAAGATGGCCGGAGGTGGAAAGAGTATCATATTCTTTTGAGAGAAAAGAGAAAAGTAGAGTTTAAACCTTTGGGGACTGCATAGTGTTTTAACACATCTGCCTATGGTACTTGTTATAATCTATATGAATGGAGTACTGAGAAGCAATAGTTTTGTACTGCATTATGCCGACATTGTGGTCCAGGGTTCGATGCATTCTATGAATTAGATTCCTAATCGCTACATAAGTGCAACATAACAACACGCAACATGCACTGAAAACATGGAAGATCCGAAACTAGTCAGCGGTGACCACTTTAGGTCCTCAAGTTGACGATACCTAAAACTACAGCTTTAGGTAGTCAAAATGATGACTTTAGGTCATCATCCTGACGACCTGAGTCATCAGGATGACAATATTGACAGTACAGAGTCGTCATATTGATGACTCAGGTCGTCAGAATGATGACCTCAAGTCGTCATTTTGACTACCTAAAGCTGTAGTTTTAGGTATCGTCAACTTGAGGACCTAAAGTGGTCACCGCTGACTAGTTTCAGAACTTCTAGGTTTTCAGTGTGCAGCTAGAGGGACTATGCAGCCTTTCAGTATTGATAATGTAGAAGGCTTCCTTAAAACATCCTGTCTATTTCCATTACATAGAGACGGTACTACAGCTCAGATTACATATATAATGCAGGATATTAAAACTGGCCATATATGAGTATGTAATGTTATGATCGCCAATCCCTTGTACAATGAACAGGATACACGTCTGTTAGCAAATGACTTTTTCCACAGCATTAATATAATAATGATTTAGTGTAACACAAATGGGAATCTGATCCTGCATTAACTTTCCTAGTACGATAGCACTTCATGGAAAAACAGGTATTATATGTGACACGTGGCATTGCATTGAAGACTATATCCATCCATTTTTCAGGACATATGGCACTGATATATACCTTTTTTCACTGGCTTACTTCTCATATTTAGCTGAAACACTACATTTAGCGATATTATATCATCGACAAAATTATAGTAATGATTCAATTTTCGATACCTACATTTGCTCGCCATTGCTATATCATATAAATGAGAAAAGTTCATGATGTCAAGTCCCCATGGGTCAAGGGTATTCTTTCATTTAGATCATAATTTGAATATAAGTTATTATTCTAGTACGTGACGGCCTATTGATGCTACATGAGGGCAATTGATGCAATAGATTCTGTTGATATACAACCTCAAAATGCTTCATTATGCGTTTATTGCCGTGTGATTGTGATTGTGTTATGAAATTATGTAATATACCAACCAATGATATGCAATCAATACCCCACCTCCCATTTTATTTCAAAGGCAGCCACAATCCTCCGCCTGCACTTTCTAATATACACCTATGCAGTATTGACTCACAGTGTTTGGGCAATAGCCCTCCTGTTCCAATAATGTAATAATACCCATGCCTTAAAGACCAAGCTTGTGTGTAGTAGTGGACCCTGGAGGAGTAGAAGACATCTTTATAAAGCGTTCAACACACCAGCCATGATACACCACTCAATCCACTACAAGTATACAGCCTTGGGCATTAAGTGAGGAGATTGTTAACGGTGTCTACTGCCTTAATCCTTCATTGAAGGCCACATGGTACATTAATGCATCATGAATTGAGCCTACCCTACAGGATTGATACACTCCTGAAGGGCTGATATGATGCTCCAATGCAGTGCTGGTGACTCGACTCGCCAACACTGCATTGTTGCATCATGCCAACCAAGGAACTTGAATCTGGAGGCATCATACGGCCCTACGGGTCTTAAATATATGGCGATACAAGCCTTGTATTTGATATATGGTTTGTAAGTATGCCTAGACATTTAGGTTTCTATATTGCTTACACGGTAATTAAAGTGAGCTAGTACCTAGATACTTACTTTACCACTGAGAGGGTCTGTATTAGTGCATGCATTTAGAGGACCAGAGAGAAGGGGGGGGGGGGTGTACAAAGAAAGAAAGGAATGATTTTGACCAATATCACAGTTCCCTGGTTTTCCCTTGTTATCAATTTAGGTGCATGGTGATATTCTACAACTCGTTCTCAGCAACATTATTAAATATTCACAATTTTAAGTGATCTATCCCATAAGCATGTCTCATGTATACATGATAAGATTAGACAATCTAAAATGAAGGCATTTTAAAAAAAGAAAAATGGATGTAGAGAAGTTTAAGTCATACATTCATAGTTTTGCCATTTATGCAAAATGTAGAAATTCCCTTCACATCAGAGCAGTCCATTATCGCTATGAAGACAATGGTTGTGTTTGACACCTGATCTGTATTGTTGTGCCAGAATCTGTTAACATGTTCATCACTAAAGTCTTAATGGCCGATGTTTACCTTGACATTCAAGAGCGACATCTTGCCGCAAGCATGGCTTGCCATCCTGATGCACCCAAACAACACTATGCTTCGATGTATCATACTGATTCTTGGGGGATGTATCAAGCTCATAGGATCTACATGATTCAAGTATGCAGCATTTACGACTGACTCGCTAGTACTACATTTGCGAATGGCAATAGCAGAGGGGCTTGGTACTTTTATTCACTATGTCACCTTTAAGGGTTGAACACACATTCTCCATACAAATGTGCCTACAAAATGTCACTGTTTAATGTAAATGTGTTTGAGTAACAAATGGAACAGACAATGCTCTGTAATTATTGCGCTGTTGTCATGGTTAAGCGAACGAATCATTGTTCTTATTTTTTTTTACAGTAGAGGCAATATTTCACTTAGCTTGACAACGACAGCAAGAGAGGACATGTTATAACCCATTTTATCGTCAGAATACAAAATGTCCACAATGGTAATTTGTGATCGTTAGTGAGGACAAAATATGCCTTTTAGACATATTTGTAGCACATTCTGTGAGAGAAAATTCACGAGAAATGAAATTATTGGTGTTGTATGTAGTTCGTAACATGCTGGCAAAGCTTGGAAATAACATAAGTGTAATGATGCTGATGCTCCGTGTACATTGTGGGTCAGTAAATCATTTTGTTATTATAGCAGTCTTAAAATGAGATTTGATTTTTCGCTTCTTATGAGCTGGCATAGAAATTGTTTTTGGTTGTTAAGGTTAAATGATTGGTTATTGGGCATTGCTAATTAAAAGATATCAGTTAGGCCACTCAAAATCTAAATAAACTGGTTTCTCATCACCAACCCCTGAAAAATATGACGAGGGCAATTCTTTTTTTCTTTTTTACCCTGGGCATATTGGGGCGACAACTGCATGGGGCGAGACCGAAAATTTAGATTTTAGTACTTAAGAGTTTACTGATTATGAAAAGTATGTCCATGTTTGTCTATTTTTACCATGATTATTGACTAAAATTATGTTTTAAAAAAAAAATTCAAAACACAATTTTTTTAGGCGCGCGGTGATGAGAAACCAGTTGTTGTTTTTTTTTTTGAGAGGCCTTATGGAGTAAAATGTGCAGCCACTGTAAACCATCCACCCATACAGCTTACTATTGTTGTACCGTTTTTAAAGATGCCAATGAAACAAACATCTGGTAATTGTCACAGCTATCATAACCTGCTCCTGGCGACTATTTACCAATTATCATACTACTCATAATCTGTCCCCAGATGCTATATGTACCAACTGTTATACTACTCATAAGCTGCTCCCAGGGAATATCTACCAACTGTTATACTACGCATAAGCTGCTCCCAGATGCTATATACCAACTGTTATACTACTCATAAGCTGCTCCCAGGGAATATCTACCAACTGTTATACTACACATAAGCTGCTCCCAAATGCTATATACCAACTGTTATACTACTCATAAGCTGCTCCCAGGGAATATCTACCAACTGTTATACTACGCATAAGCTGCTCCCAGATGCTATATGTACCAACTGTTATACTACTCATAAGCTGCTCCCAGGGAATATCTACCAACTGTTATACTACGCATTTATAAGCTGCTCCCAGGGAATATCTACCAACTGTTATACTACGCATTTATAAGCTGCTCCCAGGGAATATCTACCAACTGTTATACTACGCATTTATAAGCTGCTCCCAGATGCTATATGTACCAACTGTTATACTACTCATAAGCTGCTCCCAGGGAATATCTTCCAACTGGTATACAATCACAAGCTGCTCCCAGATGCTATATACCAACTGTTATACCACCCATAAGCTGCTCCCAGGAGCTATTTAAAAGGATAGTTTTCGTTGGTTCACCTGCGACTTGGGAGTCCTGCTGGGGCCTCCCAGTTCGTGTAGACCGCATCCACACAGAGATGCTAATTTTTACTGCCCTGCAGGGTGCCTCCTCTGAATTTTGGGCTGGCTGGAGTCATTAGAAGGTGGGGTGGTGGTTGGAGCAGCTCAATAAAATGACCAATGACCAATTTTGACAGTTGGGTAAAATAAGATACCCATTTTCTGAGTCTTTAATTTGTCAAATGACATTCATTTAACCCATATCTATTGATTGGGTATTCTCAGCCATACTGTGCATCTTAGAGAAATTGATATTCTCGAAAGGCATTGATATTTAGGATAACTTGAAATATTTGCCCAGAGCTCTTAGCCCCACAATATATGAGACCCCCGTGGGTTTAGAGGTTGTTCCGTCTTATTTATACCCTTCCTTCCCCTTTAAGAATTGCTATACTACTCATGAACTGCTCCCGGATGCTATATGCCAACTGTTATACTACTTATGAACTGCTCCCAGGGATTATCTGCCAATTGCTATACTACTCAGAGGTTACTTGCAAGTGTGTAACTAATGAGTTGTTTCAGCAGGGGAGCAGGTATAGATCTATCAATTGCGGCTGACGTACTACTCATGCGCTGCTCCCAGAGAGATTAAAGCCAGATGGGACTGCAATACATATTCCAGGATTAGGAGTGCCATTTCTCTCCATCGGAATTACCCTTATCTGCCAAAAAAAGAGAATACTGTGGGAGGAATAACCCATTGCAGGAATGTGCACAGCTTGGTAAAACCACTAGGCTACACACGCATACACGACATGGGTGCTACATTAAGTGTGTGTTTATATGTATTGACTGACATTACCCTCCCCCCCCCGTAAGAATAGATTTTTATGCTTCTGTCCATTTCGAGACATCTGTAGCTTATTCCTTTTTAGTTATGGCTTCCTATATACTGTACCCGGCCATACAATGTGTGTTATTAGTAACCGATGCCATGTAACTGATCCGATCATGCCCATCCTCCAACACGCACAATGTTATATGATATGTATGAGTGGTACCCTATACCCTGATACTCAATTTATTATACCCCTGCCCTCCAACAAACACAATGAAATACAGTATTCATTGGTGGCACCCCATACAATGCCAATCACTGTATATCATACAATATGTGTGGCTTTTACCCTTCCCCTGCGGACCAGGGGCTTTTATCTTGTATGTGTACAGTCACTCACCTGCTTGTCCTTTGACAGGAGCCCACAGCACCCACAAAACTGCCCACAGCAGCAACCGTCGCCATGACAACGTGCGTCTGGAGAAGGCCCTGGTGTGGGGTGGGCACCAGTCTATTGAGATAGCCTCAGATGCTGCTATTATAGTATCAGACGTCATGCTTAAGTAGTCGTCATAAAAGTTGCCGTAGTCGTATTAGTAATCCACGTGGTCTTTGAGATGGTCACGCATCCGCCAAAGTCTCCATGGCAACGTTATCAGTATCAGAGAGCTACCAAGAATCCGCCTAGAGATATGGGAGATTGTCACGTGCTATCTGGTAATCCAACACCTGAGAGTGGTGGAGATTGTAGGTAAAGTAGGTAGGTAAAGAAATAGGTGGGGTGAGGTGGGTGGGGGAGGAGTTGTGCAGGCCTCCTCAGATTTGCCTTAAAGGTTGTGTTAAGATGAAGGACTGCCTCACCCCTCACACATGTTCTCTACCTTTATATATAGTATGGCAGATCTGAGGGTGGCTAGCGAGCAGCTCAAATTCTACTCACTGAGTTGCTCCTCTTTCACTAAACATTCCACACACTCAGCTCACTTGTGCATACTCAGCTCACAGATTCTAAGTATTAAGAATTGTCAGTTTTATCTCAAATGAGATTCACACATGTTAGATACACAATGTAGAACTCATAGCCTAAATGGGTAGCTCACTGCCTTACAAATTCCAATCAGTGAACAGTATGCTTAAAGATTCTGCCTTCAATGAGTCTCTCCACAATTAAGTCATTATACTCCAATCACTAAGCAGTCAGTATATATAGAAGCAGTTCTATAAGCAGTCCTCATTGAGCAGCTCACCAATGAATGTAGTTGTATCCTAAGCTGGTTGCTAGCAGACAGTGAGGCAGACCAATGCCTGCAGGCTGGGTACCGCCGACAGGGAGCTGCAGCTTGTGACCGGCTGGTGGATGGATGAAATACAGAGCCGGCCCGGTACTAGCAGTGGTATACGGTCGATACGGTCAGTGGGTGTAGTGGTGGTACAGCACCCTCCCGCCTCCACTGCTACTACTACTACTGCTGCTGTGATCCTCTTGGGTGTTCCTCCAGTGTCACCCCACACAGTGCCACCAGGCACCACATGTGTGGCTCCTCCAGCACTGTTGTCACTGGACTCCTCTGATGGCCTGCTCACAGTCACTCACAACTGCTCAACACCAAGGACGACACCCTCTCAATAAATACTCCAACCCTGAATTACTTAGTCACAGAAGGAGGGTTTATCTTTATTAGTAGTATCAGATCCTGAGCTGCTCCAGCTGTATATGCATGCACTGCTCCTATAAAGAGAGCTGCTCGTGGGCTGCTCAGGCTGGGTTGGGGTGGTTATGAGCAGGTTGGAGGAGGCACCAGTTGAGCTGCTCCCTCACACTGAGTCTCTTCTCTGCTCCTTTACCCCTGCTGTGCCTCCCCAGAATGAATCCACACCCACTTCCACAAAAGCGCCTCTAGGCGTCACTCACTGAGGAAGGCAGCCCAAGGAGGTGCTCCCCGGCTCTGCCTGTACAAGCGCCGGCCGGCTGTGCGTCGGGCCCGCTTAAAGCTCCCCTCAGCTGGCAAGGAGAGCCAGGGTACTGGAGAAGTCAGCGCCTGACTAAAACTAAAACCCAAGACCGACTCAGCCTCAGACCCTGGGTGCGCCAGGCAATGGGACTTAGTTTCTGGGGACCCCGCCAGGAGCGGATCTTGTTCTGGGGACTTTGGGAGAGGTGGGTGCTTGGGGAGGGTCTTAGGTTCGCAATCAACACGTGTGTGACTTACTGGAGGATCCGCTGATGGGTATTAGTGGGTTGAAGTGGGTTAGGACTGAGAGGATGTGTGCTAAAAGGTGAATTTAATTGATTAGTGCCCACTCTGAAGAGGTTTGTCTGTTTGTTTTTAATCGTTTTGTTTGTTTTTAATCGTTTCGTTTAATCGTTATAACTGCAATCCCAGTTATCAATGCATAAACATATGTGACAGGATCTGCAAAAAGGTCCCTTGTTTCAGGGGGAATAAGGTCCCCTTTCCCAATACATGTTACATATATGTAACATGTATATCTCCCATTTATTTCATCTGTGGAATAGGGGGTCCCAACAAAAACAATAGGGCATGATTCCACTGTGGTTCCTTCTTCAGAGCTACTGAACTTATCCTTTATCCAAGATGATTATTTCATCATGTAGAAGTGGTTGAAATAAATGCAAAGTTGAACTCAATCACAAACCAATGCAATGTCTTTTTATGACCAGCTGTTCACCTCTCAAGCTCAGATATAACGTTCTCTATTGGGATAGTTAAAGGAATGCATGCCGCGGACACGCACATAACCGTTGCTAGAAAACTACATTAGACACTAGGTTGATGGAAATGAACGTCTGTGCATCCGAGACACACAGAAGGGGATGAAAAGTGGAGATGGGCCTGGGAAGCCTTGTGCCTCTATGTTAAAGTTGCCTTTTCTTTAAGATACAGCAATACAAAGCTGGTGAGTAACTCGCCAGCACTAATTTGGCGCATCTTACTGAACCTTCATGGGTGCATCAACTCTGTACTTTTGCTATGATGCATGATTGCAGGGCTGGCGTAAGGGTTGCATTAATGCATCATGACGATATTTATAGAACCAATGTGGATGTCTAAACAATCGGCTATAGTTGAGGAGGATGCCATCAAAATGTGTAGTTAAGATTTGATACCAATAAGTTCAAATTAATACCAATCTTCTTGCACTAATTGGTATAACAATCACCATTAATTAACATGCCTCGAGGTATTAGTCAGCCCTTCCCAGTGAATGCCTGGAGGCACTATAAACCTGCGTGTTCCTCATCACACCCTGTCCTAGTAACACAGATTAGGTAACCATACAATTAAATCCCCCAACACTAGACTGGTATTACATCAAAGATTAGATAAGAGACCGCTACCTTATTGTGGCCAATCGATGTGATAAACGTTTAAGCCAAGGGGAGTCAATAATCGATAATCTGGGGCTCTCTGCTAAAGTGTTCGATCGGTGGTTGGGGGAGGCTTGTTTCTAGCATCGCATGAACAGTGGTAGTCTTGTTACTAGACTGTTCTATTTTCTTTCTGTCTCTTTGGCCATATCCTGGATTATCCCGCCATCCTGGTAAATCTAAAAGGAGGAACCTGTTTGTAATAAAATCTATATCATTATATTTCTTATGGTGACTTAATCCCGACCCTAGACCTTTTATCCTGCCATATTTGAACAGTTTATCTCAGCATGTATCTCCTACAACCAATATATTTTTTATGGCGACTTAAACCCGACCCTAGACCTTTTATCCTGTCATATCTAAAGTGCCATGAATGCTAGAGTTAACACTGTATTGATGATTCTTTTCAATACTAAATTTATCTAATATTCTCTCTTTTAAGAGGCACCATTTACATTGGTAATATACATGTAGTAATAGCTATGTGATGGCAAAGTAACCATACCTCTTCTAAAGAAAGATCATATATGAATACGTCATATCTTTGGACCATTTACATAAATACACCTGTGTTGTCCATGCTCTATTCACTAGAATGGATGCTGAAACAAATAGGTCGCCATATGAATAAAGCGGCGCTTGCAAAGTTTGACTACCCCCAAAATTATGCCATGCCCCATTTTTTATATATTTCTTTCCCCCCAGAAAACCCTTTCCCCAGGGGGGTATTTCCCCCATAGATGCTTTAAGTTTCATTTATATCATGGATGGGATTACTTATATATTACTCCTGTTTTATCCCGCCATGTGGCGACCTAATCCCGTAAATGTGCATTATGGAGGCCAGCAATGCCAAATTAAATCCACTCAAAACAAAACACAATATGCAATATTGATATGATACACGTATTTGCTTCCTTTGATTTTCAGTTATTTTTCCCAGCGAGTGTCTGCACTTTTTGTTCTAGCCTCTTCATTTTTTTCAGGAATGACTACCTGCTTGATGAGATAAAGATAGTTAATGACATAGCTTATCAGAGATAAGCTCTATTGAGCCTACTCAAGGGTATCGGTTACGTTAGTGAAGCTTTCAGTGATAGAAGTGTTGAACGATAGTGAAGTTTTCTATTTTAGTGCCATGTTGAGGCTGGGTATTTATGTGCAGGCAAACAACCCCTATACGTGATTCAGTCTCGTCCGGTCAGGATTCAGGGAACCCCCTCTCTCGTGTTTGGGGATTGTGGGTCCCCATATTCTGGGGAATATTACTACACACTGTACCTGCCTACATTTTACCACTACAGCAACCAGTGCCCAGAACTACTTTTACCCAGAAACGCTGGTCGCCAGAGACGACTCATGCTAGTGGTCGAGCTGGGGCCAGATTGTACGTGATTAGGTAACTGCACCATGAGTGCAAATAATACTTATTTTGGCTGAATACTTTGCAAAAGGATGAAACACGGTTCATTATTTATTATTCCAACATTCATGCATCCGATAATTTCCTCTGTGGGGGGGGGGGGGGGGGTCCTCCTTGTAAATGGGAAGTATGACAGAAGAATTAAAATAAAGAAGGGACAGGTCCCTTGTCTTCCCTCGTCAATCAAAATATATATTCTGTAGCCTACATCAGATATGAGTGTGACATATCTCAATTAGCACTATTCAATTCTTAAACCTATAAATAGCCTGACGTTCCACTTGTAGGATCGATCACCGTACACTGACTTAATCACTTACCATTTGAAGCTAGTAGACTAAAATTAATGGACTGGAAGGCATTTGTACGGGCATCAATGAAGGCATGTCCCCATCCTATCATACAAATGATACGCTACCTACCTTCTGTTTGTCCACTTGTGTATACTGATAAAGTAAATCTAGGGCATTTCTGTCCTGTGTGACACACCCTACATGGCTGTAGACTGCAGAATGTATACACCGTTTGTAGGCTGAATACCAAGATCTTCAGTTGTGTTTAATCTCGCCATGCCTGAGTGGTTGAGGGCAATCGGTGGCCGGCCTAACTCAATGGGGGAGGTCATCTTGATTGCTTCTATAATTCGCGAGGCAAGCAATCCACCACATGCGTGTATGTACTTAAAGGGAGGTGTATAGCGTGAGTTACAGATGTAACTTTCACCTATATAATTAGGCAAACAAACTAATGCACTGAATTGATCACTGGGAAAGTGACTTTGACTCACTATGCAAAAATAATGCAACCATGCAATATCCAGTTGGCAGAAAAACGTGTAGAAAAACGTGGTAGATCGTCGACAAAGGTTGTTTTTCCACTTAAAATTTGTGTGTTTTTAAACGTTTCTGAAACATTTCCTTGACAAAAGACGCTTTTTACCCAAACCTTTTACAAACGCTAAGATATGTTTTTTTTTTATATAAGTGGGGCGGGTAATTTTGGTACTCAAACTAAAACGAATATATCTAACTGTTTCCCCCACCTGGCCCATTATAGATAGATAGATGGATATAGATGGAGCTAATTGTAAAGGGTTTACATGCCAATTTGATTGCATGAAGCCAGTATTATTCAGTAGATTTACCATATTCTCATATAATGATTTGGAAACCCAACTTTACATTAATACATACAGTTGCAGGCCTGAACAGGCAAGCCCCCACATTAGTGCTTACTGCTTAGCTGGTACAACTCCTCAATATCACCCCTCCATTACCGTACGAAGAATTAATGAGCTTTCAGTAAAAGCCTATTTCAATCACACCTGTTATGGTAACATAAAATAAGTGACAAAATTGGTAATGAAAACATCTGATAATGTTATAGTATTTCAATTAATCCAATATATATAGGTGGTCCACAGACAGTCCTATTTCTGAGCAGTTTAAGCAATACTATATTCTAAGGCGCAAGACTCGCTGATGACACCTTGTGCCATTTGCCAGAACTAGAAGGGACCATAACTCATTGACTCCCTTTGCATATTGAGTGTTGCGTGTTTCTATATCTATTTGTCTCTACCATCATTTTTGTCACTTTAATCCGAGTCCTTCACAGCTTGGTCTTATCATGATTAAGATGTAAGCTACTGTGGTTCCATAAAAGAAGGCTCGCCCCACTTCTGTGCATACAAACACGATGTATGGGCTGACTGATAGAGGCAATAGTATGAAGATAGCTACCAATGTGTAACTCATACATGCTAACAGAAGGTTAGGTGCAGTAACAACCACTCGCTGTGCTGCAGATTGGTTTTCAGACATGTTCCCTGTGACAAATATAATCAATGATAATGAATGAGTCATCTAAATCGGTTTAGCTTTACTACTAAAGTATAATGGGGGTATTCCACCAAAACCGATGATATTGCCGGGCCGATTATGGCTTTTCCTCATCCGCGATGGTCATCGTGTATGAATCTGGGATGAAAATTGTCGGCCCGATTTGCCCACAGGGACAATCGGATGCCCTTTTCTGCCCATTTTCATCGCTCTTCCACTGAGGACATTGTGACCACTGGGTACTATCTGAGATAAAGGTGTTTTAGTATATAATTTTTTTAAAGTCATAAAATGGGTGTCAGGGAACCACCTGCTTTCTTGTAGTGCATAAGTAGTAATGTCAGAGGGTTTTCCTGTATAGCCTTTTATTGCTGACATTGTGTGTGTGTATTTTTAAGTGAAAAAGTCATTTAGAACAACACTGTACTATCATATGCTCTAAGAATGATAGAAGATTATGAATAATAATTCCCTTTTGCAGTAGTGCTGTCACCTGGTGAATACTACACATTACATACATAGGTCTTAGGAACCCATTAAGTTGCCTCTATAGGTCTTAGGAACCCATTAAGTTCCCTCTATGCAGGCAGAATTTGCTTTGCAAGTGCAATGCTATAGAGGGAACTTAATGGGTTCCTAAGACCTATAGAGGCAACTTAATGGGTTCCTAAGACCTATGTGTGAGCCAGCAAGCAGAAATGGGGGTTCCTGCAGGATTTAGTACCTGTTTTAGCCACCAGGGGGCATCACTATGGGCTAGAATAGGAAAAATATGCCTAAAACTGTTTTAGGGTACTTTTTCATGGAGAATTCAATGATTTTTGATAAAATGTTCTATTTTGGATGGAAAGGTTCCAAACAAGGCATGTAAAAAGAACGTTTTTGGGCCTAAATAGGCATTTTTGTTGATTTCTGTTGCCATGGAAACATGATTTTCATTCTAAATAGGAAAATCATTGATCTCATTTGAAGGTATGTTTCACCAGGTTTACTATGGTGAAAACAGAACGAAAATACCATTTCTAGTTCAAAAGTTATGGGCAAAAGAATTAAAAAATTATGCTAATTTAGTTAATTAGCATAAATTATGCTAATTTTAGATGTATCTCATGACCAATTAGATCTAGAGCTTATTGCCATTCAGGAAATGGTCATAACTACCCATATTTAGTAAGCCATTCCTCTAAGACTAACAGGAGTATCTTCTCTTGCAATATATCACTGTAAAGCTAGTGATCTGAATTTTGAAGTTGACTTTTAGCACGGAGCACCCTTTCTCCTTGCCTCTACACATGTATGTAATGTGTAGTATTCACCAGGTGACAGCACTACTGCAAAAGGGAATTATTATTCATAATCTTCTATCATTCTTAGAGCATATGATAGTACAGTGTTGTTCTAAATCACTTTTTCACTTAAAAATACACACACACAATGTCAGCAATAAAAGGCTATACAGGAAAACCCTCTGACATTACTACTTATGCACTACAAGGAAGCAGCTGGTTCTCTGACACCCATTTTATGACTTTCAAGAATTAATAAGGAGTCAGAGAGTGAATGATACCAACGAAAGGACTACCACTTTCAGCAATGGGAGTGGTAGGACCCTTGAACTGCGGCCCGATAGTTAGGCCTTCCGATTCTCACTGCATAATATAATGCTTTGAAGGGTCTCAGTGTGCGACCTCATGGTCCAGTGCACAAACTAATAACTTGTAAGTGAATGCAAACGGCCGTCACGGGTAGCCAATATTGGAGGGGTAATGTCATCTATGGAAGGCCTATAACGGCTAAGAGGCCTTGTAAAAGTGTTGTGATTTCAGGAGTGAGTGAGTGAGTAATAGATGTTTAACGCCATTTCGACAGCTAAGGTCATATTCATGGCGAGAACTATATTACGCAATTTCACAGAGGAATGTGTTGGTGCCCGTGCATATGTGCACCACACATCCGAGGGGATAGGAAAGAGGAGATATAGACCCTTTTAAGTGGGCTAGGGAAGCCCGATTTCAGGAGTGGATCACATCAAAAGATTTTGATATTTTCTCCACAAGAGGCCATAATTCTTTGTGATATACCAAAATCTGCTGTGATTTAGAGGAAAACAAGAATTTCTAGTACATCATAAGAGGTCTGTTTTGGATAAATCAGGAACCAAGTTCCACACACTATAGTCATAAGAATGTTCTTCTTGTGGTTTGTGCATGCTTCATTACATGTATCGCACAGTCTATTTATAAATCTAAAGATCTAGACTATTGCAAACATAAGAATTCAGTGATATACAACAGTGTTTTTGATATCAAACTCTCCTTCTCTGTGAATCAAAGTAGCAACTAGTCAGTAGAGTAATAGATTTCCCCTCCAATATCGGCTAACAGTGGGATTTGGCAAAGGTATGGGTGGTAGGTCAAACCTTGTGATTTAGGATATTGACAAGAGTACAAGGCTGCTGATATCACAAGCATTTTAGACCCATTTTTCACGTAGTGGGATTTGGCCTTAATCAAATATAAGGAGACTTTGTGAAATTTGTTGTAGACATCAATACCTAAACATAAACATAGATTTTGTCATGTATTCACATTAAGGTAATATTGGTGAATAATTGAATACTAAAAGTAGGCAAAATGACTGTGTCTTTTTGTAGAAAATAAATGTAAATGCTTAGTAATGATATTATGGAGGTTGGATCACTTGTAATAATCATCTCTCTTGGAGTAGGTTATAAAATCTTGATGGGCTTGGCTATGAACATTCCAATGTAGATTAACTGATAGGAAAAAAGATTGGAAAATTAATATACTTTTTAAGATACATCGGTTACCATGAGTTTAGTGGTCTGGCATGGGGATATAATGATAACTGAATACTTAAAAGTATATATCAGAATATAGCTATAGCACCCTACTATCTTATCTGTGAGTTTCATTCATCTACCTTTAACAGGTTTTGTACAGCACTCAATCATCCAAAAGCACGTAGAAGTGTTCAAAATCATGGTAACGGACGTATTGGCCTCCTATCGTTTATCATGGGGGTGATTTTTTATCCTGCTGTCATTTTTCAAATAATCATTTTGGTACTGTCCCCTCTTGGAAGAGTATAGGTTATCGTATATATAAATGGGTCATGAGGTAAAAAGTTTGCATTTTCAACTTTTATTTTTGAGTTTTAAGTTTTTCACCCATAAGGCGCATCCCATGTATAAGGCTCACCCTAAACTAAAGGGAATTCTATGAGGCGCAGCTGAGACTTAATTTGAGCAGTTTATTCCAATTTTAGTAAATTACTGTTCTATACTGCAATATCCTTCATAGGCAGGGTAGGTTCCTTTTTTATTGGACCTATATTATACATGTTTGTTTGGCTTGATCATATATGTGTTTATGTATCTTAAGTATATCTCATGTATAGTCTGTTTGGGGACACAGTGTTTCCACTGTTAATGTCTCCCCCCCCCCTTCTTCATAGAAGAGAGGTGGTTGGGGCCACCTTTAAAATGTGAGGTAGTTCTCCCCCCCCCCCCCTCTTTTGTACATTTCCGAGTGATATGTATCAAAAAAGGGTGGTATAGTGTTCATGTATATAATGTAAGACTCTGTGTGATAAGACCCGCACTCTCTTAAGGTAGTCAGTGTGTACTGTCTGCTGGGTGGTCTAAGAGTCTGTTTCATGGTTCATAATGGCAGTTATAAAGTTTATCTCATGTGTATTGTCCTCTGTGTTTTCTATAAGAAGCGTGTTGTAGAAAACATATTGGTTCTCGGCCAACCTGCTGTGCTGAGTATGTCATTTATGGGCACATATAGCCTGTCTGCTGCGCTGGTGGCAGCGTATGTGCTAAATGGCCCAATGTATTTCTTTATTCCTGTATCCCTTAAGGCCGCTTTGATGTGCCTTGACAGGGTGACAGAGCTGGCCTGGGTGGATGGCGTTTTGATGGTGCGATCCTTTTGTGTCCTCCCCTGTCCAGGTAGGCTCTCACTCTCAGGTGTGAGTAGACACATGTGTGTGTGTCTTCATGTTTATCAAACCTGAGTAGTAGCGGGTTCTTTTTAGGGTGATTTGACTTCAGCTTTGTGAAGTATTTGATCCTGATGGTGTTCTCAGAAAGTCTTATGTCAGTTCTCAGTAGGGCATAGGTATTCTCTGACCTGTTGCTAGCATGAATAGGAGTATTGTCAACCCACCAACCCACCACAGCAGCCCTATGTACACCCATACCATAGCTATCCCTGGCTTGAATGCCACTCTGTGGAATAATGTATATATCAATGACAATATACCTGTTTACCAAATAAACTTGAATACTCTTCCCATATGATTATATTAGCACATCGATTTAATACAATGGCTAAGAGAACAGGATAGTACTCACGCACGAAACCTAATCTGACCCAGTCTATCATTAGACCTGTAAATGCAGAAAATATGAGTCCAAAGCCAAATTGAATGTAGGCATAACGGTTGATTGCCTTGCTCACTGAAATCAAATTATAAGCTTGTACAAGTCTTTGTATTGCAAATTTATAACAACCAAATATAAGTAGATAAGACAAGACTATTAGTAATGAGAACTATTTGGGATGAGGGAAGTGGTATAAAACTTCAAAAATGTAAACTGCAGGAGAGCAGTTTCAAACTTGAAAATGACAATCAGCAAAGTTTCACATGTTTGGGGCATATTATTGCCACATCAGGTTGCTTCTGATAGCCCTGTAATATTATGGCAAATTAGTATACTGGACATCATAAATGTTTATACTATATGTAACAAATTGCAGAAAGGAGGAATAGAAAAAAAAATTGTTCCTGGTCTCTATTGTAGACAATGGAAAGCCATGTGTTCAAATTCCCAATGATGAATCCATTCCATATGTAGAGAACATTGAAATATAGAAGGTGCATGGTGTAGGGAAAACTTTTGATGTGATACCAAAGTTGCTTTGCACAGGAGCATCAGTGTGCTGTCTGGATCTCATGTTACTGCCAATCTTTACCTTTGCGATGGCAGGAAGTGTCAAAAAGGTGAGCAAGTCACCAGAGTTTGCAACAAAGCCTCGAACACTAGGTTCGAAGCTGAAAGGATGTTTTATATTTCTGGACTTCTTTGCAGAATCTTCCTCCCCATAGTCGACTTTGTAGGGAGGCAGTAGGATGAAGGGTGCGATCATCACTAATAGCCATGAACAGGTCAACACAATCAGGGACCAGCGTTGTGAAATACCATGATCATAGGCCAACTTAGAATATTGGGGGAAAATTAGTAGTACATGTTATAAAACATTACAATAATTTTCCCTGCCAAAATACCATAATACCTCAAGAAGAAGGCGTACCCTGTGAATACATTGACCTCAAGTTTGTGAATTGCCCATGAAAAATAAAACTTTGGTTCTACTCAATGAAAAATTCAAAATGTCATGATTAGCTTGCACCCCCTGGTCCCCCACTGAGCCCCTATGGCGCTGTTGAGTTTAAGAGAGAGTGTGAAATATCAAATAAAAGGTCTTGGGTTCCAACTTGTGGATGTAAGCAGAACTATTATCAGTGCATATGAGACACATCTTATACACAGGGTAATTATACCCTTCTGTCTTGGTTTTGACGTCCATTCTTTTTGTTTGTGTGTTTTCTCTTTTAATGTTCTATGCTGTACCACAGGTATGATATCACATACACTTTACAAGATAACGATTTTGAATATAATAGTCCATGTGCCCATTTGATTAATAATGAAGTTGAGTGCTGATAATGCGCAGCAAACCTGGTAACAATTTTTGGGTTGGCACATGTTTACGAAACCCAAAACACTTTGCTAGACATCTGGGGTGCCCAGCTCTCACAGAGAATTCCATGAGTTCTTCGGTAACATCACCCTTTTTCCAGCTTGTCTCTGCAAACACTAAATCAGTCATGGCAGGCTTATTTATCAGTTTAGTGGGCCAAAACCAGAACCAAATTAAAGCTCTTGTTCAGGGCATCACCAGGAAACCATTGATAAACAATTGTCTATTTTTTATATCTTGAATAACTGTTGGTATATTCACATTTTTATGAAATATTTGAAAAATTGTTCCTTACGAATTCAATAGATCATATGTAATACTTCCTATAAATCTTTGCATCGAATCAGTTCCCTAATATGTTCTAAGGTGGAAACAATAGCATCTATCATAACTGAAAAAAAAATCACCTTTATTTACCTCTATGAGCAAAGTAGAAACACACAACAAAAGTCAAATTTAGTTTATAAGGTTTCTTTCATGATTACAACTATTTATGTAAAATTTGTCTTATATGGGCATCTCCAATATCCAAAGTTTTGAAAAATATATATCAACAAAAGGTGTTACATCATAACTAATCCAATAACAGACTATATATTATTGCATTTTTCTGTTTGGTACATCCAAGCATAGATGTATGCCCATAATATGCAAATGATCAATTTCTATACTTATTACAATCCATACTGCCACTCACTCACTTACTTGTTGGTCTAGTTTCTACATGTAACTTAGAGGGGGTAGTTGAACGGCAATTTTGTCGTTTACTTTTGGGACAGTCTCAGACTATGAAATCCAGTCCAAAAATGAAGGAAATCACAAAAAAAAAGATCTGCAGCCCCCTAACCTCCCTCACCACCTCCAGCCCCTTGCCCCTCCAGTATAAGGGGTCTCAAAAATACCCATATATAGTGAAAATACGGACTAGATTGAGACTTTAAGAATCCTAACGGAACCCCATCATAAGCTTATGAAAGTGGTCAGAATTATTCTTCTGGGACCTAAAGAGACCTTTACAAGCCACCTTGTTGTGATAGAAAGGGTATAACCTGCCTTGGGAGTAGAGTCTGCCTTGGTAAAGTAACGATAAATCAGCTGTTTTGCACATGTACATGCTTGTTCTGCCATAATACACACCCCTTTGAACAGTTGTCACTGGCTGACTGGCCCCAAACATCATGAACTCTTTTCGTCATGGCTATGGGATTTTCCGTCAGTTGTGGTGTTCATGCCAGTGATGATCATCAGTGGACTGCAGTAAGGCTGTCCACTGTCTTACTGCAGTCCACTGTAGCGCAGGTCATGTGACCTCCATATATGGCTGAATGAGGTCATGAGGTCAAGGCAAAGACCTGTATGTAACCTGTAACAATGGATTTACAAAGATCACAGGAAATGGATGCACACTGATTAAAGAGCTTGTGTCAACACATGAGAAGGCAGACACACATCTCCTTCTGCATGCCAAACATGCATCTGACCATGCAGCAGTTGCCATTGTGGCTGAGGACACTGATGCATTCATCCTCTGTCTTGCCAATTACAAAGACATACCTTGTGATCTCTATATATGGTGTGGAACACAGGCCCAGCTCAGGTACATACACATGATGGAACTTGGCAGTGCTCTTAGAAGTCCAATTTGTGAAGCCATGATTGGTTTACATGCCTTTACATGCCTGATACAGTAAGCTCCTTTGGTGGCCATGGGAAAGTGTCAGCACTGAAGCTTTTGAACAACATCCCACTGCATAGTGCATTCACCAGACTAGGGGTACAATGGCATGTAAGTCCAGAGCTTTTTGTTAAACTACAGGAAGCTACATGCCGATTCTATGCTTGCCGTTTACCAATCAAGAGAACAAATGAGCTGAGGTACCAGCTGTTCAGAGCAAAAGGACATAAAGTAGAATCAGGACCGCTGCAACCATGTGAAGACTGTCTTTACAAGCAATCAAAAAGGGAAAATTACTGGAGGCTGTTTTGGAAATGTAGCTTATGTGCAAAGCCTGCTTTACCCTCACCAGCTGGTCATAGTTGGGCCCTTAATCAAGATGGCCAACTGTCTATTGACTGAATGATGGGAAAACCTGCCCCAGAATCCATTTCGGGGTTTCTGACCTCCATAAAGGCATGCTCTATCAGAAAATGAGGACTTTGTCAGTTCTGATGATGGTGATGGTGGTGGTGGTGGTGGTGGTGGTGGTGGTAATGGTGGTGATGGTGGTGGTGGTGATGATGATGATGATGATGATGATGATGATGATGATGATGATGATGATGATGATGATGATGATGAACAATGAGTGGACATAATAGTGTTGATTGTGTAAGTTATTGCTGATGATAAAGGTCACCTGGTGTGTAAGTACAAATGAAACTGCAGTCCCAAATGAGCGCAAAATGAGGTCAATGGTCACTTCTCTAATTTCCCATGGTCACTTCATGATGGTCGCTTACCTATGGGCACTTCCCAAATTCCTCACAGTCACCCCCCATGGTCACTTCCCCAATTCCCCATCGTCACTTCCCTCATCGTCACTTCCCTAAACATTATGGTCACTTCCCCATGGTCACTTTCCCAGGTCACTTCCCCAATTGCCTATGGTCACTTCCCCATGGTGTATCGTTTGAAAGTTCCCAAGTCATAGTGTCAATGGTAACATCATTCCTAATGCCCTAGTGCCAATAGTATATTATTTGTGATTACTGGTTTGTCATAGTAACAATGGTGAAATTTTGTGAACGTTCAATATGTCCCCAGCCCAGGACCAGGACTGGCGGACCACATCTCCTTGTATGTGCTCATACTCTAAAGGATGCGTGTCCCTTTAAGAGGTCAGGTCAGCATGTACAGCTATATTTGGAGTTGCCAGTCTGTCTATTACTTTGTAGCAAAATCTCAACAAGACACCAGCATGATTGGCAGCTACTTCTGACAGGTGCCGTCTGTCTGCTCCCATTGTTACATTGTAGACACAGCGGCTGGGACAATAATTACCCAAACTAGAAACACATACCACAATCTTTTTTTCACTAAACTGAAAGAAAATTAACTCCTAATTAACCTGCCTGTTTTATACTTTAATATTGATGTTTTGAGGAAAAGAAAGGAGCATAGGATTTGTTTTTTTTTGTCAACTAGCACATAATAAGAATAGATGAGCCTTCAAAGAAAACCCAGTGAAAAGGGCATTTGTCTGGTGTTACATATTCAAGATTTAACACTGAGGTCTTTGAGAAAGAAGATCTTTATGGCATTTTTCTTTTCCTAAGCAGAATCTATACTAAAGAGATGATAGAAAACAAAGAAAATTGCATGTTTAGGGAAAGCTTATCTATTATAGAGAACAATAGAACACATATTTTGGCTCCTCTATTCCTCATTTGCATGAAATTAGACCTGGGAAATGCCATACCTCTACAAAATCCAGAAACAGATCTCCACACCCATAAGAGTGTGGTTACATAAGAGCTTACAAATTCTAACAGCAAAACCACACTCTAATTAAGTCAATTTGAATTGAGAACTTCTCTTTTACTGTTGATATGACTTCTCTATCCATGATTAGGTGTTAAAATAGATGGCGGTTGATAACATTGAAATGGCAACATTGAATGAATTTTGTCAACAGGTTGATCAATATTGTCAACATTAACCAACTAATTTCAAGATTGATTCAACATTCAGTGCTCAATGGACTAGTGAGGATAGGAGCCTCCTTCGATATTAATCTGCATCCTCTGTATAACATTATCATTATGAAATACACGGTGAGAAGTCTCCCCGGTCTTCAAAGGATAAAGAATGGTTGCCACTATCAACCTTGGGAGAGTGTCTCAAATCGAATCAAGGTCACTACTGGAACTATAATATTTATGTCCCAATGTCATGGTCTGTTTTAAATACACACAGCAAGCTTGTGATAATGGTCTACTATTTCTGGACTAATATTGTAAATGCCATTTGCCTTTATTTTAACCATAGGTAACATGGGGCCTGCATGCGTAAATCCCAAATATGTATGGCTAGATAGAGACCCAAATCATAAATCAATCCATGTGAATTGTTTCAATTTATTGCAATTATATATAATGTACAAACCTATATACTTATGGATTTCAGAAAATCTATTCGTGATGTACACGTTTAGATGGTCTAGTATGCACTGGGTCAGACGAATAAGTGAGTAATGATTGTTAAACGCCATTTCAACAACTAAATTCATATTCATAGCGTGGAGACTACATTAGAGATATCAACCTGATTGGACGTCTAATGTAGTGCACATACACAGGACAGACACCCAATTTACTGTGTATTGCTTTACCAGATACACAGATGGGAGATTAAAGAGAATAAAGATACCCTTTTATGATGGGCTAGGGAAGCCCACAGGCGGTTGAAAATGTACAAGGACCCTACAAGTTGGACGATGTCTCAGTGACATTCAAGCACTATAGATCAATTATGACAATTATAGACCATCATAACATGCGTGTATATGAGAGCCAAAGTTCTATTTGTAGGCCTCAGTTCACGTTTGGAAAGCTTTGGGTACATATAAAAAATAGTAGTCTTTGTTCAAAGAATGTCATAATCCGAAACTAATGAAGGGTCATTTCGATTAGTTTGGCCTCCTTGTAATAATTCCTTGTTATAAGAGAAAGGTATAGTTTGCACTGGGGCATGTTTGCAGCCATAGTTCACACTTGGCCGATAAGGTTAGGAAGGCTTCAGGGAGGTGCTCAAGAAAGACTGAGATATCCACAGGGTCATCCATGTTGTAAGACCTTGGCAAGGGTATCTTACCCATCCTGACCTTCTCTGGAAACATGAATATTAACTCCAGGAGAGCCTTTGTCGCCTCTGGTTCGCCAGCTTGTTCAGGGGAGGTCCAGTTAATGCTGGAAGAGTACACAGACCAGGCATCTTTGGTGCTGGGCAAGGTCAGAGTCTCAAGGTCTTCCATTGTTGTCTCTGCGTCCTCCCCCAAGTCCGAAAGAAGGGTACTGATTTCAGGAGCCCCTCCAGAACCTATAGAAGGTTCCTCAGAGGCAGCAGATGTCACCCTCTCCCTCACCCTCCTTGTGTCTGGATGGAGTATTCTATCCAGCCTGGAGAGTACTCCGGGAGTGGTGAGTCTCTCTCTGCTCACCTTGAGCTGCTCCCTGGAGAGGGGACTAGCTCTGCCCTGCTCCCAGTGTTGTTTAAGTGATTCTACAGGACTTACAGGACGTTTAATGACATGTAAGAGGCCATTATCAGAGGACATATGGGTGAGAGTGAAGCAGGATTTGCCTGTGTGAGGCAGCAATGTAGCCCTGTGGACAAAGGCATTTTGATGGGCCCCATAGGACGCCATTTTATTTGGATGAAACCTCTCTTTACTGGACAATGGCTCTGGCGATGGCAGGAGGCAATAGCGGGCTCGATGTGGTTTCATACGACTGTTAGAGTGTAAAGAAGAGGTTGACTTGCTAATTTCAGGTCTTAAAGATTTCAGTTTGGACCCTGGTGACTGACTGGGCCGCAGTTTTCCTGTCAGTGGTATGGTACTTGCACTGCGGCCTAGGCCGATGCTGCTGCTCTCCCCCCACGGTCTTGGTGACTGCAGCATCCTAAGCACGGATGGAAAATGCTCCTGTGTGGCTTCTCCAGTGCCTCCCCTTTGATAACCTGCCATAGTTGTATCGTCAACAGCAAAGGGAGCACACAGAGTTGGATCTGTGTAGTTTTTGGGCCTCCAGTTTGCATCTGCCATCTTCTCCATTTGGCAAAAGCTTTCTGTGCCTCTGCGTATATCAGCAAGGCGCCTTAGCCTCCCTCCTGGGGTTAACTCCTGTGGATTGTAACCTCCTCCTGTGCCCCCTGTTTCCCCTACAGCAGGGAAGGTGGTCAGCATTGGCTTCTCCTTAGGCTCTATGAGCCTTACATGAAGCTTAAGGCTTTGTTTGTGGGTCATCTTCAGTCTAATGTATGTATTATCTGGGTATCTAAGGTCCTATGGTAGATGGTTGGTTACAGAGTGTAACACGGATCGACCCTCATTCTGTTTAACCAGAGAGCCATGCATGTGGTTCTTTTCCATAACCTGTTGAGTTAGCAGTCCTAGAGATGCAAATCTTGAGGTAAAGTCCAAAATTTATTCTCCATATATCCCACCGATGTGCGTATGGTTCATTGGAATGGTTGCAGTTTTGACTTCAGCACCGTGGTCTAACTGTGAAATCCTGTTTCGGTCACTTCACTGTAGGAGTTTAAGTTGAGCGTCGTTGATCAGGGACCACTTCACAACGTGTTTAAACCCTGTCAATAATATTTGCACGTTTCCTCAGCAAACAAGGTCCGTCTAGAGAAAGCCTTGAGTGTGAATGGCTACCTCCAACCCTGGAGCATTCATCTCGTGTGTTTGTAACAACAGTGTGCTGGCCAAGGAGGGCTTAGAGCACTGGACACACAATTATAGACCTTAGAGACGCCTCCACGGTTTGGCTGTTCCCCCTCTCTCTCTCTCTCTCTCTCTCTGTGCTACCAACCAGGTCTGAAAGGTATAAAATATGAACCTCTATAGGCTCTATTCAGAGTAATATCAGTGGGCTTATTATTGTAGAGCATATAGAAGGTAGGTCCATATGGACAATACTATATGAGCACAATTTTCAAAGGTATACATATCGATCAATGTTATGAAGGCAGGCTTGGCTGGTTTTCTTTTGAGTCCTGCCTGAGGCCAGGTGTACTTAAATGCCATAAAATGTGGGTGATGGCTATTTCATAGATTCGAAATCTAAAAGGTAAATAAATGATTTATTATCTATTACCTTTTCACAATCTTGAACTTAGATTTGATAATAAAGTTGAAATAATAGAAATGAATTACACTAGGTTATAATAAGTATGATTTCAGCTTGGAGTTTCTAAAGGAAAACAGGGGGCCCCTTTTAGAACAGTCCCCTAAACCTGTCCTAGCCTGCCACCCTCTCAATGGTGCTATTAAATGGCTACAATGCATTTGATTAACACTTTAGAGGGACTCGGCGTGTTCCATGTAGGACCATTGTGGGACCTTCCTATAACCACAAAACTGCTGGTTCTAAATCTCTTTATGTCACTAGATCTTTATGGTACAATTATTCATTTAGGACCTGAATTCTACAGCATATATGTTCTATATTCACCACAGCAATGAGTAGATGTGTGTACTAGGAGCATTTGCCTCAAAACCTTTACTATGAGGGAAATTGAAATGCATAATGTACATTTTCTTACATTCCTCTCTCCAAGGTTATACCAAATATGTTCAATTTTAAAATTATATGATTTTTTTTCTTTTCAAATAGAAAAAATAGATCCTCGAATTATAGTAATAGATGTGCGCAACAAGGAAAAACATATTGAGAAGCATTACCAAGGCTACTGTCTAAGTGAGTTGTTATAGGTATATCATATAGTCACCCAGTGTACACGCCACTTTAAGATTTATAGCCATCCATTAGCCCTATTCTCTATATATAAAAGGCTTTTCAATATTATAGGGAATAGCCATTTCTTTTCAAAAAGGGGAGGCAGTGAGCGGGTCATGGTTATTTACTTTACTTATTTTGTTAGTGGCTACATTTTCATGAAGAGAAAATTGTAGTAGATAGCAGCAGGGTCTGAGGTTTTCCCATAAGACGAATCGAGCTCTTCCCTGGCTGATAGGCCCTACTTGTTTTCTATTTGCAAATATGATTATATTTTGCCCCTTCCAAGAAAAAAAAACACTCATTGTGGACCAGTTCCAAACAGCACAGCCTACCACTCTGTCAGATTCTTGTTTTTAAAATCTTCTAACCAATGTTAGAGAGTGGTCATCTATTATTTATTTTGAGGGGGTGTCGAGATTCTGACTCAGCCCCCCCCCCCCACGTTGATAAATAATGGACACCCCCTTACAAAAGAGGCACGTCTATGCAAAAGTTAATCAGGGTAATGTATGCTCGTTTATAAGCTATGGAGGTAACAAAGGAATTAGTGTGACATAAGCCGAACCTGATTATCACTGTGGCCAGGTACACAGATCTGTGGAATTATAATTAGTTTTATAGTGCTAGGTTGAACAAGAGTGACCAAGTTGGCCAGGTGACAGTCCTAGGTGACAAGGGTATATTGAGCTAATCATCGACACCATCGCAATCATCATACTGACCCTGTCCCAATACATGTGGGAAAACCCTGTCCCAATGTGGGAAAGTACACATTGGTATATCATACGTCTGTCTACCCTACTCTTAGCAATTGATTAAAAAAAGAAAATTTGTTAGAAGTCAAACATTGGAATTCCATTTTTTCAAATTTCACCTTTTAAATACAAAATGCCTTATACAATAGCAACAAGCAAGTCGACACTTATGTATACTCTATATCGTGTTAAAAGAATAAGGGTCATGCCTATGGCATTGAAAACATATTCGTTATTATTGTACTGGCTTAATGGGCTTACATCATCATTACAGTAGTACGTTGACATTTGGTATCCATCTATAGATGATTAATGTTGGTCCAGTCATGGCATTGTGCACTTCTGCTGATTGGGTATGTCACTAACCGTGGCACTGAAATATATTACGCAGTGAAAAGGTCATTTATCTACAATACAAAATCTTAACTAGATGCCTATGTTGTATTTTTTGTATAATTTCTAAGAGGAGTGTTTGTTTTCTTCTTCTTTTTTATATGGTACAACATTGAGTCAGTCTCGAGGAAGTTATACTTTACCACTTGAAATGAAAAACAGTACATAGAGTAAAAGACCCAAGGCGGACAGTAGGGGTATTCTCTCAATAGCTTAGTAAGTAGAAGGTTGATCAATTATGATGGCACTTGCCTGATATATGCCAAGGAACATTCAGAAGTGCGTGCATGTACTATAATGTTATACATGTTTTGGATGAGCAAAGCATTGATTTAACACCTAATAGCGGACACATGTACCTAATAGCGGGTGGACCTGACTAAAGCCAAAAAAAAGGTTTGTTTCCGGTAACCCGACCGACCTCAGCTAAAGAGGGCCGTCCTCAGAACTTTTTGAAGACTTGTTACTGCTCAGCCATGTCGGTTTTTCAAATTTTTCCTGATTTTTAAAGATTTTTTTTTCAAAATTTTCGAAAATTCTCTTCCAAAATTGTTATTTGACATGTATGCACATATTTTCCAATGGTTTTCTAATATCCCATGCTGGAAATGAACATTTCTAACACCCACCAGTGAAAACCCAGCAAATAATGACCCTATGAGACCTTGGGCCTCCTCCCCCCCAAAAAAAAATAAAAATAAAGATTACCTCGTTACTCTATTTCTGGCAGTAACACTAAGTAATTACAATTTAAGTAAGGATATACAGGTAGCAGATCGTTTCACTTAAATTTCATCTAAAATCCTAACTTGTGGGGGATCCCCGCCCTGCTACTCTACTTGCTCGTATCATAAATGTTTCGTAATGTCGAGGACAAGATATATCCCTTAAAATAGACTTGGTTGTCAGTGGCACGTTTTAAGTAAGGCCTACTGTATATGTCCAGTGTGGTCATTTATCTCTAGTGTGTAGACCTATAGTGGATTAATAGAAGCACTAAGATAATACTCACACCTTAACATGCCTCCTGTGGTGTAGTCCTATATATAGATGACTCCCCTATCTGTGATTAGTGTTGCCCACAACCAATGTCACCTCCTTAGAGTTATAACCATCATGAGTGTGCATTATAGTCTATAGAATGCACAGTATACAGTAGATGGTCATGCAACCGGATACAGTCTTTGAAGTGGCAGCAGGTATTGACAATTTCTCTCCTTTTCGTATGTTTTTTTTTTGTGTGTAAGTTTGTTTGATTTTGTTGTTTTATTTGTTTGTCTTGTGTTTGAGGTGCCCAGCTGCATTAAAAATCAGATTGATAGTAGTTGAATACAGAACAGAAACATTCATCCGTGTGTTCACAAATATGCATCAGGCATACTGCTGTGGCCTGTTCTACTGCCCTGGGAACAGTGCCGACATTTAGAAATTTGATCTACATGACGACCCACTAACTTGTTACTGCTCAGCCATGTCGGTTCTGTTTGGTATTTAATGAGAATAAAAATTACGCTACGTTTCGTCAGTTAGAATTCTGCCTAGACCAGGATTCAAGTTAAAAATGTGGGTGCATGAGAAAAGGCCACAACATTATATAAGAAGGGACAGAAAAGAGGAGTTAAATACCCTTTTAAGATGAGTTAGGGAAGCCCAGCTTTGGTTGGTTCTTAGTTCTAAAACTGTATACACGATAATGACGTTCTCAGACGAGTCTGTATCGTGTAAATGTGAATAGGTGGCCCCATTCCCTAGCTAATATGCATTTTTTAAAGGTATAGGCAATTCACTTAGACTTAGTGCCTTACCAGAATGGTACCATAGGGTGGGGCTAGTAATAGAGGAGTGGCATTTAGGAGGTTACACTGTGTATAGCTTAGTCTGGACACTATAACAACACTTATAGGACACAAGACTATAGCATAGCTGTGTAGCACAGCCCTACATGCAGAGCTTATGGGAGTTAAAGAAGTGCTCTTCACATGGGCTATAAGTACCCTTGTAGCAAACCGGATACAGGAATTTGGCTATTATGATCAAGAACAACCACATAAGGATTGGGCCGACTTCTACTTTGAGCTGGGGACTGAACGTTGGGAAGGCAAGACTTTATTTTATGAGATTAATGATAGGTCTGTAAGGATCCAAGATAAACCTGGTCAATGAATTGCATCATATTCAACATACACGTATTCATTGAAAATGAATGAAAATAAAACTGATGATATAATCAGATTTGCCTAAGTTAATTAAGTTAAAAAAGTTTAAATTCAAGAATTCATTTACATTGTTTCTTCATAAAGTAGATAATGTTGGAAATACCTGAACATTGCCTTGCTAAATCGATCACAGGTCAGTAATGCTATTTCATAGATACCAGTAATCCTTGATTTCAGATTTGATATAGCTAGGCATCTCCGGGAGGAATCTCCAACAATAAATCATTTCCATGGAACATTCAAAATTGTGCAATATATTATTTGCCTGTCAATGGTTATGGGACTGAGAGTTAATTACATGGTTTACATATAGGGTAGAGTGACCTTGAGTCATCCATGTACCCTGAGTCGGCCACTTTGCATGTATTATTGCCAAATTGAAAGTATCAATGACCACCTAAGAGGTTTTTAAACTATTTTCCTTATTTAAAGCAGGGGAGATGCAGAACCTCCTATTTTAGTATCAGATTTGGCAATTTGGGTCTATCACCTACAGGCTGTCAATAACAGCATGTTTAGGAGGATTTCCATGCAAATAGAGATAAGTTTCTCGTGGTTTGCAAGCCACTTATATTGAGGTTCAAGCAGTAAGTGAGGACAAACTTGCAGTTATGTCCTAGTAGTCAAGGAATAGAGTTAACCTTATATAAAGGCTGTTTATGCATTACATTCACACCCTATCAATTACCAGTAAACTGAAAATCTGCCCTTTCCTAGCATCAAATACACAATATACACTCTCCTACCCAGTATTTCATTTATGATATGGTTTGGCCGACTCAAGGTACTGGTGGCCAACTCATGGTACTGGTGTTGTTAAAAAGACATCACATACATAAGGAAGGCTTATAGGGCCTGATGGATATGAGTATAAGAGCTCTAACTTTATTTGTTGGGAAGACAAACACCTCAGGATAATTTTCATAACCATTTTCTGATACCCCCTTTCAAGTTAGCCTCCTATAGCACAGATCACAGAAAAGGTCAGAGGTTGCACAGGGGTCCAAGTGGACGACTTATGGTCACTTTACCCTAACGTTTTGCACGATTTTGATTTCTTTCTGTATATCATTTCAGGTTTGCAGATCAATAGAAGGACAGAAAAACAACCCACATTGAATGTACAGGAAATTGATGATTGATAAGATTTCCATCCCATTACAAAGATTCAAACCACATATTGGAGACAACAGTTGCACATAAAGTCCTTGATTTTGATTTATTTCTGCAGAGCCCTTCACTCACAACTACCAATAGATTGATTACTCCTCTTTCAGACCTAGCCTGACTCATAGAATGGGGCCCTAATATATAGCCATAGTGTTACACTGATGGTCCCCCATAACAAAATTTGATTTGGGGTACTTTTTGATGGGGAATACAGTAATTATAAACCTTTAAGTTCTATTTCAATAGGAAACATTCCATTTTGGAAAGTAAAAAGAATGTTTTAGGCCCAATATATCTCTTTCTGTTGATACTGGTTGCCATGGCAACAGTAATTTCAGTCCAAATTGAAAAATCAGAGAGCCCATTTAATAAATATCACCACAGAGATTATTATAGTGAAAACAGAACGAAAATCCCATTTTTTAACTTAGGTAAAAAGTTGACTACTATATGTCCATAGGAACTAGGGAGATAAAGGAGTATATGTATGTGACGGAAAACCTCCGCGGAGGGAGGTTTTCTCACTCATACTCCGCCCCTCATTAATCACAGGCTCTGAAACTCATTTTTTGCCATTATTTTTGAGATTCAAAAATCCGTTTTTACAACTGCCATTCATGGGATTCGAACCTCCACATTCCAGTGTGTCTATGAGTAAAGAGAGAATGTACTTGAGGTCTAAAAGCACCATATCTAGTCAGCAGTTCCTGTAGTAAAGTGGTTATATATATATATTGCTTAAGTTTTACATTTTAGTCATGATTGCATGCTGATCGAATACCGAGAGGGATAGTCGCGAGACTGCTAAAAACTCTACTCATAAATTTAATATTGATGGTGTTGCGGGCCAGAGTGTGACTATGAATATGGGAACGTATTCTACATCTCCCTTTCTTTGAGTCTTTGGGTATTATATGATATGAGTCTTTGAGTTTAAATAAAATGAGTGTTCGCATTTTGATACTATGCTCGAAAGACTAGAATAGAGTCTTCAGACTAGATGATAATACAGATCCTTGAGGTTCAAAGATAATACTGATGAACGAGTTAAATTGATAATAGTAATACTGTGTCTCTGATTTAGAATCTTAAAACTTATACATATGTGGAGAATACGAATATAAAACTAAACTCGTGGAGAGCGGTTACAATCACTTTCATCCACTCATGAACCTTCAGCGTTCATGCAACTGACTACTCAGTCCTGTATCTTGCTGGCGTGCAGATCTCTCTGTCAGATTTAGTATGGATGGGATCAGCTGGACTGATATTATTAGAAGCTGTTATTGTATTAGCCGTAGGTGCAGGCTTTCTGGGAGAAACTGCCTGTTGAGTAATGGGTTGAGGAATAGGCTGAGGAGGTGCCTGTGGTTCCTGTGGTTATTTCGGCAGTTCCCTCATCTGCACGCAATTGCGGATGAGAGTCTTGCTCGGTGTTGCTACAACATGAGATCGATCCTGTTGTGGCTCTTTTACGATTGCCTTCTCGTTCCTATCGGGAATGAAGACTTCATCGCTTGGTTTTAGTGGTGCGAGATCACGAGCATTGTGGTATTTGTCGAAGTTCTCTTTCATCTTCATCTTGTATTCCTCCTCGTGCTGTCTAATGACGTGCTGCTCAGGTGGAATGAGTCCCAACTTGGATGGCAGGATGGGTACCTTGGTGTTGAGTCGACGTCCCATTAGTAGTTGCACTGGGCTGAACCCATTGTGAATAGGAGAATTCCTGTAGTGCGATGTGCGGGTCTGGTGCCTTGATCAGATCTTTCATAGTACGGACTGCCCGTTTAGCTACACCATTACCGGAAGGGTGACCTGGTGGGCTAGTGATATGTAAGAAGCCATAGTCGATGAATTATCTCTGAATTCTCGGCTAGCGTACTGTGGTCCATTGTGGGATCAGACTACTAGCGGTATGCCATGACGTGCAAATATGGACTTCATTGCATTAATAATGCTCTCTGAGGTTTAAGAATCGAGTTTGGAGTATTCTGGATACCTACAGTAGAAGTCTACCACTGCAATGTAGTGAGCATCTCTGAGTTGAAATAGATCCATAGCAACCTTCTCCCATGGATGATCTGGAAGGGTTGATGGAACGAGTGGTTCCAGGTAGTTTGGGTTTTTCACCCAGCAGTGATGGCATTTCTGAATCAACTCCTCTACATCAGCACCGCATCCGGGCCACCACACGCTGTTACAAGCTAGTTGACGACACATAGTGATACCCTGGTGTCCCTCATGGAGTTTGTTCAGGATGTCGGGATGCAGAGAGGAAGAGTGCACATCAGCAGAAGATTATCCACAATGTTGAGATCAGCCTCAAAGAGGAGATATTTCTTAGCGATGCCTTTCACCTGTAAGCGTGCTGGCCAACCATCACTTACATACATCACGACCTCGCAACATATGTCGTCTTCCCACTGCTGTTGACGGATTTGCTCCAGACGTTGATCAGAGGCTGGGAGTGACTTGCGTACAAAGTTGACGTACAAAGTATTGTCCTCCTGGAACTTGAGGTCTGCCTCTGTAGAGTCTGTACCTGGTGCCCAAGACAGGGTGTCGGCTGCGTACAGCTCTTTGCCCAGCATATGCACAACATTATAGTGGAACCACATGAGTCTCATACAGAACCACTGAATCCTCGGTGTGAGGAGATCTAGATCTTTTGATCCCAGTAACGGTACAAGCGGTTTGTGGTCCGTTTCCCATGAACTCTTTCCCGATTAGGTAGTTTCGGAACTTCTCGCAGGCCCAAGTACTGGCAAGAGCCTTCTTTTCGATCTGGGTGTAGCCTCGTTCCGTCTCGGAGAGTGATCTTGAGGCATAAGCAACGGGTCGCCATTGAGAACCGTGTTCCTGCGTCAATACGGCCCTGAGGCCATACAAAGACAAGTCGGCAAATACCTTGGTCTCATGTTCCGGCTTGTAGAGTGCAAGCACCAGAGTGTTGCTGAGTAGGTCCTTGATGTTGTTTAATGCCTTCTGTTGAGCTGGTCCCCAAAACCATTCGGTCTTGGTACTGAGGAGTTCCCGTAGCGGCTGAATGACTTTCCGAGGTGGTTTACCATACAGATGAATCGATGAAGATGAGGAACACTCATCTCCCTGATAGCTGATACCTTTTCTGGATCAGCCTTGATGCCTTCACTGGACACTATCTGTCCCATAAAGCTGATGGAAGACTGCTTGTAAGCGCACTTATCCTTGTTGAGTGATATACCTGCAGCCGCGAGTCTGCTGAGTGTAGCCTGGAGTCACTCGTCATGCTCGGCTTCGTCCTTTCCTGACACCCCGATGTCGTCCATCAGACACACAACTCCCGGAAGTCCGTTGATGATGTTGGACACTTGTTTCTGATAGAACTCAGGTGCAGAGGTTATTCCGAAAGGCAATCGGTTGTATGCCAATTGGACATGCGTAGTGATGAATGTAGTGAGCAGAATGGATGCATGACATAGACTTGCTACCTTGTAAGGCTGTGCATTTTCTCGGAGTTGGATCTTGTCATTGAATAGCGTAGGATACTGTTCCTTGTACTGAGAGACTGCACACATAAAACAACACCATGCCGAGGGCAGTTGACGATCTGCAACTGAGGAGGTTGGAAGCATTCTCTATCATGTAGATTGGTTCTTTAACCTTGTTACTGCCTTGTTCGATTTCTGTGTTGAAGTATCCGAGAGCGGAGAATCCTCTCTGTTTAGCAGCCCGGAACACGTCAGAGGCAAATAGCTTTTCAGAGGTGAACTTCTCGGCATATAGCTGACTGTCGATCAGTGTTGCTTCCGCCCTGGTGTCGATACGCATTGGAGTGGAGATGCCATTTATGATAACGTCGGTAACCTTCTTCGACACCGGTCCCTGAGTGGCGTCAACCGAACCAAGAAAGGTCTCCTGAGTTTGTAGCCGAGTGGATTTAGCTCCCGGTCACTACGTTCACCGACCTGGGTTTCCTACAAACCTTCACGAAGCGACCCTTATTCTGGCAGTTATGGCACACAAAGTTCCTTGTCGGACATCGGCGCCGGTCATGAGGAGTACCACCGCAGTACAGGCACTTGCCTGATTGCGTCGGTTGTGACGGTGCCGATGTCTTCCTTTTAGCGGATACTGCAGAGGGTTGAGTGGTTTGACTTGACTTATTCTTGGGATGATGCTTGTTCACCGCCAGTAACCGTCATACCATTAGTGGTGCCACTCATCTCTGATGACTCTTTGAGTGCGGACTCATCACAGCGAGCCCTGTCAAGGAAGTTCTTGAGTTGTATCACCCCGCGAGTGTGCAGTGTCCTACGCCGGAGTTCCACATTAGTGGTGCAGTTCACAAGTTGGGCGATAATTAGAAGTTCCTTGATCTCCTGAACCGTCTTCTTTGTCAGGTCAAGCGAGTCCATGATATCGCGCACGTGATGATAGAAGAAGTCCATGGTCTCATCCTTCTCCTGTTTTGTGTGATAAAGTCTGTGGAGTAGAGCAAATGAAGTTTTGTCTGGGCAAAAAAATTTTGTGAGTGCTTCACTTGCCAACTTATAGCTTTTAGTTGCCACACCATTGTTGTCTAGTTTTTTGAGAATTTTACGAGTTATTCTAATGTAGTAGAAGAGCTTGGCAATTTTTTTCTGATCCTCCTGCCCTTCTGTGAATTTCTGGAGAGTAAACATAGCCTCCAACCCCTCCTGCCAATCTTCCCATTCTGTTGATATATTCGTTGCTTTCTCATTAAACACGGGATAAAAGGGAATTTCACCGGAAGCACCACCAGCACCAGCACCGGGTGGAGCAGCACCATCCTCATTATCACCCATAATGAGTTTGACTTCAAGATTTTTTCGAGTTTAAGCCAAAATATTGGGTGGATGTTAAGAGTTAACACCAAATTGCAGAGTTCAAACTGGCACTAAATGGGTTGGGTGGCACTGTAGAATGTAGTTAGGTGTAGAGTCAGTGAGTCCTAAACTTAAGAGTTTAGTCTTGACAACAATAGTGATTTGGCCTAAAAACAATAAATGACTGTCTATTGAGTGACTGACAACCACTGGCAGGATTAGTGAGTTCCCAACTTGACAAGCTTAGTTGAATGGACTAGGAAGGACCATGTGACTGGCCTAGTGACTTGACAAATACAGGGTCAAAACATCAGTTTGAGTCGGGTTTTTAACTTTACTTGTTGTTGATGTCCAGTTGTCCAGTTGTCTGCCGCTGTCACCATGAAGGATTATGGACACCAGTGTTGTGTTAAATGCCTCATTAATTTTTCATTGCTTAAGATTTACATTTTAGTCATGATTCCATGCTGTTCGAATACCAAGAGGGATAGTCACTGTACCCATAAAATTGAATAGAGATGCCAGCTCTTTTGGCCTAGGAGGAGTCCTCCTACAAGAGCATGGCAAAGAGGTGAAACCGATTGCCTACTACTCTCGGACACTAACCACCAGCGAGAAGAGATACGCCCAGATTGAGAAGGAGTGTCTGGCCAGCGTCTGGGCGTGTGAGAAATTCGACCGATACATCCGACCGATTCATCCGACATGGAAACGTCACGGTCCTTACAGGTCACAAGCCGCTTGTGCCACTCATCAATACCAAAGACCTTGACAAGGTGCCTCTAAGATGTCAGAGACTACTCATGAGGTTGATGAGGTACAAGATCAATGCCAAGCATGTCCCAGGTAAAGAGATGCTAATCTCAGACGCACTCTTGCGGAGTCCACTTGTCTCGACCCTGTCCTTAACAGTTGAGGATGTAGAAATGCACATCCAGTCGGTCGAGTCAACCCTTTCTGCATCAGACGCCAAGAAGGAGGAGCTTCGCACTGCAACAACCAATGATCCTGTCCTCTAGTCAGCTATCGTCTATATGCTGACGGGGTGGCCAAAATATGAGAAGAATGTCCCAGACAACCTCAAGAGCCTGTATACACATCGTGCATCACTGTCGGTCACAGATGGACTACTTGTGTTTGCGTCATTCCAACGTCCATGAGGCCGGAAATACTTGCTCAAGTCCACGATGGTCACCAAGGAATCACCAAATGCCTCGAGAGCGCACGTCTCGGTGTTTGGTGGCCTGGAATCACTAATGACATCAAGAGAATAGTTAGAATGTGTAGCCACTGCACTGAGCACAATCCGACACAAAAGCGCGAGCCGCTCATGTCTACACCATTGCCACAAGGGCCTTGGTTGTGAGTCGGAATAGATCTATTCGTCTTCAAAGGGAAGGACTATCTAGTCATGTGCAACTACTACTCCAGGTGGATAGAGGTCCTCGTCTTAACATCTACTACCACCACAGCTGTCACTGGATGTATGAAGGACACTAGAAATAGTGTCTGATAACGGCCCGCAGTTCTCTTCAGCCGAATTCACTAAATTTTCAGCAAAGTATGTGTTTAGTGACATTACCTCCAGTCCATATCTGCCAAATTCTAACAGGGAGGCAGAAAGAGCTGTCTACACAGCTAAACAAATGCTGAGTCAGAAAGACCCATGGCTCGCTTTGTTATTACCGAGACACCCCTATAGCAGCTACAGGTGCCAGCCCGTCCCAGCTTATGATGGGTAGACACCTACGTACGAGCCTAGCCTTGAAACGATCCTGGCTAGGGACCAGAGGTACAAATCTTTCACCTCTAGGTCACATGACCAACATCATGGCGTTAAGCCACTCCAGCCACTTGCCCCAGGTCAACCTGTCCTGGTCAAGACAGATTCCCAGAAGGGCTGGACGGAGAAGGGCATCATACAAGGAGAAGCCAACACGCCACAGTCATATAACATCGAGACCAAGTCAGGTGTCCAATGGAGAAATCACCGACACCTAATGCAGATGCCTCCTACTGCCACTGCCACAGTCTCACCGTCAGGCAGTGCCATGCTATCATGACCGAGCGACCGCCAGTTGTAAACAGCCCTGTGTCTTCACCATCTAAGACACCGGATGAGCCTTGTCGATCAAATCGGGCTACCAAAAAGCCTACTAGTCTAATTGAGTCAGTCTAGGGGAACCTATGGTAAAGATAGGTTAGAGGGTGACATACTGGAGACCGCTCGCCTCACGTTTAGTTTAGCTTATTCATATTGATATTTTTACACATTCTGATATACCAAGAACTTCATATGAGTTATTACTAAGCAGTCATATCATTGCCAATATCCTGACATTGTTCATAAACATTTATTACAGAGACTTTACCTACAGTCATTGAACATTGAAGTCATTTCATGTTTATCATAGACTATACTGGTGTTATCAAAGTATGTCTTTCTTTAAGAGATTCAAGGACAGTTTATCCAGATGATAACTTTATTATCTTAAAGAAGGAGATGTTGCCAGATCGCGTCAGTTGCTGGTGCTGCCGCATGGTGTGAAACCTAAGAACTATTCCTGTAGAGTTGTAACAGGTACCACGTACTCCCGTATCGTTAACGGAAATAAAACCACTGTTGTTCCGGCCCTATGTCGTCGTCCACAAATTTATCATCGAGCAATTAAACCCATCCTAAAACAGATAGGGGGCAAGGACTGGAATGTGCAGCATTTATGAATGCAAGGGTTCGAATCCCACCCTGTAAAAGCAAGGTTTTAACTTGGAATTGCCTGTCCATAACCTCCTCCCAGATGTCCCATAACCTCCTCCCAGAAGGATCCAAAACGTCGCACATAATGAGTTGGAATGTTCTTATAAGCTGGGTCAAATTCTCATGGAAATCAGGTACAAACACACATGTGAACCCAAGCTGCCCACTGCTGAAGAGGTACGACTCATGGATGCTGCAAACATGGCAAATTATTGTTGTCACTGGCCTACTTCCTAAACCCTATAGATGATGTGATTGGTAATGTAGGGTTACTTGACCGTGCTTGCTAATGTTCTACATGTTTTGGAATTATGTATAAATATCATCATGGCTCTATTGCTAGGAAACCTAACATAAGTGTAATGCCAACCCAACTGATTAAGTCTACCAGTAGAGGGGACGGCACAAAGGCCTCGGCCCCCTCTATGGTGCTTTTGAGTGTGTGTGGAGGGTGGAGTTTATGGAGAAATTAATAGTCTTACTGTAAAACAAACCGTACGGGTACTACTAAAATTGTATTGTTTCAACATACCTATGCTCATATGCAATACAATAATATGATGAGTATTAAAGGCACTGAAGGTATTCGCTTTATGCACTTAAATGCAAGGAACTTTAAAGCTATTTATTCGACAATTTGTGCTGAAATATACCCTGCTGAACTTGAAATTTGTACTTTCTCTGAAACTTGGTTTAAATGTGAAGATGATGAGACTAGTTTTCTTTTTAATGGTTACACTAGATATAGGTTGGATCGTCAAGTTCTTGATGAGAGGGGTAATATCAAAACTGTTGGTGGAGTATGCATTTTTGTAAAACATGGCGTTCCACATGATTATAACCAATTTACCCACTTAAACCAATCTGACTCAAACATTGAAATTCAATGTCTATGTATAACTAAGGAACATATGAAACCCATTGCTCTGTTCAATGTATATAGACCACCTGATGAAGCTATTAACAACCTACTAAATAGATTAAAAGGCTTTGGTCTTGACCAAGTGATCAAAGATTGTACCAGTAAAAAGGCTATACTTGATCTGATTTTTACCAATCTGAAACCAAACCTTATTAAAGCTGGTGTTTGTAACAATTATATATCAGACCATCTTCCTGTATATTTGACTAGGAAAAAATGGAAAACACGCCTGGAAAAGATATATATTGAAGGGTGCTCATATTCACGGTTACCTGATGATGTTTTATATAACAAATTTGATCATTTTGATTGGAATACCTTTCATAACACTGAGGATGTTAATTATGCGTGGTCTCTATATGAAAATGCAATAAGGAAAATATTAGATGACATTAAAAGAAACCTTAACATAGGTAATTCTACTGTGGCTGCTTTTATTGATCTGAGGAAAGCCTTTGACACCGTAGACCACTCAGTCCTACCTATAAAAATTCATCATTATGGTATTAGGTCTAACAACTATCATTGGTTTGAAAATTACTTATCTGACAGACATCAAACTACTTATGCTAATAATAATCTCTCTGGTAGTGAGGGGGTGGTCTGTGGTGTACCTCAAGGCTCAATTTTAGGTCCTCTTCTTTTTTATATATGTTAATGATGTAATAAATTGTATAAAAGGATGTAAGGTGAAGTTATATGCTGATGATACTGTACTCTATTCATCTCGTACAAACTTTAATGTAGCCAAGATACAATTACAATGTGAACTTGAAAATTATGAAACTTGTACAAAACAAGCTTTCCATAAATGTTGCAAAAACTAAGTTAATGATTTTTTTTCTCTAGTTCAAAAAAAACTTAATACTTTGTCTGCTGATATACAAATGAATAATCAACTGTTACAAGTAGTCCCAAGCTATAAATATCTCGGTGTAACACTAGATCCTTTATCAAATTATAATTTATATCTTTCAAATCAGGTTAAACCATAGCCTACAAGACATACAAACTTTGTCTACTACGTAATTTCTTGATGTAAAATTATCCCTACAAATATATAAAACCACTATATTATCATATATGGACTAGATCTATGGGGATATCTGTTTTTGTACCACCTTTGATAAATACCTAGACCCTCTGCAATATGCACAAAACCATTGTATCAAGATTTGTTTAAAGGTTCCTCACTTAACCAGTACTGAATACATCCACAATATTACAAAAATAAATTTACTGTTTGAAAGAATGTATATATACATCTTGTTAATTACATGTACAAAAGGTCAAGATGTACTGACTATAGTGATATGCGAAACTTAAGAACAAGGCTACATGATGCACCAACTGTTAGGGTTATAACTCCCAATGGAGGAGCATATGCAAGAAGTGTTGAATATTATGGTGCCATCTGCTGGAATGCCCTACCTAGGGGGAGGAGAAATGCCCCTAGCCTGAAACAGTTTAAAATTGACTCCAGAACCTTCATGGCGTCTCTTATTCCCTATGGTGGGCCATAGCGCTATACAGTTATTTATTCATCTATATTTGTCACTGGTACTTATAACTCTGTAAAACATTTTTCTTGTTATGATTGTTTTATATATCTCCCATGAACGCCATATCCCTTTTCTATATATTTCCAATTGACCTTGTGTCTGATGTTTCAATAATTTCTTATGAAGCAAGGTAGAACCAGAAGTATCAATCCATACACTAGTAATAGTGCGGATGAGGTTCTCTTCCTTCTTTGGCTCTTTGTTGAAAGTTGTGGTACATTGTTTCTTATGAACTCTAATTAACCAAAGCGTATTCTTGATGAACCTTACCAAACATATGTTGAGTTCTATATATATTGCAAACCTTTGACTACTTACATTTATGGTATAGAATATACAGTTTCATTTATATAAATTGTTTACTGCTATGTCATTGTAGATTATATGATCGATGTACTAACATGGGATAATTTGTTATCGCTGAGTAAATTGTTGTTTGAGCCAATAAAGTAAATTCAAACTAAAAAAAAATGCCATATAGTAGAACAGGTCTGGGCAACTACTTGAATTACACCCCAGTGGGAAATCCCACCCTGCTGCCATTTTACACACCACTCTTTCAAGGTGGTGATGTGATATTCCACATCAGTGCAAAAAGAGCTGTCAGTGGTGATGTGATTTTCCACGTCAGTGCAAAAAGAGTTGTCAGTGGTGATGTGATTTTCCATGTCAGTGCAAGAAGAGACGTCAGTGCAATAAGAGACATCAGTAAGAAATCTTGCTATGCTGCACGGTCTTATATTGTCACGCGTGTATTGTAACATGGCTTTTATCCTTAATAACTGATTAAATCACTTTGATTTTTTGTGAGTAGTGTAGTGTAAGATTGAGAATGTCATAGTTTACAACTAAATGGGTTAGAATCAAAGTACAGTAAAGGTATGTTGATGGTTGTATGTTTCAATGACCTAGTATCATGTGGTAGGCCTACATCAGCATTCTTGGAACATATACACTAGCTGATCTCATGCCTGCTGATGTCATACTTGTCTCATGTGTACCACTCAGTGTGCTTACTTCATCCTTTTAGCTGATATCATCAGTCACCTGTTTCTCTCCCCATCTGACATCAGTCCTACATCATACTTCTGGATGATGTGAGACTCTGATCTCAGCCTTTAGATAGCATATAAAAGCAGGTCCCTCTCTTCCCTTCTCAATCACTACATCTGCTCTGTGCTGTTCACATCAACCCTATGGACTACCTTGCTGATATACTGGACTTTGTACCTGAGGACTAAGAGGAGGCAATATTCTTTGTACAGGTTATTATACCAGATTACCCTGAAGGTTATTATACCAGATTACCCTGAAGGTTATTATACCAGATTACCCTGAAGGTTATATCCATGCTAAGGTTGGACTACTGAATGTTATTGCACACAGTTATGTTCAATGGACTCTATGCTGAAATATTATATTACCTGAGGACATTTGTGTGTTACTATGTGCTACTGTGACAACCATAGGAAATAAGCATCTACCAGTGGGATTAGATCTCCTATGGACAATTTCTGTGTGACTGCAGGGCATTTATCAACTCTGTGAGAGTACTTATGCACCTGTACCCTGCTGTTGTGTGGATTAAGGAATAAACAGTAGTAAGTTTAACTTGTCACAAGGACTTTGACTCAATTCATTGGCTTTGGCCACTACATTGGGTACAAAGAATAGTCTTCAAGAACCAGGATATTAAGCAAGGATCCCAAGCACATCAACATGTCACAGACTGGAGCCAGGCATAGAGAACCAAGCAAGATGCTGGACCCAGATAGTGTTAGGTTGGAGAAAATGGTTACATTACGCCGTTCAAGAGGTGGCCATGCTGGTGCATTCACCAAGAAGGTCAATGACTTAATGCATAAGATGGACTGTGGTGTTGATTTACCTGATGTTCAAGTGGCACTTGAGAAAGCTACATCTGCATTTGTGCTGTTCTCTAAAGTGCATATGGACTACATGAGTCTGGTTATGGACATTGAGCCTCATAGCGCCCTCAATGAATACACCATATATACCAAACTTGAGGAAAGGTATAATGAGGCCAAGAGACAGTATACCTCCTTTGTTGAACAACATCAACTACAAGACAGTATTACACCTCATGACAGTGTGTCCCAGGCTGGCACTGGTGCCACCTCAAGGGCTTCATGTGCATCAAGTACCCGAGTGAAGGCAGCTGCTAAACGGGCTGCCCTTGAAGTCAAAGCTAAGGCTCTTCAGGAGATGCAGGAGCTTGAGCTTATGCAGCTACAAATGGAACAAGAAGCTGAAGAGCAGCGAGCTGAGGCACACCGCCGAGATGAGCAGCAGCGAGCAGATGCACGCCCCCGAGGAGAACTACAGCGAGCAGAGGCACGCCGCCGAGAAGAGGAGGCTGTACGTCAGCAGGAAGAGGCTGAGCGTCAGCAGGAAGAGGCTGAATATCAAACCAGGCAGAGGGAGCGGCTTCTTGAGCACGAAAGAAAGAAGCTTGAACTACGCCGTCAGCAGCTACAGATGAAGGCTGAAATGGATGCTGCGGCAGCAGAAGAAGAGGTTCTGACCAAGTTCACTGAGTACCCTGATTACACATATAAGGGAACAAAGGTCAGTCAAAATGTTACTGATAAATATCTTGGTAATAGCATTGCTTCTGTGTCTAGGAAACATGTAGCTAGAGTTGATAGTGATGTAAAGTTGCAGTGTGGGGGGATATTTGATTCTACTACTGAAAATGAAGTCTCACATCATCTGGGGGGTCCTATAGGTACTAGTACTGTCAGGAAACCTACCACCTCAAGCTCAAATAAGAATCACTCAGGAGTTGTAGAAAAGTCAATCCTCAACCCCCTTGCAGCCGAGTGGACAGGATCACCTATACCAGGAAATACTGATAGAAAGTCAGATGGGCAGTTCAGCTTTGAACAAGTAGCTAGGATCATTGAACTAGTTAAATCACCACAAGCATCAGTCAAGGATAGTGCAAAGCAGTCACCTGAGTCTGTTTCTAAGGATTTTGGTCAAAACAGCCAGGGGACTGGTTATGCAGCCCATGAGTCTCAAATGATGATACAATGCCAGATGATTGATGTCATCCGTCTCCCAAAGACAAGCCTGATAAAGTTTGATGGGGACCCCATGAAGTACTGGACCTTTATGAATGCCTTTGATACCAGTGTGGATAAGGCCAACATTGAGGCTAGTGATAAACTAACTAGGCTGTTTGAGTATTGCACAGGAAAGGCATTAAAGGTGATACAGCCGTGTGCACTAATGATCCCATCAGAAGGCTATAAGAAGGCAAGAGAACTCTTAAAGCAGAGATTTGGTAATGACTTCATGATCTTAAAGGCATGGATCTCAAAGATTACTGAAGGCCCAGCTCTGAAGCCAAATGATAGTGAAGCCCTGCAGGACTTTGCTGATGATGTTAGGGGCTGCATGGAAACACTACGAGCTATGAACAAGCTAAAGGAGGTAGACTCTCAGGATAGAATGGTAAAAGTCATGACAAGACTTCCAATGTACCTCCAAACTAGATGGCGTAAGGAAGCTTATAGGATCCGAGAGAGATTTGGTGAATATCCAAACTTCCACGAATTTGTGCAGTTCCTTGAGATGGCTGCTGGAGAGGCCAATGACCTAGTATTTGGACATGTAGTGTCAGCAGCCAAAGATCCAAAGGTTAAGCCTTCTGTGCCAAAGAAGAAGGGATCAAGCTACAATGTGAATGCGACAGATACTGGCACTTTAAGCCAAGATGGCAAAACTACACCTGATCCACCCCAGAAGGAGAATAAACCCAAGGAGTACAAGTGTCGGATTTGTGATGCCGATGGTCACAGAGTTAGTGGATGTGACAAATTTAAGAAGATGACCCTGGAAAAGAGACGAGAAGTTGTAAAAGAAAAAAGACTGTGTTTTAATTGTCTTGACTACAGCAATCATAGCTCCAAGGAATGTAAAAGGCCTAGAGCCTGTCAAGAAAAGGATTGCAAAGGGAAACACTCAACATTGCTGCATCAACCAGTAAAGGTCACCACTACTCAGTCCACAAAGGATGGAGACCAAAAGGAAGAACAGAAGTCTCAAGACAAGCAGGTAGAAGAAGCCAAAAGTTATGCATGTGGGCAATCGAATGTTGAAAGCACAAAGGTCGCCTTACCTATAGTTTCTGTGTATGTCAGAGGGAAAGGTCAGACTAATTACACACGCACATATGCTCTGCTTGATCCAGGAAGTAACAAGACCTTCTGTTCAAAGGACTTGGTCCAGAAACTTGACCTTAAAGGACAAACAACCTGTCTGTCCCTAGAAACCCTTGGTGAAGGTAAAAGCACAGATGCCCTAGAAGTTTCCCTGGAAGTGACAGCCACTACAGGCCCCAAGAAGAAACGCAAAGTAGTTCAGCTGGAAAAGGTCTATGCACTGGCCAGGTTCCCTAACCTAAGGGACAACATACCATCTGCAGCAGACGTTAAGAAATGGGATCACCTTAAAGATTTGACATTGTTCCCGAAGGAGAAGTCAGATGTCACTCTACTCATTGGGCAAGATGTCCCAAGTGCTCTGATTCCACTTGAAGTTAGACAGGGAAGAGAGGGTGAACCTTATGCCACTAGAACAAGTCTAGGATGGACACTCAATGGACCGCTACAAAGTGGGAATCCAAAAGACCCTGCTCTCTGTCATTTCATACAGGCCAATCAAGGACCAGAAGTAAGCTTAGAAGCTCAAGTGGAGCAGTTCTGGAAGCTGGACGTGGGTCAGACTGGTAGTCTTCTACAAATGTCACAAGATGACAAAAGAGTTCTTGATGTATGGAATGATTCTATCCGGCTCAAAGATAGACATTATGAGATGGACATACCCTTTAAGGTTACACCTCCAGAGCTACAAGACAACAAGAAAATGGCAGAAAAACGCCTACAAAGCCTTGGAAGAAGACTGTCCAAGAACCCTGAACTTCATAACCTTTATAAGGCAGGGATAGAAGACTTAGTCCAGAAAGGGTATGCTGAACCTGTTCAGGAGGATGAGAATGATCAAGGTAATGGAATCAAGTGGTACATTCCTCACCATTCTGTCACAAGCCCAAACAAGCCAGGAAAGCTTCGAATCGTCTTTGATTGTGCAGCAGAATATGATGGAACATCACTGAACAAACAAGTGCTGCAGGGCCCTGATATGACCAACAAACTTATTGGTGTCCTACTAAGATTTAGGGAAGACCAAGTAGCAATCATGGGAGATATAGAAGCCATGTTCCATCAAGTGCGAGTATCTCCGCAGCATAGAGATGTACTAAGGTTCTTGTGGTGGAAAGATGGTAACCCTGATTTTCCCCAAGAGACTTACAGAATGGCAGTACATTTGTTTGGTGGGGTATGGAGCCCTAGCTGTGCAAGCTTCGCTCTTAAACGTACAGCTGAAGACCACAAGACAGAGTTCAGTGAAGAAACAGTGAAAACTGTAATAGAAAACTTCTATGCTGATGACTGCCTTAAATCAGTATCGACTGTGGATCAAGCAAAGAAGCTGGTGAGTGATCTCTGTCAGCTGTTGAACCTTGGAGGTTTCAGGCTCACCAAATGGATCTCTAACAGCAAGGAGGTAATAGAATCCATTCCAACTGAAGAGAGAGCTAAAGAAGTAAAAGACCTTGACCTTGACTCAGCAGCACTTCCTGTGGAGAGAGCACTAGGTGTCCAATGGGATACTCAAGAAGACATATTCAGCATCAAGATCAAGCAGAAGGAAGCAACCTTCACCAGGAGAGGTCTTCTCAGAGTGGTCAGTTCTGTGTATGATCCACTGGGACTTGTAAGCCCATTCATACTTCTAGCAAAGAAGATATTCCAAGATGAGTGCAAAAGAGATAAAGGATGGGATGATAAACTGGAGCCTGACAATGCAAGGAAATGGAAAAAGTGGTTAGAAGACTTGCAACAATTGGAAGAGTTCAAGGTGAGACGTTGCCTTGTGCCGCAAAACTTTGGCAAATGTGTAACAATCGAACTTCACCACTTCTCTGATGCTTCAGAGGAAGCATATGGCACAGCTTCCTATCTGCGCATGGTCAATGAACAAGGAGAGCTTCACTGCTCATTTCTGTTAAGCAAATCAAGACTTGCTCCCATCAAGCACATGACTATTCCAAGACTAGAGCTATCAGCAGCTGTGGTTGCTGTCAAGATGGATAGCCTGCTCCGTAGAGAGCTACGCCTGGAAATCGGTGAATCCATCTTTTGGACTGACAGCATGATCGTCTTACAGTATATCAAGAACACTACCAAGAGGTTCCAAACTTTTGTTGCTAACAGAGTTGCAGTTATCCATGATGGATCATTGCCAAGTCAATGGAGGTATGTAGACACCAAGTCCAACCCAGCTGACGATGCTTCTCGTGGTCTCAGTGCCAAAGAAATCCTGTATAGAAAAAGGTGGAAACAGGGGCCGGACTTCTTGTGGAAGGATGAGTCCCAGTGGCCAGATGTACCTCCAAGATCCCCTGACCTACTAGATGATGACCAAGAAGTCAAGAAGGAAGCCAAGGTGTGTGTCACCCTCACTGAAACAGAAGATCACTTGGAACAAATGTTCAAGAGGTATTCAAGCTGGTACCGTCTAAAAAAGGCTGTTGCTTGGCTAAGTTGCTTTGTTCAATGGCTCAAAAAGGGAAAGCCTAAACTCAAATCTGATCTCAGTGTGGAAGAGCTACAAAGGGCTGAAAAAGACATTATCAGATATGTACAAAGGACATCTTATGCAGATGAGCTCAGAAGCCTAAAATCAGGCAAACAAATCTCACAAAGGAGCTCCATCTACAAACTAGAGCCGTTCAAAGATGCTGATAACATGCTCCGAGTGCAGGGCAGGCTCCAAAGTGCACCAATAACTGACTCTGCCAAACATCCTCTCATTTTGCCAAAGGACCATCATATTGCTGAGCTCATTGTGAGACACACACACGAGTGGACTTCCAGGCACTCAGGACGAGAGTATGTCCTGTCGAAGGTCAGAGAGAAATACTGGATACCACAAGGACGTCCCTTGGTAAACAAAGTGCTACAGAACTGTGTAATATGCAAGAAATTGAGAGGGAAATTAGGTGTTCAGAGAATGGCAGACTTGCCTACAGACAGAGTCACACCTCACAAGCCACCCTTCACCTATACAGGAGTGGACTGTTTTGGCCCATTTTATGTCAAGAGGGGCCGGAGCCAGGAAAAGAGGTATGGTTGTCTATTCACCTGTTTGACCACAAGAGCCATACACATTGAAATCCTGAGCTCAATGGATGGGGACTCATTCATCAATTCCCTGATAAGGTTTATCGCTCGCAGAGGAGTTCCTGAAAAGATCAGATCAGACAATGGAACCAACTTTGTTGGTGGCAACAAGGAGCTGCAGGAGTCAATACAGAAGTGGAATGAAGATCACAAGACAAAGGAGAATCTTCTGATCAGAGAAATCAAGTGGGAGTTCAACCCACCAGCTGCATCCCACATGGGTGGAGTATGGGAAAGGCAAATCAGGACAGTGCGCAAGGTATTGAATTCCATACTCAAAGATCAAGTCCTTGATGATGAGAGGTTAAGCACAGTATTCTGTGAAGTTGAATACATTGTCAATGGTAGACCTTTGACCCCTGTATCAGATGACCCAAAGGACTTGAAACCTCTAACCCCAAATGACTTGCTTCAACTAGGTGTAGGACTCAGAGCTTCCCCAGGAACCTTCCAAAAGGAAGACATGTATGGTCGTAGGTGGAGGCATGTACAGTACCTGGCAGACCAGTTCTGGAAACGGTGGGTAAAAGAGTATCTCCCTACACTGCAGCTTAGACAGAAATGGTTAGACACAAAGAGAAATATCCAATCTGATGATGTTGTATTGGTTATGGATGAAAATCTACCTAGAAATAGTTGGCCACTTGCCCGTGTTGTCAAAACCTTCCCAGGTAAAGATGGTCTAGTTAGATCTGTTGAGGTCAAAACTGCTACAAATGTACTTGTCAGACCAATTGATAAAGTTTGTTTGCTTGAGTCTGTCACATCATAAATGTCAGATTGAGTTGTGTTTGTAAATAAAGATGTCAGATTTGATGTAATATTTGAGTCAAAGATGCATATTGTACCAACATTATAAGAGGTATATGAGACATTGTCATTTCATATTGTATAAGGTTTGTACTATTATCATTTGTTTCTGTTCATGTTTGAACTGTGTTTCTTGATATTGTATGAATAAAGTAAAAGGTTTGTAAATGTTCACTTCTAAGGTTCACATTTAAGGGGCCGGGAATGTAGTGTAAGATTGAGAATGTCATAGTTTACAACTAAATGGGTTAAAATCAAAGTACAGTAAAGGTATGTTGATGGTTGTATGTTTCAATGACCTAGTATCATGTGGTAGGCCTACATCAGCATTCTTGGAACATATACACTAGCTGATCTCATGCCTGCTGATGTCATACTTGTCTCATGTGTACCACTCAGTGTGCTTACTTCATCCTTTTAGCTGATATCATCAGTCACCTGTTTCTCTCCCCATCTGACATCAGTCCTACATCATACTTCTGGATGATGTGAGACTCTGATCTCAGCCTTTAGATAGCATATAAAAGCAGGTCCCTCTCTTCCCTTCTCAATCACTACATCTGCTCTGTGCTGTTCACATCAACCCTATGGACTACCTTGCTGATATACTGGACTTTGTACCTGAGGACTAAGAGGAGGCAATATTCGTTGTACAGGTTATTATACCAGATTACCCTGAAGGTTATTATACCAGATTACCCTGAAGGTTATTATACCAGATTACCCTGAAGGTTATATCCATGCTAAGGTTGGACTACTGAATGTTATTGCACACAGTTATGTTCAATGGACTCTATGCTGAAATATTATATTACCTGAGGACATTTGTGCTACTGTGACAACCATAGGAAATAAGCATCTACCAGTGGGATTAGATCTCCTATGGACAATTTCTGTGTGACTGCAGGGCATTTATCAACTCTGTGAGAGTACTTATGCACCTGTACCCTGCTGTTGTGTGGATTAAGGAATAAACAGTAGTAAGTTTAACTTGTCACAAGGACTTTGACTCAATTCATTGGCTTTGGCCACTACAAGTAGCTTACTGGGATGTCACTTTAATTATTGATACACATTACATTGTTTAGCAAAAAGCTTAAAGCATTAGCAAATTAGGTACAAAATGGGTTGTGATGAATTTGGGACAGAATTCAAAGTGAAAATCGACTTTTCTCTGTCAGAAACTAATTATAAGGGCAAAACTTTAAAAGGTACAACAGGAAATATTTGTTTCAAGAATAAGTATCGTTTTTTTTTTAGCTTTGCTGGAACCTGTAGAATACGAAATTAAAACTAGAGCGAGAACAATAGGAGTGACAGCCAGGTGGAGTATAATTAGAGGATTTCACAGAACAAAGAATAGACATTCTTTTTACTCTTCCCATGTTTCAAAAGATGAATTAAAGGCTATATTGCCTCAAAATTGCCATTATACAATCGGTCAGGTTTCGTTGTCCGAGAAGAAAGGTAGTACCTCACCTATGCACCAGACAGCGGGACTGCAGCGCGACAGGGGAGGTTGACACTAAGGCAGGGACAGGCAGCCCACTGTCTGCGATGGTAAGGGATACGAGTCAACTCGCTGTCATGGTATGTTTCAGTTTAGTGTCAACTACTGTTCATTCTAGCCATGGTTAATTGCACGACTTTACCTTAAACTTGAATGCAAAAATATGGAAATGACCCATAACCATGGTATAAGTATGAGATATACTCCCTGCGTACTGAAAGGCAATATCATGTATTGGAGCCAAGGGCAAAGCCCGCGGCTCCAATACATGATATTGAATTGAGGCAGAATTTGTACGGTAGGCTTATTACAGGCCTAAGTCTCTTATAATGACCCATGTAGGTTATCTGGTATAACCCTCCTAGGAGGTTATATGATTATCAAACAGATTCCTTGTGTCCTGTTGAAATAGAACAGTTCTTAAATCTGCTTGAAGAGTGAAGCCTCCTTTTGAGATTTCCCTATCCAACAAATTAGTAAAACACCATCTGCACAACACACAGCTGAGAGACCATGGCCACTAAGTGTCTGTAATTTTCAAGTTTTCACTAGAGTCAATATTCTATGTGAAATGCTTGTTTTTTGTTGGATTTCATACAAAACACATGCCAGTCACTGGATCATTTGCTTTTTGTCTGACAAATGAGGTATAGGTTAAGGAAAAACCGAACTGAAATTGTTCTATAGGACTATAATTATGCCCACATTCTGTACAGTTGTAAGGCCATACTTTGTGGAATTCTCTCATAAATCTAATGTTCCATTTCCCAGATTAATCAAAATCTGGCTAATATGCTATGTTTAGTAATTTGCATTCAATTATCATTTATATATTCATTAGCCTAGCCAAGCAAATACTGACCAATTATTAAGCTCAGATCTGCATTTATCACTCCTAGTGTGGAGCTAGAGTACAGGGTAAATCCCTGTTTGAGTTCTGGTAACTTAGGTTCGAATCCAGAGAAGATTTTACATTTCTGTCTCTAATTTAGTACTCAAAGCCAGATGTAATACTTAAGCTATTCGATAACTATTATAATTGCTTGGGTCCTGATGGCTCGGACAGAAAGCATTGGGCTAAAAGTTTTGAGCATGTGGGTGCGAACCCTGTCAAAAGCAAAGAACAAATCCTGTGCTATATAACCGGGTCCTAGGAGTGTATATGGATCTACCCCCACCTGTTACAGGTGGGTTGTTACCACTACACCAGGTGGCACTCACAATATTCAAACACAAAGGGAACAGTCATGGTACATTTTGGACATGTTTGTTAGTTGTTGTTTTCTGTTGATGTTTCTTAGAGAATGCAGACCAAAGGTTTTGGGTTTTTCAGTTTAGATGGTCTCTTCTTTTCATTTGGTTTCACCAAGGAACTAGTCACTAGTTCCTAACTTCCTTGATTTCACCCTGATAAAGGACTAGCACTACTAAAGATACCGGTACTACAACACTCTGGACTTCCTTAAGATGGCAGCACTGAGAAGTCACCTCCCTGCTTCTGGGCAAGCAGACCATAAAAGAGGAGGTAACATTAACATTGTACATGCCATTTGTGGGGGTGTGGATGGGGGGTCCCCCATGTCACATGTCGATTTTAATAAATGGTCATGTCACATGTCACTTGGAACCCCATGCCCCATGTCACCTCCAAGAACCTATCATGTCCCATGTCAATTTTAAGAAAGCACATATGTCATGTCCCTAATTTTTTGCCTCATGTCAGTGAGGCTCATGTCACATGTCGATTTTAAGAAATGGCCATGTCACCATGTCGAATTTAGTGGTCCACACCCATATTTGTGATCTAACCTTCTGGATGCCTCCCAAGAACAACACCCATGGCCGACAAAAGAGGACAATGGGGCAGAATAGGCCTATGGTCCTGGGGATCAGGGGCCAGTCAGGTAGATCATTGAGAAATGTAATCAGGGGCGGATCCAGAAGGGTTGGTCTAGGGGGGCACATCAAGAAAATTTGGTCATGGGGGGGCACAAGCGGGTTTTCGGGCCACGTTTTCTATATTTAAGAGTCATAGCCTGGCCTAATTTCAGGGGGTTTAGGGGGGCACGTGCCCCCTAGACCCCCCTGGATCCGCCCCTGGTAATATAAGCAATGTATGATAGGTTAAGGGGTGATATGCTGTCATATAAGAATTGAATTTAGATCACCACTGATTGGAATGGAGTTGTGCAGAAATGTAAGAACATTTTATTTGATTACTGCTGCTAGGCAACCTAGGGAGCCTAGAGAAATGTTGCTTTTACCAATAGAACCACCATTGTCTGTTTCCTAAAGGTTCTATACCATCTATATCCATTTGTTTTGCATATTGCTAGGCATGGAATATTTTTGTTTGCTGTTGCTACCGGGTGTTGCTAGGCAACCCAGGGGTCCTAGGGAAATGTTGCTTTTACCAATAGAACCGCCATTGTCTGGGGGGTAGGTATGGCCAAAGTCCTTCAAACCTTTCATCTAAACCTCGAAAACTGTGGCTGTGGCTGCTTTGAAGCAACTTTGAACTTTGGGACATTAATTGACAGTTCTGACCTCAGGTCATCTGGTGCCAATAGGTCAGACTTGTCAATCATCCCCAGATTTTGATGATTTTATCGACACAGTGTTCAATGGGCCCCTTGTGCATACCGGGGTACATTTCGCGATATTTAATGGATTAGAAATATATCCTTTTTATCTCTGAACAATGAGGGAGAAGTAATTGAAGCTGTCGGAAGCTGTCGCACTGCAGTCCCGCCATCTGGTGTATAGGTGAGGCACTAACTTTCTTCTCGGACAACGAAACCTGAGGCCTGCAACAACACTAAAACCAAATGAAGCTGATTTCTATTGTTGTTTTCATTCTTAGTAATAATTGAAAACACCATTTTGCTCTGTTATACATCTACAAATATGGGAGGACAGTGGTAGTTGTAAAGTCATGTTGCTGATGACACAGTTGCTATGACCACGAGCCGTTGACACAATTTACTTGGCAGAATGAAAGTGGGCCCCCTTCATTCACAACAGTAACTGTTAGTGTTACTATGTTTTGTTGAATGCCAACCCCTAAGACTTTCACATGTGACATCAGATATGAAGTCTTGCAACAACATAAAAGATGAAATAAATCACACAGGAAATTTTCTTTTCTACTAGTATACCTCATACATTAAGGGCCCATGTACCAAAAGTTTGGTAGTATTTGCTTTTCCTCCTCTTGAAGGCCCATCTTTTCATTACTCTTTCTTTGGCAGCCGCTAAACCAGTGCCGCCATCTTGGCTCATTTGTTTTGTTTCATTGTGCTGCTAATGTGGCTCCCAGAATGTTCAATGTAGCAGCTTTCACATGTTAGCATGTATTACCTGTAAATCATATTGACCCACAATACTGTAGACTTCCTTGAGATGGCAGCACTGAGAAGTCAGATCCCTACATCTGGGCAGGATAGACCACCAAGGATGAAGACAGCATTAATATGTGCATCACATTTGTGATTTTAACTTCTGGAATCCTCCTGAGAACAACACCCATGGCAGGCAAGCCAACACTGGGTCACAGAGGAGGCCCATGGCCGTCAAGACTATGTATTTCTAAGTGATGCGTCTCGTACCCTGTCCTGGGGATTTTGGGTCAATGTAGGGAGATGCAAAATATTGTAAGGGGTGTACTATAGGGTCCGGAGTGATACTCCTCTACATTGACCAAAGGAGCTATGAAAGCAAGGTTATTCCTGTAAGATATTTTATTCCAAGAAATTAGCAAAAGTGGCTTAATGATGGTCCTTTTAGCCTTACTGCATCCTTTGATGCTGTCATAAAGGAATTCAACTTCATCATTGAAATGGTATTTTTGTGTAGAAATGTGGGCATTGGAAGTTATGTTGCTTTAGCCTCTCTTTGGGTACTTCTGAACGTTATACTATTTTTCTATGGTTCAACAATCAAACACTTGAGACAACTTTTTTTTTTTGTAAAGACGAATAGCTTTATTTGACAAGTTAAATTACATGACACTTACAGTACTCATTTTCACACATAGGTTTGTGGGCTATAGGGTAGAGTCGGCTCTGACTGTTTTTGTTTTTTTTTTATCTTTCCAATGCAGTTCACAAGAACAGAAAAAAGGCCAACTGGTAGAGCGTTGTCTCTCCCATGAAGACTGCGGGCAACAACATTTCTGCTTTACAAAAATCATAATAACCTCACCGACATGCAAAAAAATGGTGTTATTTCATTTTAAATACATTTCTCATTTCTCCAATCAATTATCAATATTATAATAGCCATCATTCTTAGAGTAATAATTGAAAGCTTCTTTTTGTTCTCTTTTGTACATCTACAAGTATGGGAGGCCAATGGTGGTTGTGACGTCATCTTGGCTGATGACACAGTTGCTATGACCACACACGGCGAGCCGTTGACACAAGTTACTTGACAGAATGAAAGCTAGAACTGGCGGCAGCCATCAGCGGGCCCCCTTCATTCACAACTATGTTTTGTTGAATGCCAACCCCTAAAACACTCACATGCTGGACAGGAAATGAAAAATCTCGCAACATACAAGATAAATAAAAATCATATAGGAAGTTTCTATTCCACTAGCATTCCCCATACCGTACACCAAGGGCCCACAAGCTGGCCACGCTGACCGTGTAAAATAAGTTTGGTAGCATTCATTTTTTCCTCCTCTTCTGTTCCTTTTTCACCTAAGGTATCTGGAATTAGGAATTGATTACAGTCTAACAGTGACAGGATTCGATTCTGTTTTATACACTTTTGTATTTTTCAAATCGTCGTCATATACAACAATGATATTAAATTGTCGGCAATCATATCATGATCATGTATATAGTAGAACCAGTCAACACAATGGTAGGTATTAGTCCTAAGAGGATGGGGACCCTGGAGTTCCTGACTGTGTGCAGCCAGTATGCTGGTAGTTCTTTCTTCCAGAGCACCACGGTCACGGTAGGGTATGATTACAGCACGCACACTTCCACACCTAAGTTTTCCCTAAGTCCATATTTGTGGCGGCCATGGCCGGGGGGCCTGGGCAGCTGGCAGCCATGTCGACAGGCCCAGTGTGGGTCGCCTTCTAGCATCCACCAACACAAGTTGCGGCAGTGGTGTAGACCTTCACTGGTCCACGGGAGAAGTACAAGTTGTGGTCTCAGTACACACAGCGGTAGTAATACAGAAACAGTATCACCATTTAGGCTACTCCACAACAATTTTGACATCATCATCATTATGATCATTATCAATAATAGTATAATCATCCACCTCTTCTTGCCCGGGGTGCAAAGGCGACATATAAAGACTCGGGCTATCATTAACGACCAAGGGCCACATTATAGCAGGTGCGACCGTTTTCACCACTAGGCAATAGTACGGCTAGGCACCAACGTGCCTTGCCACCCACTTTTTGTACAGAAATGTGCTCCCATTTCACAATGGTAACTCAAATAAGGAAAACAAGGGTGTTTTCACTCTCTACTCTGCCGACTCTTAAGTAAAAAGAAAAAAAAAGAAAAATCATAAGCAAAATTATTTGAAACAAGTTGAAGCTTGTTGATAGATAACACTATATATCACCATCAATGACATTGTAATTGGGGCCAACCCATCTTGCTCTAAGATAACCATGTGCGGTGGTGTTGGGTAGAGATTGCTCTAAGAGTGAGAGTAGTAAAGGTGTACACAAAAAAAGGTCTCTTTGGAGCAACAGTTGTGGGCTTTACACAATCATCACCACCATCATCATAGTTGATAGTGTCATCAAATTTACATGATACTAACAGTTGATTTCCATTTTGTTTCTACGTAAAATCAGATTTAGCCACCTGTCTTCACCGAGGCCACTAGTACGATTATAGGGCCCGGCATGTTTTTTAAATCGGCTATCTTAAATTTAAGTGGCACAAATCATATATCGAACAGAACCACAACAAAGCTAGACATTTACACTAGGTAAAAATAATGAGTTTACGGTATGAAATATTCAATATATCAAATCACATATATAGCTGTTCAAATAAATAATTTCTTTCTTTCAGTGGACATACAAGCCTGTTGGAAAATACCAAGTCACCTAGACTACTATAGAAAACTGCACTGCCTATGCTTTTGCAATATATACCGCGGGCAGCCGGCCACTTTACAGCATGCATACGGCCGCCCTTTCACTTAACTCCCACGTGGGGGTAACCTTCTGTTGCGAGTCAACCCTGGAGCTGGTACCTGACAAATCCCGGTGGCCAACGGTAAACTTTGGTGTCGGGGCGCCGGGTACCTGCCTAATGGGTGACTTGTCTCCTTATAGACCCATACCCTGGAGGAAGGATCCTCCATGACATGACCTTCTTTCTGCTAGACTTAACCCCTCCAGTCTCTACTCTCGCCGCGCAGTACTCTGCTTTATCACCCCCAGCACATTCAGACCGGTACCAACGATACTTCTGGCTTTGTATGACATATTCACTTGTACATGTTCCTATAATGATTTACTTCTCAGATTGGCCGCATCTAGCAGTTGAACGATAACCGGAATTGGGGTATATATTATACTTCTTTGTTTAGATAGAGATATGGCTCGACCATGGTCCCACGGGTTCGGTGGGCCCCAGGATGTCTGGCCGTACAGTGCCATGGACGTGTAGCTCCAGCTACCCGGGCACACCACCTCCGTTATTTTAGTACTCCCCCTGTGTGTGAAATAGCATTACAGTTCAAGCACGCCGAGCACAAAGACGAGATATCAAAATTGTGTTTTGACTCGCAAGGGGAAACTTAAAAACTAACAGTACTATTGATAAGGAGGTCGAGCATCAGCTTCATTTCTCTAAAGTTTTCTATTTTCACAATAAACTTCCCTTTGAGGATATATATTATCATATCATTATAATTCTGTCTTCACATCCACTGGTTATGCCCTTATCCCCCACTCCTTGGTTCAGAGGATTGGACACTGAACATTATTATATCAACAAGATACCACAAAGGGTGATGGTTGCATGGAGTGCAGGTTACTGGGACCGTAATAAAAAGTCAAAAAATGTTTACATGCATGCGTGGCGCTGCCGCGGCATCGACAAGCCCACAAAGAGTTCCTCTTCCTTGAAAAGGAACTCCCACCTTCCCACAATGAGAAAAATAAAAGTAACAGAAAAAAGTAATAATAGGACACAACCCCACAGAGAGCACTGTGAGATTATCATTGTTATCATCAATATTACTTTGGCCCTCACCACTCCCGTCCTGACACTTATACGAAACAAAAAGCAAACTGTACGTACATTGTTACCTTCTTATCATTCTCAATATTATTAATAGTATTTGTCACCTGCCATCATAGCGGTATGCGAGAGTCGGGTGGACTGGGGTCAGGCGAGGCGACAGCCCTGGCAGGGCGACCACCCCGCCTGGCCCTGGCCGTAAGAATCCCTTCCCTGCCAGGTAAGTGACAGCGCTGTGGCTGACAGACAGAAAGTGGCTAATAGTCCTTTTACTCCCCTCCTCTTCTCGTCCAACACGCTTGGACTACAAACACAGCCTACTCTCACTGACTAGATTCAGGCAGGGCAGAGTCCGCACGTTTAAAACCTACCCAGTTGGCTACGTACATGTATGAGAGGAGAAACTGTTCACTGTAGATGATGTTCCAAAGTAGTCGAGAAGTCCTTCAAGAGTCATTTTTAACAACCTTAACATTAGTTATATTATTATCATTATTATCATCATTGTTCATCATTTTGATAGCTATTCACATTTCTTGTACAATTAATGTCTCTTGGTTGCCACTTTGACCCATTGGCAGAAAAAAAGATAACCATTCCTAGTGTTCCGCCTTGGGTTAGCGCTTGGATTGAGACAAAGAAGCATCCGTCCTGGGTGAAGTTGGGCGGATGCCGGCTAGTATTAAAAGGGTACTGGGAGTAGTAATCATTTCTAGTATTTGTAGATGTAACAGGTCAAACACCGGTGTATTTTGCCATAGCAATATGACCGTTGGGTGAGAGTTGTAGTGTCTTTTTTTCAATTTGCAATGGTTGATACAAAAGATTAAGCCTGGTCCTCCGAACCCAAACCATCTGCCTCGACAAGTGAGAGTGGGGCACGGAGTGTTGGAGAAAAGGGTTCCTGATTTCATCAATAAGACATTTCTTGTATCTTGAGACCGCTACCCCTAGAAAAAGAGGTGCACTTAATGGTCATAGGGCAACGCGGCAGTCCCGAACAATACTAGTCTCCGACCATGTACACTTATTAATAGACTTCCACGGAGAGTTGCATATACTGCCTGCACACTTAAAAGCACTCAAGCCTGCCCCTTTGCAGCACGAGATTTTCCATATTTATCTTCTACGAATTCTTACTTTGTGTATGTACGTATGTATATATATAATATAATATAATATATATATATATATATATATATATATATATATATATATATATATATATATATATATATATATAATGTATATAATATATTAATCTTTTACCCCCGAGATGGAGGTATAGGCAGGTCTCTCCCAAGCGGACTGCTCCCAATGAGAAAGGAAACCGAAATATATATTAACAAAAATAGAAAAAAGAGGGGCCTATTGAGAAGTAGTTAATATGTCGTTAACTTAAAAGTTTATGTCCTTGGGTACAGATGATACAATGTGGTTGGGCTGTAGGCATATATCCTTTGGTAACTTGCAATCCATAGCATCATCCTCTGTGTACGAGGAGGAAGTCCAAACGACTTGGTATCCTCTCCACCCGACGCATCATCTAGCATGCTCAGAACACTTATAAAAGCGCCAAGTTTAGTCAACTTGGGGAGTTTCTCTCTTTCTCTCGCTCTCTCTGCTTTTTATGTTATTTGTTATTATCATATTTGTCTCATGGTTGTAGTGGGTAGTGCAGTAAAGTGCCAGCGAGCTCCTCGAGATGGAGTCGGCGGATGCATCTAGTTCCATATTTTCAGGAAGCTATCCCAAGACCCTGTGGCTACGGCCATGCCATCCTCTGTCACTCCCAAACAGCTCACGCGGTTGTCGTGACCGGCCAGCACACCTGGAAATATAAGAGATATTTTTTAAGTTACACGGCATGATTAATCTACAGGTATTTTAAATCAAGCATAAGCATGTATGGGCAAACAGTGAATAACATTATTATTTAGGCATCTAAACATCAACGTTTTAAATCTGAGGCATTGCCTTGGTACTCGTTCTCCTTTTCAAATATCATGTTTCTTGATACTTATGGCAATAGCCATTACCCTAAATTCATCAGCATATATCTTAACACATATGAGATATTACACAGCAAAATGGCTAGTTGTATATATTGTAGCTATCTGACTTGCAGAGACACGACTGCAGGGGATCGACCCGACAAGCAAACATGTTGTTTATGTCGAGCTCATTCATTACACCCCCCCCCCCACCTACCCTCAGTATAGCTATGAAAACAGTGGACTGAGTCAGTAGCCTATAGAAGTGTCACTAAATATAACCTCATGATTCACACCTTTCCTAATCAACCTCCCCTAAACGTGTTATGGCTTTTTGGGCGATACCAGAAACGTGGCTCCGCCGCATTAAAAACTGGCTTCGAGCGTAGAACACCCCTTTTCCTAGAAAATGGTATGAAATTTCTCAATGGGTCTGTGCACATGACCAAATAACCATTACCATATATCAAGCGCATTAGTCCTAAATACCGGCTTCACACATCACATCCACTTTCTGTTGGAATTTAATGCATTTTAAAGTTGAAACACATGATGGGAAATAGTCCAGAGTGGAGATAGGGAAGAACAACAGATCCCTAAAACAAGACAGCTTTCAGGGCTGTCATCCCAAAGTGGTAGGTAGATAGGAGTAGGACCTTTACCACAGCCATGTGGAGAAGGAGCACTTCTCACTGCTGTGCTAGAGGCTGCTGCTGCTGCAGCTGCTGGCTGACTACCCTGCCCCCGGACAACACAAACACCCTCTACACGAGCGGCTCACAGAGTAGCTCAGTTCGTAGAGAGCCCTGGACGGCTAGCTACATGTGGGACCAGCTACAGCCTGAGGGCTGCTCTACATGCTACTGGGGTTTCTAAAGCCATCTAAGAAATTATGAAAATAAATAGGGTAAACACAGACGATGCACAGAATTTATAAGGGTTCTCCAAATCATAACCCCAAAGCAACGAGAGGATGGGTATGGGGCTAAGTCCACAAATCTTAACTTAACATCCCTACATCGAGGTGTCACTATATCTCGCATCCAGCCCCAACACCCTTTTTCAGCAGGGACACATGACTCAGGGATGTGATTTGAAAATCGCCCAAATGTAGGAATATATTTTAAGTCCCAATATAGGGTATTCAACGCTACAAAATAGACTTGGAAAACGATCTGTGCAAATACAATGGGGGGGTCGTAGCCCCCCCCCCCCCAGGAGCCCAAGAAATTTTTGAACATCTAGAGGCCAAATGGTGCAATCTGGTGCAGTTGTTAAGTAACAGACCCCCCTCCCCCACATAAAATATTTTCTCAATGGATTTGGGAAAATCACGAGGGTCGACTTTTTGCCTCCCAAATGGAGGAAAACCTCCAATTGGAGGAGAAATCACATCCCTGATGACTACACTAGAGGCTAGACATCTTCACCCTTGCAAAAAATCGATCAAAATTAAACTAAATCTTGACCTCTATTGGCACACGAATGGCATGTCCTAGATTCTGCACCTAGTGGGATCAAGATGGGTATCGTTTAAAGGCCTTGCCAGTTAGTTAATGTATCACAAATAGCAGAAGATGTCCTCCCTTGGCCCCTGTTTCACATGATAGAAGCCTGTATGCAATGGTGGCACCCTATTTACTGGGGGCTGGCCCTTATGTGAGCAAGGCACTATGGTCCCTATATGAAGGAGCCCCTTGTCTAGTGCGAGCAGCTATCTAGTACGAAAACCCCATGTTCTGTCAGCCATAGCCCACAGCACGGTGCAGACCGAGTACGTCAATTACCATGTTTCAGTGATAAAACACAGCAGAGCAGACAGGCATGGAACAGTCTCCTCCTCCTCCCCTGGAATCTATCCAGCCTGACCCTGCCCACAACCAACACCCAGAATCCCCTCCCCGCCTCCTCCCCTAGCCGGCACATCAAGCTACCATCCACTCCCCTGCTCTACACAACGGCCCTGCTGCTGCCATCGGTGCCACCATTGCTGCTGCTGCTGTTACTGCTACTGCTATTACTGCTACAGCAGCTGCTGCTGGCACAGTCCATCATGTATTCAAGATGGCGATGTGGTGGCCGGAGACCGGTGACTGAGGTGGGCCATCCCCACACTCACTGCTATCCAACCATGTCCACCCCTCCCAATTAGTCCCAATGTTACTGACCATTGACATGGCCCTACTTGTACACATGGGGTAATTCATCAACTGAGTGCTAGCTGCTGTAGGGTTTGGTCGTGAGTTAACCCATGATAACAGCAGTTGGAGGACGTGGGGAGGGGCATGGTGATACTGCTGTCTCCCAACTCAAGACGTCATGGCACCAAGCTGATGGTGCTCTCACTTGATGCTGCTGCTGTGGGTTAAGCTGCTGCTCCTGTGCTGCTTTATTACACCCCTATAACAGCCAAACCAGCTACAGCATTAAACCCGCTGTGTAGTTACAATGTCATATTCTGTAGATGATGCCCATTAGATCCATATGTATTTCTCATATCTACTACAGTAGCATAACACATGTGACAGCCAGTTGAGGACCATCTTGAACTGCTGTGAAATACACATCTGGTTTCTGACAAACACAGGGGCCATTTTTACCTAGTTACTTATTTACAAGCCCTAATCAGAGCCAGCCTAGAACAATGGCACCTGATGGCATTGTGTGGCTGGGCCTGTGTGTGGTGGTCAGCAGAGCAGGTGGCTGGATCAGACTATATAATACTAACACTGGAACCGTATGCTGGGTATAGTGGAGAGGGGATCACTAAGCTGCAATGTCCAACAAGAATTGATTACAGCCTGTTTAGTCATCAGGCTACTCCAATGTATAGTCTCAGCGCAATGGGCTGGACAAGGCTTCAGTTACTATCACCCCTCTTGTTCTATCACATAAGTTTCATTTTAGGTGGCAGAGAGGGCTGAAAAGTACTTAAGTTAGCATATCTGGTACCTGGCCGAACACCTGTGATGTGAAAAGGATTCAAACTTAGTCCTAACATTGTAATAGATGGACTGGCTTTTCATTCGCTACCCCTCTTTTCAGTATGATCCAAAAGAAAAGAAAATTCTATTGGTCCTCCTATGACCCCTTACAACGAGCTGACCTAAGGTCTCTACCTCCCATATGATGTATCATGCAGGAATTCTGCTGTTTGATGTCAGTTCTGTGTACCTTTCAACTGCAGAAACTTGATTTACCTCCCCTTTCAAAGAAGGAGACAGGTGAGAGGCCTGTACCGACGTCTTACCTGGCCGCTACAGGTAGATAAGGACACCTGCAGCAAGTTACCTGTAGAATTAATTAATACAGTTGTTATCTATAGGCTGGGTAAGACTGCACAGGTCGGTTTAAGTAAGACCATGGTCACTGCTATGGTCTCTTCAAGGATGGTGATGGTAATTGGATCTAAGAAGTCAAAGTAAAAGTGGAGATCCCACACCTAAATACATGTATTCCACATGGCAAATGGTTCTCTCGTGTACAATATAGGAATATTATTAGAAACACTTACTGTTTCAAACACTCAGTGGAAAAGACGTAGAATCAGTAGGGATACCTTTACAGGTTCTAAGTCTCAATTTCTACTGTCATTCTGTATAACATCAACTGCTCCTGACAATAAAGTCTTATGGCTTGCTGTTCTAGCTGCCAACACATGGCGTTTTTATAGTGTGCTATCCGCTAAAGGCTTCGTTTTACTGTATATAATATAGCATAGCTGTTTCAAGTCAAGGATGGACTCTTCTATATGATAACTATGTACTGAAATGAATGATTCCCATGATGAGGGACTATTTATCTCGATGCATGTGAATGAACTAAAACAAACGTGTTCTTTTGAAATTGGATTATTCATATGCACATGAAATGAACAGGGTATCCCTTGGCAATTGGAATTGTGAGGACTCCTCTACCACCATAGCTGACTCGACAAAAACTACACAGCATGCACCTAGACTGTACTTAGTGCCTCATTCATTAAGGTACCCAGACTAATCATGACTTCAGAATATTGACTGATTAGCCTAGGTATGGTCATGAACTCCTAGACCGTTGGTAGCAGGCAACTATGGGTATATCTATAGTGCAGTCCAAATATTGCTTCTCTTATTCTTCAACGGGGAATCTCCACGTTTCTATTCTTCTGGTAATGACTACCCAGAAAATTACTGAAAAACTAACTGTAATCGTACTGTTTCATATTGTAGGCGTCTACACGTGTATGTAGATACAATGTTAGATGTATTTAGTACCTATAAGTATCAGTACTGCTACTGGTCAGCTTGTCAATACATTAGCCCCCAGGATACATGTATATCATATTACAATATACGACACACGTGTATCAATACACGTGATGTTACTGCTGCTACAGAGATGGTCACCCAATGCAACCAGTTTCATTTCCTTCATTTCTCCCAGTTCTGGAAAATCAAGATAAAATTCCATCTTTTTTTTTTTTTTTATCTGTAATATGAATGAATAATACTGAAAGCATTTTATTAGCACATATAGGTCAGGGTCCCTGACTGACCTTGAGTAATTAAATTAAATGCGTAAATCATTCGTGAGGCCTGGGATGTTTGTGTTACTGCGTCCCTCAGTCTTATTAATCTTAGGTGCTAATACACAGGTAGGCGAGCAGTCTATTTTAGCTGCTGCTCTGTGTTAAGGAGCAGCTCTCAGCACCAAGATGCTTTTATTAAGAGCAGCTCAACCTCCCCGTGACTAGACAGCACGGGGATGCTGAATGTCAGATTATAATACCACGCCTGTATTGTCTCACGCCCCTAGCAGCAGCCTAAGCACCCAGATGCTGCTACTGGCTCTATTTAGCATGGCTGAAAACTCTGGTAGGTATGGCGAGGCTTATACTTTAGGGAATTGAGAAAAAATGGCAATTTTCTGTGAGCAACACGTTTGGAGCTGCTCAAGCTAAGGTCGTCACTTGAAATTACCGATTTACATTGTACTTGGGTGACGGGAGTCGGTCTCTCAATGTAAATGGCCGGTTTTTTTAAACTTATTGATGAGCCCTTTCGAATCTACTTCACCTGTAACTTACAGAGAACGTACTTGGGAGTGAAACGCAGAAATCGAAGGCTTTCCATTGTTTATGGCAATGTGAGACATAACAGAAGTGTGGGAGAGGTTCTATGCATGCTATGTGTAAGTAATTTATGCCAACAAAATTGATTACAATCTCTCCCCTTCCAAATTAAGTCTGCATACGATGGGGAACTAAAGGTGTAGAATTGCAGAGGGTTGGGGGTCACATTGGATTGGGTGAAGCGGGGGGAAATCATACAAGGGGTGAAAATGAGTATAGACTGGTGTAATAAGTGAAGGGTGGTGACAGCAGCACGCCCACCTCCTCCAGTAGCTGCTCACCACACCTGTAGTATAGGTGGGCGGCACGCAAACACACACCTGTGTCACTGTTACCTTTACCAGCCCTGCCCAGCTGTCATTGTCTTCTCCCTAAGGCTATGTTCACCCATATGGACGTCCAAAATATGCATAGCTGTTAACTTGAAAACTATTCATTGTCCAGCTTTGTCCTTTACAGCCTGTGATAGACTGTTTAAATTCAATCACCCAATTCTAACTTCCCCACCTAGTACTAGGTAAAATTCAACCATCCAATCCTTCCTTCCAAAACTGCCATTGGCTTTAATGCTCAGTATGCCTGCAAGGTTAAATCCACCAGGGAGAGAGACTTGAAATGCATTTCTCCTCCATCCTTAACGTTTAGTGCAACCCTAGGAAGTAGTGGGTTAGTGCCAGGTTGAACAGAGGGCTCACAGTTCTTAATTGAAGGGAACAATCTCAGAACATAGGGAGCAATGGGAATTTCACATCATTCCGATATCTTTCAAAGGTCATGAGGAGCTAAGATGGCCACGCAAACATCCAAACATCTGAAATTATCGCTATAGAGTGTATCTTATGAGTCACACACCCCATCCCCACTTTGACCTTAGCACCACCCACCATCATGTGGGAGTAAAACAGGTGTGACTCGGTCCGCTTCCTGAAGTAGGTTCGATATTTGCAACTTTGCATCTTTGACAGTTGCTCTTTTACCTGTATCCTCAGAACGACACAACCAATACTCCCGGTAGTACAGAGTACCGGTAGTACTACCAGCCAACCTTCACCATCACAACCTCACTCACTTTTATCATCAGCACTGTTCAAATTTGATGTATTGTGTCATGGAAAGGTTTTTGATCACTTTATTTCATATTCAGGAAGCTTAAACAACAGGACTTGAATGTGAACTTCCCAGGGACCCACTTCTAGGACAAAGGTCGCGTTGTGGTTTTCGTCAAGGTTTGCTCAATACATGCCCAACTTTGGTATAAAAACTGTCAGATCAGAGTACCATGAACTTTAAAAAATAAAATACTAGTAGGTTTGGTTTCACTAAGGCGGTAGACAGTCAGAAAGGTAGCATTAAGTAAGTGTCAGGGCGGGCATTGGTATCATGGCATGGGGTAGAGGAGAGGGGGTTGGTTAGTGGAGACTACATTGTAAATCGAACTCACTATAGCAACCTTGTATGTCAAGCACACGGTCAACACAGTGATCAATCAGAGGGTGATGTGGGAGGGGGGGGGGCAAAGGAAGTGGGATTGATCGACACTCGGTGGTTTGCATGTGTGCATATATATACATGTTTGTGTGTGGCTGTATGTATATAGTCCTGTGTCAGCCTCCACCTAGCACCAACACCTACCTGCAGTGGCTCTAATCATTCTACACTTATATTATTATGTAGTCATCTTCAGAATCACTATACCAGGTGTGCTATATACAATGTGGTCCATTTTTTTTTTTTTTTTTTTTAAGAATAAACCCTGCGAATAAATAATTCCTATCCCATATCCTATCGTCGAATCACCAGGCAGTCATCAAAACTAATGAAATTCACATTTGTATTTCATATGGGGCGTTCTTAATCAAAACGCGTATGTTTGATAACTCTGATTACTTAAGCTATGAGGCAGTATTTCCAACAGTATTAAGCCAAGCTAGTGATATGTGAGACACCATACATGTTACCTGTAGTGCTGACTGAAGACTCTGAGTAGCCAAAAGTTTTTGTACGCGTAGAGACCTTAATCCTTTGTGGACATTCTAAAGCTTTCATGTGTACATGCATTGATTTCCTTGCAAAGGGTTATGACGCCATCAATATCATAACTCCAGAAACTTGCCATACTTTAGTATACTATAGTTTTGGACCGGTACAGTAAAACCGATACTGCCAATATTCATATTTGGCATGTACTTTACAGTGTGTACAAGAGAATAACTTTTTAAGTAGTGGCCAGAATCTTCATCTACTGGTCAGTCACACAGATTCGCCACTTGAAAATTCACCCTCTCTAGTATGGCCCCAAAAGCTAAGTTCGTATCAGTGGGAACCCTAGCATTCAAAAGTTAATTTGACGGCCAAAATTGCAAAGAAGGCACCAAATATTTGGTCTATCAATCCGGAGGGTTTTCACTTGTCATGACAGTGACCCAGACCCCCCTGCATCTAAAATTCCTAAAATGTATGTGATTATGATATGATGTGTGATATTGGGAATGTTAGTTAGTTCAACCATGTACGGGCGCAATCCCCCCCCCCCCGCCCCGCGCCGCCCTGCTCCCCACAGCACCTGATAAATGGTCTGACGAGCTACTTGTCTGCCACCCAGCACTCTGGCCCCAAGGACGATACCACAGCATCCAATTACCTGATCATGTCATTGCATGGTTGACATGAACAGGGCGACCTTGTACTGCTCGTAGATGTATGTTGTCTCATTGTCACATTGGGAGTGTCACTACGTCCAATGACGTATAAGTAACAGGGGCTTGGCAATTGCGTGTTCGGGGGGTTTGGAGCAGGGGGGGGGGGGGGGTACCCAGATGAAACCAGCTGCAAAAATAATGCTTAAACCTACAAAGTCAAAGCAAGGTCACAAGTGGCAATTCGTTGATACGAACAAGTTGAAATGAGCATCATTCCTGAAGCCGACGTTGGTGATGAATGTTACCTAGCACTCAATGAATTCGTGTTAAGGCCACACCAAATAAAATAATTGGTCTATGGATTTTCATTTTTGAAAACTGGAGCGGGAGGGCGAAATTTTTATTTATTTTTCTAAAAAAATTATTTGTCTATGGATTTTCAGTATCAAAGAAGTGAGGAGTGTGATTTTTTTTTTTTTTTTTTTTTTTTTGTGCAAATCTGGAGACCTTTACCTATCCAATGAGTGGTCTGCTGTTTCTGTACATTTATTGGTTGACACTGTAATAATAATAATTCAATTTTTTAGAAAATGATGCGGGCAGAATCCATAGACAAAATATTTTTCAAATAAAAATAAAATTTCCATTTAGGAAAATCAGGTGCGGGAAATCCATAGACCAATGTTTTAATTTGGTGTGGCCTAACTTACACGGATATAAAGCGAAGTGATGTGACGTCCAGAAAACAGAACTTCCGGAAAGTCTATGTTGTAAGTTATTTTCCCAGAAGAGTTATGTCAGAACTTTTAAGTAGTCGGAAGGTCTATGCATTTATAATCATATATATGACTACTAAAGGCTCTTCCTACTTCTGTATGTGTTACAGTGTATTGCTATATTGCATCCACTGATCTGTTATTTCTGGCCTATAAATTTCCAAGTGGCTCTCTGTGCACATCACTGTAAGACGGGATATGTCACAGCATGTGCTACTACACCTGTAAAAGGCCGCCACATTACACCTCACGGCAATAAGACTATTTGGTAGCAGTCCCTTTTAAATACAGGACCAGGCCTGCCCTATTGGAACTATGTATGCTATGACATCAATCGTTCCTGTGAAGATGTGGCCTTTTTTAGACATCATATCAGTTCCATGTAGTACAGGTGCTAGACCACACCCTACAGTACAGGTGCCACACCCAGCCCCCATAGCAGCAGCTTACCGCTAATCCATCCCATACCACACCTCAGCCTCCGCTAGGTCAGGGTCAGTGCTAATCTCTCATTAATCCGCTATTATTTCCTGCTCCAAACCCCGCCCACTGGAGCTGATTAACTACAGTACAGCCACGTGTTCTGCTCATCAAGCCACATCACAAGGACATCACTCATGGTCATATATACAGGGTGGGGGAGGGGGGGGGTGTGCTGTAATTGGGTACAAGGGCTGACCTGCCACCAAAGCTCTGACACAGCAAGCTACGGCAACCCAAATATGTCAATAACAACAAAAAACAATGAAGGACATATGTCAAAGATACAGAATTTTGAGTGAAAACAACATCGAATACAAGCAGAAGTAGCATCTACTTATGGTACAGCGGAGATGCACATGAGCAAGCACTGTCGTTGGCATTTAACTTGGGTACTCATTCGCATACTGGTAGTCATCATGAGCCTTAGCCTTTTAACCTGTAGTACCGTAATCTCCCGCGTAGAAGACGCGCTGCGCGTATAAGACGCACCCCAACCTCAGCAAAGGCATTTTCGCATATAAGACGCACATTTTAAGGCTAAAATTTGTAAGATTAGTACATTTCTATATTAAAATTACCCCTTGTATAAGACGCACCCCCAATTTCAGTAGATCATATAAGACGCCCCAGCATTTTGTTTGGCGTAGAGGACGCGTCTTATACGCGGGAGATTACGGTAGTTATAAAATGGTTGACTCTGTGGATGACAGACTGTCAGGAGGTGCTCAATGCTACCTGTGATTACCGTAATCTCCCACGTAGAAGGCGCGTCTTCTACGCCAAACAAAATGCTGCTGGGTCTTATACATGGGAGGGGCATTGCCTTTAGTTTGGGGTGCGCCTTATATGCAGGTTTTCTGACTTTCAATTAGGAGACTGTAGGGGCACGGTTTAGTAGTAGTGTTTATGGCTTACGGGTTGCCTAGGTTCCGAACGGAGCGACCTTCCGGGTTGAGAGCCTGGTACGCCTGGCGGGCGGTGGCAGCACCACCCCCCGGGCTGCGGGGGTTAAACACGAGAGGTCGCCACCCAACCCCTGTGGCTATATAATAGTCGGGTCGGAACCTAGGAAGGGGAGAATCCTACCGGATTCTCCAGGGACACCATCTGAACTTTACTGACTCCGAGGCCTTACCTGGTAGTCGTAAATCCGAGCTTTCCGAACAGTCTATTTACCACACGGAATCCACTTAGCTTCCTGTAACTTAGGATACTGAATAAAAACTTGTTGCCTTTCGAAACCAAATTCCCTTGTATTCGTGATCCTTTCCGAACCACCAACGGTCATACATTACAATGAACTCATAGAGCCAGCAGCGCGGCAGCCCGGTCGGTGTACAGGCGCTCGGCGGGCATTACGCTGACCATGCGCCGATGACAGCTTGAACTCATAGAACCAGCACCGCGGCAGACCCGGGTGTCAACGGGCTCGCCGGGGATAAGGCCCACCATGCGCCGATGACAGCTTGAACTCATAGAGCCAGCAGTGAGGCAGCCCGGTCGATGTACAGGCGCTCGGCGGGTTCAAGCCGACCATGCGCTGATGACAGCTTGAACTCATAGAGCCAGCACCGCGGCAGACCCGGAGGTGTCGACGGCCTCGCCGGGGATAAGGCCCACCATGCGCCGATGACCGCTTGAACTCATAGAGCCTGCACCGCGGCAGCCCGGTCGGTGTACAATAAGGGGGGTGGAGGTGGGGAGGGGGCGCCTTCTACGCGAAACTGCCCCCTTGTGCATTGGGGGGGGGCGCCTTCTACGCGGGTTTTTTCCAGAAATTGATCCAGAAGAGGTAGGTGCGCCTTCTACGTGAAAAGTCCTTCTCTGAGTTGGGGGTGCGCTTTCTACACAAGCTGCGCCTTCTACGCGGGAGAGATTACGGTAAGTCACAAGTTGTTACACATATGCCTCCCTACAGGTGAGACAAGACTTGAGCATCACCCCACGAAGCACGTAAATGCAGGATTATATTACACAGGCTTCTGAGCCTGGTGGGTGTGGTGTTATTACACGCTTTCGGCAGAAAATTAGCAGAGGAAAAGTGAAACATATCGATTAGATTTACCTGAGTGGTGTCCCGCCCATGCCAAAAACTTTCCTGGTTTACCCTAGACCTACGGTAATACACTCTACCTGTTTTGTGTATTGTGGGTGTAGCTGCCAGACAGGTGATGCGGGATAGAGACTAGGGGGCGCAGTTATGAGGGAACATAAGTGTACATCAACTTGATGTAATAATCAGGCACCCTGCAGTCATTTTGGATTGCTTTCATCAGATGATTAATATTCTGCCCTTAAAGGGTTAAGGCTATGTTATTACACTGTGTAGCAGCATTGATTACACAGTTTGTAGTTTGTTCAAGGTTAGCTTATAGTGTAAAGGAAACTTCTCAGGGCTACATGCATGCATCATGACGACCAAAACCAAGAGTGTTAACGCTAATCCTTTACACATTATATCCTCACTCAACCTACTGATTCTCCCATTTGTACAGTCGTTGGCTTTTGCTGCTACCTTGTTACTGATTTACCCATTATTTTACAGGCAACCAGGGATTATATCTGGTCTGTTACGAGTAGACTTGTAGAAAACATAATAGACCACTCAAGAATATTTATTTTTAATCTAGTACTGAACAGTTTATTATAATGGAATAAAGTGCCTTAACAAGTCTAGCTTTGGCCTCCAACACTAGGTTTTCTTTACTTTGAGGTAGACATTCTACAGGGGTCAGACATGGTATTGCAGTATAAAACATACAGTGGGGTGGACTCAGAGCAGGGAAATGGTCGATTCTTTGAGCGAGGATCAGTATGGGTTAGAGGTAATCAGGACACTGGGTGCCTGATTAATAACAGGGAAGTTTCTAGTCTTTTTCAAATTCAACAGCAAAATTTGAATATGATGTCTATAGTCAAACGCTTTTCGTACACTGAAGGAATACTAAAAAATTTAATGTGTGCTACAGAGCACCCATGGCCCAGGTTACCTACCATATGAGACTTGTCACTATAGTGACAGTGTGTCCGAGTATTCATTGCTTAAGGCTATGGAGAATGCACCCATTATCGCTTGTATGTTTCATTGGCAAATAACTCCTCTCCTGGCGAGTTAAGCATTGCACAATACCAGCAGATCTTGAATAAGGATCCATATTAACCATACAAATGCATGAGACAATGTAATTCTCCTTCATTTTGATATAATCCAGCAGATTCGATAGCACCGTAAGGCGATCGTCTCGCTGTCCGCCATTTTGGATTTTGATGTTCCGTGCGCGACCCCTCCTTGCCGGAAGTTGCATTTTCAACGGAGAAATGATAGATTATATCGATTTAACTTGAAATTAAAGGCTTTTTGAATATAATCCATGCATGTTAGACAATATCAACCAAATTGAATCGAATACATGGCCTGTATTTACTTTTATATGAAAATTAAACCTTACGACGCACCACTCTGTGCGCATGTGCGAACTCGCACTAGGATGTTCTGCTGGGAGGGAGTGTAAAGACTAGTACATATGGTACATATATAGTATGTCAGAGGGCGCAGGTAGTAGCCGGTGTAAAGGCTAAGAGATAGAAATCATAACAGCCTGTGTCCTCTCACTATATTACTACGTACATAGAGTCCTACACTCGCCTTGCCGGAAATGCGATAGCCATAACAAACTTATGGCGGTCTGATTTACAGGGTCGGTCTATAAACGGTCTTAACCGGTCTTATACGAAAATTTCCCAACTTTTCCTGCATCTGTCGCATTACATAAACGGTCTTCCTGCCTTACATACTGAAAAAAAGCGTCTTAATTGGACAATTCCCATAGGAGCCCATGTGTTATGTCCATCGCGAAAATATATCGCACAATGCTATGCTATGGAGCCTCGTTTTGGTGAGAAAGAAGGTAAAATATGTCAGGTTTTTTCTTCAGCTATTTTCATAGGTGAAGAAATTTTTTTCCAGGAATTGTGCATGTATAATGAAAGACAACGTCCTAAAGAATATGTTTTCATGATTCTTTGTTGAATTATCCCCCAATTTCGATGAGCAATTCCCATATAAAGTTTCAATTCATGACCATCAGTTTTCGACCGAAAAGGCGCTGCCAATGACCCAGCAGGGGCTGGGCCAATTAAATGTACAAGAATATATTATAGGCCTACCGCCATCAGTTATGTGAGCTGGCATCCTTTGTAGATAAAAGTCTTAATAAGTCAGGTTCACGCATGTCTATTGCTATGATAAATTCAGTGTACTCAGTAAGGCTCCATCTTACTACTGCCAAAGTCACATTACCATAGTTCATGAACATACAAAGAGGTCAACCCCCTGCAGGCACACCACAGGAGGAACTCCAGTGTGTGTGCGCGTGCGCGTGTGAGGCCCCCTTGTGTCAGTTTATAAATGCTTAGACTGTAGAGAGAGGGAGGTGGAGGGGGTCCTCTGTCCCTCAAAGAGAGGGTCACCTGAGACGGGCCTTGGGGGTTGCACAGCCACACCTGGGACCACCGTACAGTGTACTTACACCTGCAGTCAGAATCAGCCCAAGACCAATTGATATTAAGGCAATGTTTCAACTTACTACAGGGATGGAAGTCACTAAGCACCAAAATCCCTGAAATGCTTGAAAAGAACCCCTTAAATATAGGTTTTGTATAGGAATGTATAGGTTTTTGGAACATGAAAATCCCTGAAATCAGGGAAATCCCTGAACACTTACATCCCTCAAGTACATGCCCTGGGAAAACTTTGTGATTATTTCACCGCCTTCCTTTCCAGAGTGAAGTCTTTTCAATCAAATACTCTGAGAACGAGATCTACTTCGCTAATCAATGACAGTTGATCCTCTCAAATGGTGGAGGTACCTGAATACTTTGGAGGTCGGGCTTAAATGAATCTAATTGGGCTGTGTACTAAGGCTGGGAATGCAGCATTCCTCTTAAACTGAGGAATACAGGTGTACTAAATATGTGTAGCTGTAAACCACAGGTGTGTAAATCTATGTACCTAGTAGCCACAGTTTAGCAGGTATTAAAATGAGGTGTTGCACACCTGTGTTACCACCTTTATCATGACAGCTACCTGATTTATTATAATAATGTATACCCAGCTGTCAGCTCGAACTCACCCAGACAACTCAATATCATGCACAGATTAAAACTGTTGCCACACCTGTCGATTTCATGGCAATTTATTCTGTCTTAAAGGTAAGCGACTCATTAAAAAGAGCAGAAAAGCCGAAAGCCGGTATCCAGTGGGTTTTTGTATAGACTTGAGAATATGTATAAAATTTACCTTGTGGATTTCCCAAACCACATGTTTCCCAATATTGAACTGTCACTGGTTTCCTGCTACTGGTTTTTCGGTTAAGTTTAACTATTTAGGAGCTGATCAAATGGAACTAATGTCGATTTGTTGTAAATGCTATCTATTAGAGCTGATGCAATAACCTTGTCTATTCTTGATTAATCGGGAGAGACTTGTCTACTAGAATCCAGGACATTGTGGGTGTTGTCATTACTGAAATGCTACTTAAAGGTCAACCGGGATCCGTATCAAGATTGATCCATATCAAAATTGTCATATTGGTCGCTGGATTTTTTTCCACTAAGTAAGCTATCTATTCACAGACGAAGATAGCCCCCCCCCCCGTGATCTACCAAGTTTTCTATAAATGGAACATGTTGCCTTCCCATGTCCCTCACTTCGCGTAAAGCATACCCCCCCCCCCCCAACACTGTTACACTTATAGGGGGGGGGGGGTTGATAGCATGGCCCATGTTCGAGACTTGAACCAACGTTCTACATGTGAGGCTAATAATGTACCACTAGTTCATCACAGGAGCTTTCTTTATATGATGCATAAATACAATAGGCTCTCTGTGCTGTAGTTAGCTTTACCTCACTACATCATCAATATCAAACATGATACACTGAAATATGAATATTTCATGGATACGGCACAACAGGCACGAGCTGGCTACTACCGCATGAGAACACATGTGAGATGTGCTGGTCTAGGGGTACATTCACACGTATTATCACATTATGGAAACACCATATTGTTTTAAACGAAAACAGGGGAGTTTTTTTTAGTTGGTAAGTACTGCCGATAGCATAACTTCGTCTGTACCAGTGCAGGAGGAGATATGAGGCTGCCATTACTACAGTGCCGTAACCATGGAGTCCCTAATGACGTCAGAGCGGCACCCAGGCTGCTATCTCTGGTACTCTGTGTGTGGGTGGGTGGGGGGGGGGGTTGTAGTGACTTGTATATAGCCTATCATATGTGTCCTTTGTGACAAAATGGCAGCCAGGGCACTGGGTGACTTATTGGCAGATGACCATTAAGGTTGATTAATTGTCACTCCTATGCGATCACCATGTATTTTTCCTCTCACTTTCCTCCTTTCTACCTCTATACGTTTCCCTATTTTATCTCCTGCTTTATTTTTTTCATTCCCGCGTTGGCATATTCTACGCAGCTTTCACCTGAAGGTGAGTGAAGAAATAAATGCATTTTTGCTACCCCAGTCTGCTTGGAGAAACTATGCCGAAACCATTCGAACAAACTATAGGCTCGGTATCTGCAAGGATGCCAAAGTTTAGTTAATGAAATCCTGGGTATTTTGTAGCTTTGGTTACCTTTGAAATATTCTTCACTAACGATTGCGATTCAGAAAGACACTCCATATAGTTACCTATCTGAGGAGAAAAACATCACCAACGAGCACAAGAATTGCACTGGTACGGCATGACGCAAGCAAAATGAGGGTTTGACCAAAGGAAGACTAAAGTGAGGGGTTAAACTTAGACAGACTTTCATCAATCTAATATGTGTAACTGAACATCATCCAGTTATAACATTGATGGGTTTGATATTCATGACCCATACTTTGGAACAGTTACACCCGCCCCCCCCCCCCCCCGGACACTTTGGTCCCTATTCAGACTCCAGGAGCAGGTATTGAATGTAATCAGGACAACTAACAGCACAACGCTCTCCTCATTAGTGACTGTCCAAGGCCAAATTAAAATAAATCCCAATTACAAATACCATTCCTGATGGGTGCCTGATATGTAAACACCATGAATACATGTCGACCCACCCTGCCCGCCTCCCTTCATCTTTTTTTAATATGTCACAACCGATTTTTTTTTAAACAATTAGCATTCCCTTTTCTTCGTTTTAGATAAACAGCTCTAAAGCCTCTAGCCCTAACCTTGATTGTTATATTGTTTACCAGCTTGATGATATCCCATACGCCAACAGCATCACCTGGACGGACGTGTTATTACACGTCACTCACCAAGACGACGACATTAACTTATTATAATGTAGCTTGTGGGTAAACCTGCTCTGCATATACACACATTAGGTAAACTCCTCAGGTAACCACGTAAGGGCTGACAGTGTTTTAATAAACCATGACCCTATGTGGTCATTATGCCTGGATATATACATAGTACTGGCGGGTCTACCTGCCAGTGCTATATCCACACATCATGCTCACCCTATGGGAGTGATACACATGGTGCCAAAATTCAGCAGTGGCGACTCACTCGTCAGGACTGCATTCATGCAGCCTTTCGACACGGGGCTTTATTATTAATGCACTATACCGCCCTTAAAGGGTTTACGTCTGGGGAAGGATGCAGGTGGGATTCAGGTCACACAGTAGGCCTGGCAGACCACCAACCATGGCCGACCTCAGCCTTCACCCCCTTCTTGTCGTCTATTATTTGGATTTAAGTGCGATTTAGTTAATACTGATGTGTATACTGGCTGGATGGCCTCTGTTTGTTTGTTAAGAGCTGTCAGATATGTATTCTATCGTTTGATGATGAGGCACTCTTCGTAAATCATGCTCCTTTATTTAAATTTGACTATTTTTCCATCCCAAACGCTCTTTAAGGTAGGGTGATACTAAACTATGTCTCTGCATTCATAGCTTTAAATGCAATCAAACGCCACAGGACTTCACTTTTAACTGTGCCAGCAGAACCAGAACTGAACAGAAGAATTTCAAGGTGCACTCACCAGCTCTGTCTTGTTTGAGGGTATCCCAAACATTGCAGTTGAAGTCATCATATCCACCAAGCAGAAGGCGACCGCTCTTGGAGAACGCCACCGAGGTGATACCGCAGATGATATTGTCGTGTGAATACATTCCAATCTCTTGGTCCGCCCGGATGTCAAACAACCGGCAAGTGGCATCGTCCGAACCAGTTGCAAATGCAAACCCGTTAGGGAAATACTGCAATGTGAAAAGGATGTAAACCAGTCAAATTTAGGCAAACTTTTTTCAATTTTTAAACAATCAAATTTTGAAATATCAACGAAGAACTGCCAACATTTAAAATATAGTCTCAGGAATTGACCTGAGGCTGACCCAGAGTGGTGGACAATTGGAGAAAAGTGATTAACGTTTTCCAGTGTGTGCTGCTTGTCGCGTTGGGCGATGAACTTTTAACCTTAGAAAGATTCTCTGAAAATGTATTTGTCTTGATAATATAGGTGGTAGACTGACTGATTGATTTGTATGACTGAATATGGGACTGAATATACTAGGTGGTAATATAATATGACTGTACCGGTATATCCCAAATCTCCCAATTGGAAGTTTCAGATCATTTCAAAATAGGTATCAATGATTCTTCAAAACAAACCACATAGGACAAAACGGATATCCGAGATTCTCCAAAACCGTCTTTTTGGGTTCATTTTAGCAACGTACTGCAGTGTTCCTACTGAATTTCAAAATCCTCACAATTCGTTAATATCCAATTCATCATTTTAAAATGCATTTCTTTACTAGCATACCAATACATCATAGCACAGTTTCTATAGACAATATCTTCACCTCAGCAGGGCAGAAGCTAGTTTTAATAGAAGTATACATACTGTGATAGCGTTAATATCGGATTCATGTCCCGAGAAAGTCTGCTTGCACATGCCGTCTCGTATATCCCACAGCTGGAAGGGAAAAAGAAGAGGTTAACTCACTCACTGGTAAATCGGCCACTGACAGGATACAGCCCTTAGACTGGTAAATGTATCACATACATGTATATTGTGGAAATAGGCATTATACTCACTTTGGCAGAGGCATCGCAAGCGCCGGAAACAAACGTCCGCATATCTGGGGAGAGTGACAGACTCATAACGTCACCGGTGTGACCTGTGAACGAGGTAGTCTGCTGACCTGTCTCTATATCCCACAGTGCACTGTAAGGAAAAGGTAAACTCAGTATTATTTATATTGTATTATGTGTACGAGTTTGTAGTGTCTAAAACATGCTATGGGGTCTGAGACACATGTGTGTAGTGAGATGTAATTGTGCATAAATATTGGCATTTCTGAGAGGAGTTAGCTTTTCTTGAAATGAGTTAGCAGTCTTGAAATGAAAATGTTCATATAATGTCTATATCATAACCTCACCCTATGCATAGGTTCATATCCATAGGATGAAGTAAAGGCATAGTTTGAGAGAACCTGAACTTTGATTAAAAAAAAAATGTTCTGATATAATGTGGTCTGAGCCTGGAAGACCAAGCTCAAACTCAGGACCACTGGATTAATTTCAGAACCTCAACAGATGCGCCACACTTCTTAATACAACGATATCTGTACTCACCAAGTCATATCGCCAGAACTAGTAACTATCTGATTGTCATCCAGAAAACGGCAGCAGGACAAATAACCGGTATGTCCAGGCAACTCTCTACTAACACGGACATTTCCTTCTCTTGTCTTTAAACTATAGATTGAACACATGTTGTCGAGACCTCCACAAGCGACATAGCTCCCTGATGGGGCATAGGCACATGTCATCACCCAGCTTGATCGTAATGGGATAGCATGGACCTGGCAAATAAAATGGAAATTGTCATTTTTACTGTATTCATCGACACTGGGTGAGGCTACAAACCTTACAAACGCAATGCCTAGGTTGTGTCGAATTTTTAAATTGCATTGCAAAATTTACACAAAATATACATTTGCTCCTGAATTTATTTATCTATTCAATCCCCCCGCTTTTTCATTTATTACTGAATGTCTTATTTGGGTAGTTTGAGCTCCACACTAATCCCACTTCATTATTTTGTACACAATGCCAATGGGTAGTATCACTCACCTTGTTTGTTGTGTATCCGTCCCACACAATTAATTTGCCGTCTTGTGAAGCGGAAACTAGATTTCTGTAAAGAAAGAAAGGCTCCATATGAGCTATGGTTCGCTCTTATGAAACTAGACGATGCACCTATTCTCAGTCATGATCTTATATCCCCTATCAGTGTGGATTTAGCTTCACTTGTCTAAATGAGCCGGCTTGGCTATGAATGTCGGTTTATCCGTTGTAACAGCCCGGCAAACTGACATATTTATTTTCTGATTTCCGAACTTATCAAAAATACCATATTGAATCTGAATATTTAGGAAACTGAATTTTTTGTTCAGACTGTTTGCACCCGTCAACCGAAGCACGAAACAAGTGTATTTTGTAAACATACACATGTATTCTATAAATGGACAAATGTCACTGTGCAGATTTTAGAATATAGATTGAAGATACTGTACAAATAGTCAACACACCGATAAAGTGGAGATACCGGTAGTAGAGACACAAATTTTAAAGAGTCTACAGGTATCACAATACATGTATAAAGCTGGGACAGGTTTCTTGTCAATTACCGTAATACATGTACCATATATTTAAGGCACACCTCGCCTATCAGATGTAACCCTACTAAGGTTGTTCTTATAAGGCGCATCTAGGGGCAGATTTTGGACATTTCACTGCTATAGTAAGATATCCTCGCCTATAAGGCACACCTCTAACTCTGGCAATCATATAAGGTGCACTAGGGATTCATTTTTTGCATATAAGGCCACACCAAAAAAAATAAGTTGGTCTACGGATATTGGTTTCGAAAAAAATGGTGCAAGCGAGCGAATTCTTTTTTTTTTTTAAGAATTTTTTTATGTCCAATGGATTCCTTGCTGTAAAAGTGAAAAGTGAAAAGTGAACTTGTAGAAAGTGAAGCGAGCGAAATCCGTAGACAAGATTTTTTTCAAAGAAAAAAAAATTTGTATTTCTGAAAATATGGAGAGGGAAATCCGTAGACCAACTTATTTTTTTGGTGTGGCCTAAGCAGCACCTTATACACGGGCTATTAGATTTTGGTTCTTGTATTTTTAAGACAATGGTTAAAGGTCAAAATATACACAGAGAAAATAAATGAAGTTTTTCACTGGTACATGTAGTAAAGACAGTGTTAATTGTTTAAAAACACTTCACCACCACACAGGGGTTATCCACATCTAAGCCAATAGTAAGTCAATAATAATTTACACCCTTACAATTCATATATCTATAATTCACTAATGATGAATGACCTCAGATGACCCAGCCTTCTATACTCATCACATCGAAATTCTTAACTAAGCTAAAGGTTTAACATTGTTGAGGCCATTAAAGACACAAGTATATCTCTATATAAAATACCACATAAAGACCTCCTAATATGACCATGGTTTGACATATTCTCCTACTGTCGGTACGCTGAAGCTCAAAATCTTCTGTTTTACAGCTGATTGTAGATTACCTGATGAATTCTAAAAAAGTGCACACCCCAACCAAAAGATTTCTGTACCTCGCTATGACGGTAAATTTGTATGGCTCGGGACCTAGGATGTTATGTATAAAAATCTATCAGGGATAGTCTACATATTTCTTCGCTATATTAAAGAAATTTGAGACAAATTATTCGTTGATCAGCGTTTAAGAACTGACAGGGACCGTGGCATCTCATGGATGTAGACGGAGGGAAACATGGACCTCAAGTGAGGTAGCCTGTCAGTGCGTCTGTCTCAACATCTAGTTCAGCATCTCCTGTCGCCATCACACCATCTGCTGCTGCTGCGGCAGCTGCTGTTAGAAGGAGACCGTACTAGACTGACTGCCAGAGCCGCAAACAGCATGCATGAGTCAGTATGCTCACACCGCCCAGTCCAGCTTAGACCAGCACTACCCGCTATTAACAGCAGCAGCTACAGCAGCAGCAACAGCAGCAGAAACGAGTTGCCTTAGACTCCAGAGTGTCACATATTGCCTCCAGGTTAACCTAAATTTCTAGCTGTACGCTCGCTTGCTGCATCCATGCATCTTGGCGATAAAAGGACAGTGATTTAATATGTTACTCCCTACAGGCTGTAGTCATATTGCTCCTTTCACGAAAATTTCAACTTTGAGTTAGTAACTTACTCTTTTCAATGAGTCAAGAAGAGAATACCTCTTCACCCATCTATTAACACCATTCACATACTGTGTGTGTGAGTATTAGTTCTTGGGCGTCATTATTCCACAGCTAGGGTATTATGGCCTGAACATCATTTTGACAATAGTGCAATACCAGGGACTTCGACACCTCTAAAACGGCTAGCTCCAGTGGCGCCTGCTTCAACATCGTCTACAGCAGCAGGACAAAAATCAATAGCAGCTCTCCACCAGCGTTACCATGGCGACTGGTCAATACTCACGTCGCCTACCGCCTTATGCCGCTGTGGCTGCTGCTCTAGTTAATGCTGCTGCTCGGGCATCATGCTCTATGTGCAGAGGGCGGCGCCTGTTTCTGGTAGCGGCTTGCTACACAGCCAGATGGCCGGCATGGTACGAGAGCCTGAAGACAGACACATCGGCCAGCACACAACCCCCACCCCTCCTCACTAAGTCTAAGTGTGGCAGCGTGGCCGCAATAGGAAAACATGTCTCTTGGGCCATCCCAAACCTCTCAATAATTACCTATATATATGCTCCAAATTCCCATCCATAGCCTACACCTCAGTCGCCTCTAGTCTATCACTATCCATAGCCCTATCTCCACCCTTTTTAATCCCCACTCACAACCTCTACACATAAACCCTATCCTCATCCATGGCCTCTTTCTCTAGCGCCCAACTATAATGCAACCAACTCAAACTAGATGAACATGTCAAACCAGGTCTTTTAAATGTCATTTTTCCTTCCTGAAACTGAAGTATACAAAAATGGTCTATATCAAAATAAATGGTTTGTCCAAGGCTTTCTCTTCCCCAAAGCCAATTCCACAGCATCACTTAATTAACACACTCCTGTACATACTGTACAGATTAGAACCAGAATGGTTCTAAATATCACACAATAATGACAAACGTCCCACTCCTGTAAAGTACAACTCTAAGGAGATAATTCAAATGAAGTAGACATTTAATGATAGATCAAACGTAGAAAGGCAGGCATGAACATCAACATCACTAAAATGAGGCAGGTGGTGGAGGCAAGGTATGTCCACTGAACGTTGAGGTGATGGTGCTACAATGTTACAATGTCATCAGGAGAACAGGGTACAACAACATCAACAATAACTGTCAAAGATTTGTATAAATCACAATATATTATGAAACATGCACGTGTGTGACTCATCAAGTAGGGTATAAAGCTGGAGGAGACAACTCGGTAGGTTACCACCGCCCCTGTTATGGAGTAGACAAGTGTTAAGCGCCTGAACTCCCAGTCTTAACTTTAAATACTTATTCAACAAGAAAATAATAACAAAGATATGTATAAATCATGCGTCTTATCATGGACACGTCCTCAATGCGGACCCATTAGCCCCAAAACCAATCGGATGTGTTAGTCTAAGAGGAGAAGGCAGGAGGTATATCTTCCGGTATTTTTGTTCTTTGAAATGGGTAAATTTGACGTTTATCATATCCTGAAATGCTGGTCTTAGATGATATCTACAGTAAGTCAGCTCTTCATATCTTTTCTACGCTATTTTTTCTTCTTTTTTTTTGAAAGAGTCAAAATTCTTGATTCTCATATTGGGATGAAGTTGTGGCGCCGCAGGTAAACCAAACTACCGCTCCCCAGCTAAGTCTGCTTTATGAGTATAAGTATAAATGGGAACTGGAAATCACTCTTGTCAATCACTGTTTAGTTATAAAATCACGGACACAAATTTGTTGCTCATATTTGCTCTTTAAAGGGGGGCCTTCAGGTCGGAGTGCCATCCTTGCATATCCTCCATATTTCCATCCTTAAAAATGAGTTAGACAATACCAAGAAGTAACAACACACAAAAACTAAAACTGCACACTAGGAAAGGAAGATGAAGAAAAACTTATACTGAGTAGTAAATGTGCGGAAATGCAATCACTACAACTCATATCGAGGGAGATAAAGCCAGGCTTCGCTCGCTTGAAAACACACTGAATTCCAAGATAGTTCTGAAAGCGGGGAATCTTTTGTATTCTTTTCCCATGAAAGTTAATTTCCTTATATATATATTTTTTATAAGCAATGATTTCTGTTCTTTTTTTTCAAATCAGTAATCTATCTATACGAAACTAATTATTGAGGGTTTTTTTCCTATAATTTTTTTTTCTCTTCAGATTTCCACCTTTCAATGAGCAGTCCACCCTCTCACGTCGAATAAAGAGAAAGATCTACAAATTTGTATCCGTCCTGGATAGAATGAAGGACTCACCGTGTCTGGCTGTGAATGAGAGGAAAAGGAAACAGGTTCTTAATTACATGATGACGACAATCACTAATGATGTATCAGAATGTGTAGCTGTAGCCACGGAGTATGATCATCTTCCGCAGATGACCACAAATCAATTAGTATACATGTATATGACAGTCGAAGAATATATAGGTCAGTCTATGGAATTCTGGTTTTTTTTTTTATATTTATTTCAATTCCCTGGATTCCATCGGAATCTTTTCATATCATGCTTGGACAAATTTGGAGGGAGAAAATAAAAACATTTTGACATCAATTAAACAAAGTAAATTTTGATTCAGTCAACATACACTATGTCCAATAGCACTAGCTCTCAGTGCAGAAAATCCATAGACCAACTTTTATTTTGAGCGGCCATAACTTCATGTGTGTGGCATGAAAGCTGCACCGTCCACCACGTAGGCCCGTCCTTGGCACGGTGATCTCATACAGCCAATATACAACACCTGTATATCATTAATACCACCAATTGGGCGGTCAACTATTGGTTTATATCAGACACAGTATCATTAATATTATTTATCATGATTTGTTTTACTAAACGTTAATAATTTCTTTGGAATTTGTATGGGGAAGAGTTTATGGGATTCGCAAGGGAAAGAAAGTTTAGGGTCTGGTGTATGTGATGGTTACTATGATTGTGTGATGGTTATATATGAGTTTTATTTCAATTGAGCAAGTTCCCAAAATTAAATTCAACTGCCACAAAGGAGAGGTATGGCAGGAAAACCTTGGTAAACGAACTGACCCTGAGACATTTGAAATTTTTAGGGTCTTTATTTTTTTTGTTTAATTATTAATTATGCACATTGTTTGTGTTTGTTGTTCTGAAAATGCATTATTCAGTTTGCAATGTATTGTACTGTCAATGATGGTGGTGTTGCTTGCCAACAGTATTACATGTAAATTTAGAAACACAGACATGACAGGATCTCCCCCCCCCCCATCACCAAATCAACATTGTATCACAGCCTATATTGTGGGGTACGGTCACAACCGCTCACATCTTATCAGGCGGAACTAGTCTCTAGTACTAGATGTAATCAGAGGTACCCCGGTACAATGTACATGACATGTCCTGTCTGCCTCCCCCCCCCCCCCACCAAGCATACGACTGGAACTAAATATTTCATCTCACCATGGCTAACTGTTGGGCACTTTGCCATCTCAAAATAATTTAATACCCCGACCATGCTCTAACCATATGCGTATTTACATATAAATATGTCAGGATAAAGGCAACGATCTTTTCTGGGTCATGGAACAGAACACTACCAGTGGCCAACAACACCACCAGTATTCCCTACAGACTGTCAGTCCAGTCCATGTTATGCTGGTCTGTTTAATTACTTCACATTTGTAAGGGCAGAAACCTTTAATTACATAAATCTAAATCTAAACCGGTCATTCTTTTTAAAGTGAATTACATATAGTTTTGATTGAACACTCCAAAGCGCTGGTTCCGGCGCTGGTTCCACTGCCCTCTGTTGGGTGAATTTTTGCTAACAAGACAATTTTTTTTCTATATTTTTGAAATACCATAAATCGTTGGATTAGCGAAGAATTCGCCCGACTGACGGCAGTGGGACCACCACCTATGACATACGTTTGGTAGCGTTTGGCCAGAATTGTTCATGATCAAATAAGATTGTTTTCAAGCCATAAATCGCGGGCGACTATTCTTCACACAAAAGGGCTGGACACTCTGGTTGAGCAGGTAGGGTTCCAATGCAGGGTTCAGTTTCATTGGAGGCAGACAACATGGGAGTTATCTGGCGGACACTACATTCAAACTGACACCGATCAGCTTGGGTGATGGACGAGATACACATGGACAACACAGCACAGCCAACGACACTACGCCATCTTATACTTTTATTATGTTCTTAGATATTTGTCTTAGGCCACACCAAATAAAATAATTGGTCTATGGATTTTCATTTTTGAAAACTGGAGCGGGAGGGCGAAATTTTTATTTTATTTTTCTAAAAAAATTTATTTGTCTATGGATTTTCAATATCAAAGATGTGAAGAGGGCGATTTTTTTTTTATTTTTGCTCCTTTTCTCAAATTTATGTCTACTAGAATTTTGGTTGCTAAATGCAGAATAGACACTGAAATGTTCAAATCTAGAGACCTCTACCTATCCAATGAGTGGTCTGCTGTTGCTGTATCTTTATTGGTTAACACTGTAAGGACTTTGCAACAAAAAAAAAAATTAAAAAAAAATCGATTTTCCAGAAAAAGATGCGGGCGGAATCCATAGACAAAGTTTTTTCAATTAAAAATAAAATTTCCATATAGGAAAATCAGGAGCGGGAAATCCATAGACCAATGTTTTAATTTGGTTTGGCCTTATTAAACTTTGATAAAACTTTTGGCCTTTTTAGCTATGACCTTTTTTTCTCCTTTTATTCTGTTGGGGGGGTGTAGCCGGAGAAAAATATTTGGCACGGTCGGAAAAAGGTTACTTGTGTTGGGTGTTGGGATATTACGTTGACGTTACAATTAGATCATTAATATATCCTGTAGTCTATTAATCGATGATCCAAGTTCCTACTAATGGACATAACCAGACACTTAGATCATCTGCATATTTTTTTTTTGTATGTGAACACCCGTGTAAATTTCCCAACTTATTTGCTATTTCAAGATCGCACATCCCTCTGTATACAATTACTACACTGTTTATGTATAACCCTTAACATGAAGCCTAGAGAAGGAATGCGGGTGGTATTATAAGGTGGGAGTGCCTGATTGGTGCATGTTTGCTATACGGGTCTATAATCTGTCAGACCAGAACTCATGTCAGACCAGAACAGGTGACTAAATCACTGTTTAGGAGGCTTGACCCCCCCCCCCCCCTAAACAGCAAGGTATTAGTATGGTGTCTGTGTGGCTTAAGCTTTGTGTGAGCTAGGTTTGATATACGGGTAGGTATATATAGACTGAAGTCATCTTTTAATATGTTGGCTGGGTGTAACATTTAAGGCAGGGGACAGACCCCCTCCATGGTATATTAACAGAGGCAGTATGACATATTTCAACCCTTTCTAAATTGGTTTTAACAGAATGTTTTAAGTGGGTACAGTTGTTCTGGCAATCTGCTCTCCATGACGGGTCGTTTCTTTTTTTTAGCATTCATTCATTTATTTACATTTTCATGCATTATGTTTTACTACCAGTTTACATATGCAGGCGGAACTACCGGTGTGTGATCTGACTGCGTGATTAAAGTTAGGAAGGCCATGCACACATTTGATAGGATTTGACAATATTGCATTTATCATTTTATTATTTCATTTGCCCACCCTACCCCCACCCCAGAGATCTCGTGTAATCAGTAACGCATCTCTCACCAAAGTGGTTAGGTGTGAGGTTCGCAACGACTTGCAGATCATTACAATGAGCGAGTCTACAACTCCCATGCTCCGCACAGATTGCATATCCCCCGTCATATTTATCTAACAGTTATTTTGTCAGGACTGTTAGTACTTCATTCTTACTTCATGCAACATAAATTATCTGCCCGACTACAGTTTGCGCCAATTTCAGTGCCACTTCCACTAGTGACACTGCACCAAGAAACGTGTGCTGCTTTCAGAAGCTTTAAGTTTTTTATCTATTTGCATTTAATTCTTTAAGCACCTGGCGGTTTGACAAAGGTGGGGGCAGGGGAGTACAAATGTCGCGGTTGTAGTTTGAACTTACCTAGAATCTGATGACCAATGCATGGCATATATCTTTGCAAGATGGCCACGGAGTGTTCTCCGTGTGCGCATCTGTATTCGGCCAACTGGTTCAACATTTCCAGCAGCTTGTGATAGTGTTGTATCAGCAGCTGCCTTCCTTGCTTCCTGCAATACACAAATTTAAGACATGGTCAGTTTCCCATTTTTATTGTATGTTACTTCCATATTGCTATCAGCCTACTACACGTGCCGGTAATCATTCTGATTTACTTCCATATTGGGGAAAGCCTACCAATTATTCTAATTTACTTCCATATTAGGGTAGCCTACAAATCATAGTGACTGTTACAGCCTACCAATCCTTCAGACTTATTTCATATTGGGCTCAGTCTACCAATCAAACTGACTGCTACTTCCACATTGAGGTCAGTCAACCAATAAAGCTGCCTGCTACTTCTGTAATAGGATCATTCTACCAATCATATAAACTATGGACTGAATGTTTCTATGTTACGGTCAGACTTGTGACCCACGGTTGCCATTCATGTTTGCCGACTGAATATCAACTAAAGTACCAGTAGTAGTCATCATTATTTGTCATTAGTATTGTAATCTCCCGCGTTTAAGGCGCAACCTCATTAAAGACGCACCTAGAGTTTTAGAACATGGTCCAAAAAATGAACTTTTTTTCTAGTGAATGGATTTTGAAAATTTAAAAAGCTATGGGTAGATATAAATGTCTTAGACCTACTTGGCTGCCCTATGTCCTATTATGAGTTACAGGGAGTGTAACATATCAAAATAAAGCCCTTGGTGTCCACCTTGCGGATTCAGGGGGAACTAAACCCTCGTATAAGACGCGCCTTATACGCGAGAGATTACGGTAGATCCAACAATGCAGACAATCACCCAGCAGGTGATTCCAATCATGACTAAAGTGGAGATCGCTATGATCACATTCTGTCTACGCTATAAAGGTTAGATAAACGACCCAGTCTTCTCCATGGTCCACATGCATGAATCAGTCCCTTAGATAAGCTGTATTTCCTACCAGATAAACCATATTTTTATACCGGGCAGGTATTATTCACTGGCTGTTATGCAATTTGTTTCTATGGAAGGTAGTTCGGAATGCCAACTGTGACTCATATATCCCTTATTATGTCTATTGAATGGGTTTGCTAATGTTGTCGAATTTCTGGCATTTCCAAATAAAGCCTATGATCTAAATTTATGAAACAATTCTTGACTGTGATAGCCCTGTGACCTATATTGGTTTCTGAAAGTAAGAGGAGAACCTTGGAAATTCCCCTCCCTGTAATTCTGTCTATAAGTAGAAAGTTCTAGTCTACGTGTATATAATAATATACAGTAATGGTATTTAGGTTCATTTCCAAATGGCACAGGCCACCTTGTTACATTGTATAATACTTCCTTGGCCTTACATTTAATATTGTCTTGAGGTGGATGGGTGAGGCTGCAGGTCAGAGGTATCAATGCTAATAGGTTTGTGGCCCTAAAAGCCAATCCAAATCCCCATTGAATTTCCCTTAAACCGATATAATCAAGTGAGATTCTATTAAGGCTCATATTCTATATTAGTGCCATATTCATTCACATGTAGCGCCTAAGGACCAGAAGGTTAACCCTCTTACTTATGGCTTATAATGATTTTTGATATTTCGATATTGCTCGAGGGACTTAATCACTGCATTAATAATCCCTCATTAAGTACACATTACCTACGATAATATGTGTACCACTGTCTGATATGCACATAGAGAATAATCAGACACGTTTTTGCCACACATAATGGGATATATACAGCTAACCTCTTCAGCTACCGACCACTTCTTAGATCTTGTTACATTCGCTGTATTACTACTAATTTCATCTGTAATTAGAGTCCAGCTCAGACCAAAAGATTAGATCAGTAAGGTATCTTTTTCTCTCTATGAACCTGTTCTGGACCGAGTGCTGCCTGACCCCATAATCCTGACTGCTGCCAATAATCCCTCTCATACTTAAGTATAAAGTGTACCCCCACACTTGCATGTATTTATAGACAACTCGGGTAGTTTTGTTGCCTACTTCTACCACTTCTCCCTTTTTCAGGTTCCGACCTGATTTAATCGATTCACCACCGATACTGATACTAAGTACTTGTTTATTTGACGTCAGAGTTAAAATATTATTTTACAACTAGAAAGAACACCTTTTATCTCAGGCCACACAAATATAGTCCTTCATCTCCAGCTCGAGTGTAAGACTGTCATTTTCAAAATGGTGGAAAAGCCTGAATCGTTTTTTTTTTTGTTTTTTTTTTTTTCTTCAACATAACCACCATCGTGTCTTTCAAAAAAGAAGCATCCATGCTGTTACGCCATTCCTAGCTTTACCATATACATTTAAATACCGGTACATGTACTACCGGTAGTTCGACCTCACTATGGATAGAGAGGTGTCGGTGCACCATTATCCACATTCAGCTAACAGTGACTATCATGCAGGCTGTAGGGCTATTATCAATTTTTCAATACCCAAAGTGGTCACAAACCACTGATTTGTTGGCCATGGTGCATGGATTTGGATACTGGCTATTCAAGGAGTCACAATAATCCTTTTATAAATTTACCATATGGGAATAGACGTGTATTATGGATGATTTATTACCATATATTGGCAGCTCCTCTGAGTATGACAGTGCCGTAGGCTACTTTATCATTGCTAAATATATTCCTTTATTGGAAAGCTCTCACAAAAGAACATCAACTATTAATGTCTGTTCAATAAAAGATATCGGTATCAGGCTGGTGATACTTTACAAAGTATTCAGGATTTCCAACGCATATTGCAACCTAATCCTAACGGTCCCAGTTTTGGCTTCTGAGCATTCATCTTTGCCAAATGTAGTATTTTAGTGGACATAAACCCCCTACACTGAGGTCTCCTCCATCGTTTTTTTTTTTTAATTCATAGTTTTATACATTGAATCTGTCCCATCAAAATGCAGTTAATCTGGACTGTTATCTTTCATCCTAGACTGTGTTGATAGAGCATTATCAAGTTCCATAACCTTCCCACCAGTATTATGAAGTGCATTTTGTATTTACAAACAGATTGGTATTAATTTCCAAGGTGGTGTCTCCTAGCAGCCAAGTCACACGACAATGTGCACCTACTTTTCTCACGGCGCTACATGATATGTACATGAATCTGTACGTCCTTATGTTAGACACCCGACACTAAACATGACCTACATTCACATCCTCAAACATGTCTAACAACCGTGTGCACATTGGGGTCTACAGGTTAACACACTACTCCAAGTCCACATCATTTCAAGATGGAAATGTTGTCTGTAATTGACACAGGTCTTCCCTAAGGTGTATAATAGATAATTTGTGAATTTAATCTACTCATTAACAATTCACCAAGGTAAAAAAAAAAAAAAATAAAAATAAAAAAAAAATGTATAATTTTTTTTTCTGGTCAAGTGCGTTACCATAATATCATTCTTGATAGTAGTAACGAAGGGGTGTGTCTTAAAGAGGGCCCAAATATATCAGTGATGTATTTCTTTGGTGTCTCTAATCCTAGCACTTTTAACATGTTACCCGTGTTTGTTGGAAAATATCATCACTCATTTCCCCCATTGTGTTAACAGTGGGACCATCTTTTACGTTTTACCCTGCATAATGATAAGTATGAATTTCTCCAAACTCCCCACCACCCAAGGCCTGCTAGTGCCCAAGTCCTAAAGGAGGGCCCATATGTTTGATTCACACAAGTTTTCCATGGCGGCGGACACTGGGCATCATTCCAGGATTCTATGTGGGTCGTGGCAGATATGGGTTGTGGGAAAAGTGCGTCCGTTTTAGAAGTGTGTATGTATCAGGTATGTGTGTGAGGCGGTGGCGGGGGGTTGTATATGCAGGAAGGAACCAGGGGTGGATGGACGATGTGGCCAATGGACGATGTGGACAATGGACTATGTGGCCAAACCAAGGACGATGTGGTCAAATTTCCGGACCATGTGGCCAATCTGAGAAAATGGACGATGTGGCCATTTAAGAAATAGATTTACACCAAAACCACTTCTTTTTCACTTTGGCAACATCGTCTATTATCCATATCGTCTTTTGGCCACATCGTCCACAGACATTGGTGAATCAATTTGGGTTAGATTTGGGTAGAATATTGTGAAAAAGATTTAATGTGTGATATATATCCCTTAGGTGCCCAAGCGCGCTTAAATGCGCGATTTTGGGCTTAAATACATGCACATTGAAGTAAATTTTCATCCAGGAACATCTACTGGTCCAATCTGCAAAGTTATACCCTCATTAGAATGGCCATGACCCCCTTATTCCAATGAGACCAGCCATTTGACTGTATCACCATTACCTCAGATACAGTGAGTCAAAACCTGAAAATTAGTTGTCATACATGTGACTCTTTGGAAGGGAACCGGCCAAGGAGATAGGATCTAGCATGATAGCAAGGTAATGCTTGATCATTTGTCCGCTATTGCCACACCTTTGATAGACTTGCCAACCATACAACTAATCTATTCATAGGAATTGTTCATATCCATGTAAATGATGTCATGAACTGTGACCAAGACATTTTTCTCCCTGGTATAGTACACACAGGCAGAACAAGTTGAGTATAGTTATGCAAATATCACACACTATATGAGATATGAGACTAAAGAGGCTACATACTAGTGAATAACAACAAAAGGAGCATTTTGGTTGCTATGGTAACCACACTCAGTCAGAAATTTATTTCTTAACTGAAGGTTTAAGTAAAAAAGAACCAGGTGCATAATGTGAATTCATTATCAAATACCTGTTCAGAATTTTATGTACATGGTCTTTATCACTGGGCTGATGTACATGTCAAATAAATGGAAAATCATCAAATAATTCTGGGCACATAAAGGATATCACATATGGCCCAGGGTCTACTACCCCCCCCCCCAATATAAAAATCGGGCATTGTGCATTGAAGCACAGAAGGCTCAGGGTAGGTACCATAAAACCCTTTATCAACCCTGTAGGGTCACAGGAATCAGCACTTGCCAAATATTGACTAATTACTTACAAATAGAGACTATTATCTATACATGTACTGACACCAGTCTGGCATAATCTTCTCTTACTAAACCCCCTTGGACCGCTGGCTCCCTGGTGTGCTGGCCCCCCGGACACCTGGCCCCCGGACACCTAGCCCCTGGACACCTGGCCCCCTGGAAACCTGGCCCCCTAGCCCCTACAGAAAACTTTATCCTTAGCACGCTTAGTTTATCGCTCAGTCCCCAATGTGTTATGTGTATAGCTTAGACACTGTAAACATTGCCTGCTGAAAAAAAGTGTCTCACTTGGTGATTACCCATAGGACTCCATGTGCTAATTTCATCGCCCAAATCTATCTGACCCATGGACCCAATGGTTAAAGAACTTGTAGTCAGTATAGCTCCCAAAAACATGACGTAAGTACAGCAGCTTTTTTCATAGAGAAAGACATCACTCACCATAAAGGACAAAATGTTGTCTGATAGATGAGATTTGAAACTTTCCTTTGGCTTTTGAAAAATGTGTAAACTAACAGTATATCACTGAATGATTACACCCTAAAGTTGGTGATTACAAATTTGTGGATCTGACTGAAAACCCGGCTCCAATAGCCCAGGGGATACCCTGGGCCAACAATTATGCATGCATATGTCCCAGGGTAGAATTATGTGAGGGTAGGTAAATGGGTTCGTTATAGAACCCTTGGGAGAACCCATATTCTTATGGTAGATTGCCTTAGAAAAGATTGACCACATCGTCCATCCAGTTTGGCCACATCGTCCACAACTTTTGCCACATGGTCTTGGCCACATAGTCTTTTGGCCACATCGTCTACAAATCGAACCAGGGGTAAGAGGCAGGAGTGGAGGATGGGCGTTGGATGGAATGGAGTGGGGGAGGGGGTGTAACTGTGAGAGTGAAGATCCATAGTTTACCTCTCAGTCTGTCTTACCGCTAGGCGGCGTGACCTACATCCGGGGCTGTGTTCATAGTAGCGTCTGTGTATCCTTCCACACTGGAGTAAGAGAAACCCAGACCCCCCCCCCCTCCCCCCACACACACAGTCTACATGACAGCTGTATTTGGTTCTACCATCCACCACGTCCTACACACGTACGCTATAACACCAGCTTTGGGTGGAGTTTAGACTTGCCCTAATCCCTGAGTTCTTCATTGCTAAGAAATATCTATATCAATATATCCTACACATGTTCTGAGGGGGAATAACAGTTCAGCAGGCTACTAGGTCAGGTCACCAGTCATAATTTTTCACTCTTTGTAATTTTTGAACTTGAGTAAACTTCTGTGGTAAACTATTAATTGCAAATCGTTCTTACTATTGCTATCAAATCGTTCTTACTATTGCTATGAGGATAGGGTGTCTCCTAGAGATTCGGACAAGGGCTGGAGCTGGCTGTTACTGTACATCACTATAATTTAGTATATCTGACTTTTTCCCTTTCCTTTCTTTTGACTCAATGGTTGCAGCGCCAGCGGCATCCTGTTTCAGGAAATGTTCATGTTTCAATATAGTATCCTCTATTAGGTCCATTTCCCTGAATCTAATATCACATTCCCTTAACTTGCAACCAGATTTTGTCGATTCTACAGTTCAGAAAAGCAAAAGCGTGTCAAATTCGTTCTAATCTAACATGGAACTTGGTTGCTGGTGTTAGGTCTGTATGTAAACGTAAACACCACTTTTCCCATGGGGGCTGGGTGGAGGTGGCAGCCTCCTGAGGGTTGCTGACTTGAATGATGTGGTAAGCTCTGCCTGCTGCTGCTGGAGAAAAGAGTTTTCACCTCTAGCATTTATAACCCTTTGGGAGTTGCATGACCCGTCGCGCCCTTGGTCGTCATCATGTATAGGGGTCAGGCAGTGTAGATTTTCGACCAATAGAGTAATTCCCTCCATTCAAGTGCTGCTCAATTCTTAGGGTGAACTGGTTTCTACTGTGATATCTGCTACCAGTGCTATCTTACCAGTATCAGATCAATTAATGGCTGTGCCTATTGGGCACTAGTATTCAACTTGACTGTACAAAGGCAGCACAATGCTGCATTCAAGCATCATGCAGTCCCTTCAGATTCGGAGCACCAAAGTAGGGTCGACATGATGCACCAATGCAGTACCAAGTGAATAGACTCGCCAGCACTGCTTTGGTGAATCCTGTCGAGAAAGGAACATAGGGTATGACACAGCCCTTAAAGGGCCAGGGTGTAGGGTATGGCAATACAGCTGTTGTTGTGGCCAGACCGTTTCACAGGTTCTGGAGCAACTCATCTATTATGTAGCCACCCCCAATCTGCCCTAGTTCACTCCCCAAGCCAACTTCTGTGTGTATTCATCTGATACCATGGGGATTGGGGTCGTTCAACATGAGTCTCACTTCCCGGTTAGCCTGTGGACTTTGTATGAAAGAGCTCCAGCACCACTACTCCACCACCACCCCCCCCCCCCCCGCCACATTCCCTGTAGTTCTTGGTATCTTGTAGAGTAGGGGACTTTGGCCTCCTTCCACCTGTGCTGATACAGAATTGATACACAGATCAGATAGCGAGTCCAATCATAATGCTAGCAACGTCTGAAAATTTTATTTTAAACTTTCCAAATAGAATTTCTTTCATGGATGCTAGCTTTTAAGTAGTGACTAATAAGAGACTACGAGGGTAATGAATACATGTACAATGTACTTGCAAAGGCTGTTCACCAGGTACATGTATTGCCGATCAGGAAAATCATCATTTGTCGTATTGCTATAAACACAGTTTAAGTGTATGCAAACTATACCAAAGCTACTTGTGGTGGTGTCCCAAGTGCATTTTAGTCTGTTGCACATTTAAAACTTGCCTGCTATTCTATGTTGACAAAAGACACATGTACCGTAGTTGGTCTGCTTATGTCTTATTTTGTATCTGGATAGATATTCAGCACAGACTTTCTCAGCATCAACAATGATCCCTATCGACTATACAGCCCATCATAAAGCATAAACAGAAGCTATTTTCATACCTTTATCGAGAGATACTACTAGCCATTGTTCTCATACAGTTCCAGCTAAACCATGGGCTTTTATATCGAACCTGGTACTATTACAATACATTATCAGCGCGGGGGGGGGGGCAGGTTAGTCTATTTCGATATGTGGCCGTTAAATCCCTGCTTCTACAATACAACCAGCCACCATGCTAGCGAGCACAACAAACACACTGTCACACGATCTTTCTACCACGATATGACTATTATCAGTCAATCAAAAAAAAAAGTTTTACCTACTAATGTCAAATGTTGTTGATGTAATAGTGTACTACAGTGGGGAGGGATGAAATCGGATATATAGATAATGCTCACTTCTATCAGAAAATACCGCAATCAGAAAACACCCTAATTTTTTCTTAATTTCCAAAATTCTCTGGGTCTATTTGCTTCCTGCAGAGGTGTCAGTTGGGTATTTGTCCATCCTCTGAAAATTTTAGGGTCATTTAACACTTCACCAGTTGAAGGATTTCTTAACATCTAAAACTGTACTAAAGTCTAAATTTGAGAGGCCTCTGAACCCGCTACTGTCAGTATCTGCTCCAAAGGTGGACCCTATCCTCCACAATACCAGTGAATCGATTTAGTGATAGCTATTCTAATCTTACACCTGATAACTGGTCTAATCTTAATGCTAGTCGTGTTTGTCAACTTTCCATTTTCCTTTTGTTCGCCGATGGTTTTGTTACAGCTTTTGTTGTGTGGGTATTGTGTTCACCAATCCACCAAGAGATTGAGATTGCTTATAGGAGCGAATGATGGGTTTAGGTAATATAATGGGGGAAAAACAATCAAAATACAAAGCTTTTACCCACATTGAATTCAAATGGTTCAACATTTGAGCCCAATGAACAAATTTCAAATGGAATTTCACCCGGCCCTGATGCAAAAATAACGTTAATATCTACGATCTATTTTAATGAACTCCTTCTCCCCTAGCCTTTTTAATAAGAAAGGCTTATCTAAGCCTCGCCATTAGACCTGATGATACGTTATACATGTATGAATCATTACTGATAAAGGAGAAAGACTATCATTAGTTCTAGTGCTGTGTTGAAGAGGGTGCATACATCCATGCTATAAACCAAAGTTTAGTATATCTCAGTGGTAATGCCCATGGAATGAGATACGGTCTGCTATATTATGTTGACAGAGCAGGTACACCCGGTGGTGGTACCCTGTTATATACATGTCCTATCGCAGACACTAATCTCAACCTGTCTAGTTCCTGGTCCTCCATTGGGACTTGGCAACAACCCACTATACTACACAAGTGACATACGCTGTTAATATAATCATCTTGGGCCCATTAAACACAACGCTTAAAGACAGCATTTTAATGCCACCATCAATTTACAAAACAAAAGGAGCTGTCAAGATCGATGCGCGAGTCTGTGAGTTTACTGTATATGGCTGTGACAAACCTATTAACATTTAGAATACAATCCAGAATAATTCTCAAATATTATCTTATCTCCAATTATAGATGACCTTGTTACATGTGTTATTCAAACACGACCGAAAGAGAAGGACATACATACATCCCCACAGACAAGCATGTCATCAAAACCAACCCCAAAATGGTCAAATACTGATTATATTTTTGGGATCACACAAACATCCACCCAATTTTTTCATGGATAAGGCTTATGGAAAGATATACCATACCAGATGGTTGAAAGGATGAACATGTAGATCGCACTTACCCTAATTTGATTTTTCAGCTGTTCAGCTTCTTGTCGTAGCTGTTCTAACTCACTCATGATGAATTAGTTAAAACAGGGACAAAATCTGAAAAAGGAAACACTAGATCGTTAGCCTATTGGACACATGTACAAGCTTCAAGGCAATGTTGGACACATTCACCAGCACTATATTAATACACATAACTTCTACTTGAACTTCATAACCTATTTCCATCAGAAACTAGCTTATACAATGCGTTCAGCAGGGATGGAACTCACTGAGTACAAAAATCCTTGAAATGTTCAATAGGACCCACTAAACATAGGGTTGGTATAGGAATGTACACTATAGCCTAGTGTAGGTCTTTGCAAATTGAACATACCAGAAATCGGGGGAACCCAAAACTTTGGCTAAAGACTTCCCTCCCTAGCTTTGAAATATGGAATACCCCAGGTAGCACACAAAAATTTGCCAATGTTGGCACGACATATTGGGCCAACGTTGGCTACCCATCGGGGCAACGTAGGACCAACCATTGGCAATTTGTTGACCAAATGGCGACATTGATCAAAGTGGCCAATGATTTGCTGACGCTGATGCATGACGACTAAATGCCAACACTGGGCCTATGTTGGCATTTGGTGCGCACACACCGGGCCTACATGGGCAGCCTGTGTAAAGCTGATGCTTGGACCAACGTCGACCCAACATTGTGCCACTGTCTTTGTGTTACCTAGGATCTTTTCAGAGCCAACAAAAGATCGGCGCTCTTTGAAGCATTAAATTGTACCCATTATCAATTAGATATGACTGAATATTACACATGGTATACGATGTCTATGATCAAAATGTGCATTTTCTGAAAGAAGTATGGAGGCCTACCGGGGAGGGTATGAAGTGAAGATCACAAATTGTAGCTTCTCTCGGCTCAAGACCAGGTCAGGTTAATCCTCAAAACACTAGGTAGTCCGATATGTACTAGTCCCATCAGTCTGAAGAGGAAACACATGTACATATACAGATGGTTTTAAAGAAATTGGCAATTCATATGCGCCTTTCATACTACATAAAAGGTGCATTCAAAATCGATTATTAAGGAAATAATTCTGATGAGGAAAATGTGGTCTCCACTTTAATTAAGGCTAGGATGTAGAGGTATATCTTCTATGTTCTTGTAGGTAGGTGTGGTCATTGAGTCGCATTTTATACAGGGATAGATGGAGATAGGGTGGAGACCAATACAGGGATACATAGACAGGAAATATTATCGATCCCCTAAATACAAAGGACCATGCCTAGCATATACAGAGTGCTTTCAGTTTCATATACCTGTCATTAATCCCCATTATACAAGCGTATTAAACACCGATGGGTACAGTACACAATAGGAATTCAAAACACAGGTAAATTTCAGATGTCAGCTTTTGATTTAACTGCAGCTGCATTCAAGAAGGGTATCATTTAATATCAAGATGTCACCAGTGATTCCACTACAATGTCTACCATTATTTTGCACCAAACATGTCATGACGCAATGTGAATGTATGGTACCAAGTAGATCTATGTGCAGATAAACATTTATAATGAGGGGTAGGATTGGAAACAGTTTAATATCAAAAGATCAGTTGGTGTTACATTGAATGAATAAATAGAAAAATAACAATCCAAAGCAAACTGTTGACCAACTGTCTAGTCTCAAGTCGATGCCGGTGAGCCTAGAGTGAAAACAACATGGCATCACTTTGACAGCTCTTGAAAGTGGGTGGGGACCTTAAATTCTCTACTCAATCAGCAATACCTAGCCAACCTCACCTTATCCGAGTGGTTATATCATTTCATCAAAACCTCTCCTCTGTTCAATCGCCAGGAGAGAAAGAGATCCACATGAGTTCTCCCGATATTCCACTTAAGTTAACCTACCGATCTGTGGCCATCCCATGAAGTACACAACACCGCATCAAAAATGTTAATGAGGGTACGACTAGGAAGCGGAGGCCACTACTGTCAATACTTTAGCCCCTCGCCAAATAAAAACTTTACAGTCTGCGCAAGGATGTATGTACTCAAACCCGAGTGTATACCTTATATTAAAAGTTGGCAAGAGCTGAACTCCATGATCAACGGTAATATTCAATCGGCCGGGGAGAAAATTCTGACTGACTGTCGCGATTCCACAGCCTACTCTCCAAGATGGCTGCCCTGTAGAGGCGATTTGCATATTGGATGGGTAGTGACAGATAGTGGCGTTAGATCATCAATAGACTGACACGAAATGCATGCCATTGTGCATGTTGTTCATTTGGAAGATGCATGGTCTGGGGCTTTTAGATCTGGGGGATTGATGCATGGGGAATTTGAACAGTAACAGCTCTGATTCTGTCAGACTGGGGCTGGGATGCAGCACAGTGCAAGCCAAGCGATGCTCGGCCCGGCCCATATCGAGGCGGGGTGTGTGATGTCGAAGCCAGTCACAGAGAGAGGGTACGCTCGGACCGGCTTCAAAATACACAAAATGTTCGCCAAAATATGGCCCATACCCCTTGGCACAGAGATCAGAAGGGTCAATTCTCCACTTACACATCCAGAAAAAGTCAGGAGAGATCATCAAGCAGCCTCAGCTGAATCAAAACACTGAGGTGGGCTTGTCAAAATCAAAACAATTTGCATAGGAGCTTGGCCGTGCCGACTCGATCGACTATGATGGCGGTGCAGGAAGGAACGGAAAATGCGCCGCAAATTAGAAGATGGAATTCACTTACCCTAAAGACTAGTCCAGTAATGTTGATGGTAATCGGAACACCATTAACCCAGGCTTTTCTTGACGAAATATAAAGCATAAATCACCTCAGATTTTCCTTCTTCAGGGTGCGGTGCCCTTGCGTTGACACAAAGAAAACCCCGTAGAAGGTGGACTTTATCTGTGCGCATGCGTCAGATGCAGATGACGTACGATTGACATTTGCATAATTAATTGAACCTCAATGTTGAATCGCGGAAATTGTTATTTTATTCTACTCTAGCACTTATATAGAGGGGTTTGTGCAATACGTTCTGTTTTTGGGAATGTTAGATATTGAAGAATTTCACCAGGGAGCGCTTGATTTCAGTGAAATGGTTGGAAATTGAGCTTGAGGCGGACGCTCCGCGCACCTGCTGTTCACTAATGAAGAGACGCTAGCTTCTTTTCGCGCGCTGCCCGTCCTAACAACTATAATAGGCGGCTGGATGCGCGCTTGCCGCTTGGCTTGGTACAGGCTAGATGAACTACTTGCTCTACTTAATCATTTTCTTTGAAACTAGAAATGATGAAGTCAAAAATCAGGAATTATGTACTTGTTCGTTCAGTTTCGTTATATCATAAAATGGTCAAAGTATGGTAGTAACCGGGTATGGTATATATAATTATTGATAATTGAGATCTATGGTTGGATTTATGATGGCGCAGGTCTCCAACCAGGTTCCCACTGGTCAGTTAAAAGTCAGTTAAGCCCATTTTTCTTTAAAAGTCAATTAAGATATTTTGGGGAAAAGTCAGTTAAAAATGTTATTTTGACTATTGATTGTCAAGATTTCACGCAAATTTGCAAAATTTCTTTAGCATCCTCGCTTCAGAGCCGGTGAATTTTTTCTTGAACCCCATGAATAATCCAATATTAGGTCAGGTAAAAGCAGATAAATGTCAGATAAAAGTCAGTTTTTACGTTAAAAATTTTTTTTTTATTGGTTTCTCTATTGGTTATTTGGTTAAAAATTGGTTTAAAAAAAACACCTTTAAAAATATTTTTTGCCAAGTGGGTTAGAATTTTCTCGTGAATCCTTGTTCTGTGCCCCACCCTTTTTTGAAATGCATCTCTCACTATCGCGGTCTCTGTCCCTCATTCATTCTCCGGAGGGATGAACAGCCCCATAGGAATTTGATGATCATGTTATTTTGTTTTTATTTCTTCATGCTTCATTTTGATTTCCTTTATTGATATTTTCATTAGTATGTGCGAACATTTAATTTTCGTAACAATCCTGACCGCGGAATCACCTTATTGGTGTTCCATTTTTATTTACATCGTAAATAGACAATAAAACCTTTTCAAATTTAAAAAAGATTATTGTGAGTGACCAATATTAAAAAAAAAGTGTCATTACGAGCCATCACACACACTTTAGACCGAGGACGAATTAAGAATATGTAGATCAAGGTGAAATGGTAAAACTATATCAGTGATTGGGATGATATACACAATTTCAACAGATCTAATTTGTAATTAGGCCATTGTATCTCGACCTCGGCAATGCATAGACATTTTGTACAGAATCAAAGCTACCAGTAGCTTACCGTATCACTTGAGCTGTTGCATATTAGGCCTACTAGATTTTCAGCTATAGTTTTTTTATCAGCAATCACATGACATAAAAAATCTTTTTTTTTTTCAAAAAACGCATTATATTCCTATAAAAAAAATTCCAAAAACGTTTGTTTTAAACGTTGAACATGTACTCAAAAGAATTTTTTTGACGTTCTATAAAACGTTTTTGTTTCAGGTTTAAAAACATGATTATAACATAAAAATAGCGTTAGTTAAAACGTTTATACAAATCTCTAAAAATGTTGAACATTAACATTAAACACGTTTTTGTATTATGTTCAATTTTTTTTTAATTAACAAAAAGAAAAGAAAAAAACATTTTTCACACAACGTATATATAAGTAGGCTGGAGACGTAATAGGATAGTCTTTAATAAGAATAATATTTTTTGTTTTAATAGTGATTTTTCACAAATATATGACTGATCGAGCACTCTTAGACAAAAAAGGGAAATGGGGAACATCAGCGTTTATTAGGGCGTGGTCATTGTTCAACGACGGGGTGATGGGGTGGTGGATTTAGGGTACCGAAATAATTATTTCACTTCCTTTCAACTAAAAGGTGGGGGGGAGGGGCAAAAATTCAGATCCCTCCAAGGGGACCCAAACATTTCCGGCACAAGCTTGTGCAAAAATAGACTTTTTTTTTGCGTTCATCATCGGTGAACGATGTTCTGCCTGACAGATTTATTGACTTAAATGCATATGATGCAAAATACAGGATAGATTGATAGTCACAAATTATTAGAGTATCGCGTACAGAGAAGTCCATTTGGCTGCAAAAAGGGGCAGACTGTCAACAGTATATTATTTACAAAATATGTACAAAAATGAGTAAAGACAGATGAAAGAATGAAGGTTGCAAGAATGGGATTTTGTATAGCAACCCCCCTAGGAGCAATGAGACCAACCCCCAGCTGTTGTTAAAGGGGCCCTGGCATGCCAGCATTAAAAAGTCACGTGACCACCCCTTGACCAATAAGAGCGCCGCGATTTTTCCACTGGTTCCCCACGATTTTATTATCAGTCTTTGAACCGGTACCCATGTTGTTAGTTTGCGTTGCTAGCCCCCCTTTAAAGAATGTCCACTCGCCCCAATGCCCGTATAGGTATATGAGAGATTGACTTTTTAAAAAAAAATTCTTTCACAAGGCTAGCCACAATGCATAGATTTCGAGCTATTATCAGCTCCTCTCTCGTTACCTTTTTCATGGCGATGAGAAACTTCCTTTTTTTGAGTGGCCTAAGTGTTGATATGATACCACACTTGATTAGTTTTGTCAGAGACATAGAAATAACATGTTTTGTCCATTTAATTCATAATGCATATTATAAAGATCCTAACAAAAAGAAAATCAAATAGTGATCTTTTTGAGGAGGGCAGTTATGAGAGAAACATTCTTTTTATTAATTATTTTCGTTGAGTAGCCTTGTGTATCTCAAGGACTTGGGCTACGAAGAGATGTTGGGGGACAGATGGCTGTAGCCGCTCCTCTATGGTGCGATTCCTGCAGCATTCCAGCGAGCTGAGCTACGGAAGATCTGGCGGTCGGACAGGGTGTAAGTTTCATACGCCAAATATGCAAATGAGGAGGTAGCTGGTAGTGGGCAAGCACAGGAAATAAAGCTGACACAAGCGCAAATAGCGTGTCCAACACCTATCCACTTGCGCTAGTGTCCAACACCTATCCACTTGCGCTAGTGTCCAACACCTATCCACTTGTCAGCGCAAGTGGATAGGTGTTGGACAGTGGTCGTTGGACAGTGGTTATGGAACTGACCTGCCCTCTTGCGGATAGATCAAAACTAAAAGTTTCTTTGCTTGTGTCGTTTCATGATACGGTGAAATAATTATTTCTTGTTCTCTAAATGTCTATTTATCCACAGATATCACATAAAAATAAATAAAACAATATATCATTGCATGGGTACATTTTATTATTATCTCTGTGGTATGGCGTTTTGTAGGATTTATTCAAGTTTCTGCTGAATCGTTTTTGATACTTCCGCTCGTGCACTTCTAGCAGAAATGGCGATGGGTGGGCGAGCGTTATATGTCCCATTATTGTTTATGTTAGTTCTGCTTTTAACTGAGCAGTCCTACGGCACCCAAACTGTGGAGGAAGATGAAGGAAATGGTGAGTTACATTTCTGTTACTTTTATTCGCGGGTTTCTCAAGTAGTGGTTGAAGTTGCAGAGACTTTGGGTTGAGTTGTGCATTCGGTGAGACTGAGAGCTCTCCTCGAAGAAGATTCTGGCGGCCCTGCCTCCCTCCCCATCCCGTGGGGTACATCGCGTACACAACGGCCACGTAGGCACCCCTCCCGTGGCACCATTGCCCCGTGGCACGTTATCTTGGCTTGGGGGTGCTATCATGGTTCATCTAGACCTGTCCACCGGTCCCTAGGCATTAGGCCGAGTGTCTACGGAGTACCTAGTCCTAGCCTTAGGGCCCTAGTCACTGTGCGCGACTCAGTTAAGGACTGAGTCGCTGGGACTGCCCTATCTAAAACTTGCAGGTGCTCTAGAAACAGCAAGTTTCTAAGAATAACATTTGACAGAAACAAATCCCCAACAATCAGCTTATAATATTGACAAGAGTACCACCTTAGTTTTGCTGTCTGTGAGTGGGAAGAGTGTCTTTTGTTGGAAACCTTTAGATCGCACCTTTTTCCAAGGTTTGGCACATGCTGTGTGGGTTGCAACAGGTAGCTATCAGCAGGTGCATTTTCTGCCAGACAGAAAGTCAATCTCCACTCTCCAAGCAGATTCTCATGAATAACATTATTTCATGAATAACACCTCTGTTGTGAGACCTGAAACCACTTCCATCATGGCCGACCACAGCCTCGGCCAGCGGCTATGAATACTCAGTTTAATAGCCTGGGAGCATCTCTATATTCAACTGGATGTGTATTCCATTTTATTGTTTTATTGCCCTCTTTGATGTAGATAAGAATCTGATTGAACCTGGATGTGTATTCACTCACCAGCAGATGTTAAGTAATACTACAGTGGTATTGCCTCTGCTGGGAGAGCTAGATCGCCGCCTGGGCGACGATCTAGTCAGATTAAGAGCTGAAGCCAGCCCGTACTCTGTCGGGCTGGAGGGGGTGAGCCTGGGCCGACCATGGCAGCTAAACTTGATGTGAAGGCTAACAGATTTGCAAGAACCAAATAATCTGGGCCCCCGTATGAAAGGTTTCTCACAAAATGGCAACAAACATGTCTTAGGAAGCCATCCTTAAGAGGAAATTGACATAAAAAAATTATGTCCTACAATTCCAGCCACCTGACAAATTAGCCCTATGCAGGAAGCCTGACTCTCCCGTTAGGTAAGAGTCAGCGCCCGCCGGACAATAGGGCCCCAGACTGAGACGGGTAAAATCGACAAAGGGACAAGACCACTTCTTAAAATCGATAACGGACACAGGGTTGAGAGACAAGGGACAAGGCACCTCTCTTAAAATCGACAAGGGACATGGGCTTAGAGACAAGGGACAAGGCCACTTCTTAAAATTGACAATGGACATAGGGTTGAGAGACAAGGGACAAGAACCATTTCTTAGAATCGACAATGGACATGGGACCCCCCTGTCTAGGGCCCTAGCCTTTAAAGCATATGACAGAGTGATCTTGGAACGGCAGACAGTGTGAAATACCCACACTAGGTTCATCGTTTTGGTTGACATTTCACTCCAACAATAGAATATGACAAATGCACAACCCCAACACGAACACCTCTATAATTTTAACTCCAGCCCCGACATCAGTCTCAGAGGCTGAGGACTTGTTGTTCAAGTCAAGAGTCAGACTCAGAGATTCAGACTGTTTGACTTTGGGAGCTTTGACAATTAAGTTTGATAAATCGTGTTTCTACAGTCTACTTTTGTCAAATCCCTGTATGCACTAGGCTGACTGGTCTTGCACTTGCATTGACCCCATCTTTTTGTGATAGAGCTCTATTAATATATAAATATACACTGGCCATGCCCATGGGCACGGATGTGGTTTCTAAATTTGTCAGCTGCATCTACATTACTTAATTTACCGGTCCTACAAATTGGAATATGTGGACCTTCATACACCATAGACTGGCATAGTACATGTCATTTCATATCGTATTTGTTGTTTCTCAGAACGTCAGCTTCCCATGCTTTGTGCCTCAAGGATAAGCCTCAAGTCACAACCGATGGGTGTTGTTTTTGCAGCCCAGATAAAAGACGGGCTTAAAGCTTAGACCCCAGGGCTTACAACTAGGCTAGGGAAGGATGATGTGTATTCCTTTGTCCACCTCGTGTTTGTTTAGCGCTTATCTTTCAGTCCACCGTACATACAGCTATCCATCCGGCACACTGGCATTTACCATTCACAACGATAGGATTTTACTTCCACAGCTCAGAGCCCTTTCTTCTATCAATTACTACGGTACACCTCTATTAAAAGTTGCACTTTTCACATCTCTACTCGCTGTCTATTCCAGTTTAATTTTTTTTTCTTTAGGAAGTATTCTGAGCACCGGCAAGATGAAGCCCATTTGATTTTAGTACCCAGCTACCCCATTCACCGTAGTTTGTCACTTCTAATCTAATGTAGTTCCAACCCACCTGTGAATGTGATAACGTGTTTAGAAACATCCTATCAATCATTATTAAGATGCAGTGGGGCGGCTAATATTCGAGGTATTTTAGTCACAATAACAATTAATGGTAAATTCACACCACTGTCAGTGTAACCACCAATAGAAAATTATAATAACAGTGGTATTTAACACAGTAGCATTAAACACTATTCGGGTACTATGAGTATAAGGCGCACCCTGACTTGAACAAAAAACCTATAAGGCGCAACTGGGGCCTGATTTTGAACACTTTGATACTTTGTACTATTTTAATGAAATAATACCCCACCTAAAAGGCGCCCCTAAGGCGCACGGATTAGGAAGTTTTATTCCAAGATAGAAGGATCCTTAGTGGGGGATGCCGATGTTTGATCTATAAGCTGTGCCGTCACTGAGGGGTAGATCACAACCGTTATGTATGGACATTGTTGGTTTGATTATAACTTATAAGCCAAGGAAATGACACCAACTATTCACTGCGGTCCTCTCCGGGGCTAACTGGTACCCATCTAATACAGTAATCTCGGGCGTATAAGGCGCGTCTTATACGGGGGGGGGGTTAGTTCTCATTGGATCCACAAGGGGGACACCAAGACCTTTCTTTTGATATCTTACATGTCCCATTGGTCATAATAGGACATAAGGGGGCCCAGGAGGTTCCGGGGTGGCCCAAGATAAACATACATTTTTGAATTTTGAAAATCAATTCAGTAGAACCAAAGTTATGAATTTTTCATTTTTTTGAGAATTTTCCAAAAGTCTAGGTGCGCCTTATACGCGGGCTGTGCCTTATACACGGAAGATTACGGTAGGTGTTATCAGTATAACTCACTGGTAATGAGTTTCTGGAAAACGGTATCGAGCAGGCATAAATTAAAAAGAGGAATCGGGGAATAATACATGTAGTAAAAACCAGGAAAGTAACGTTATGAGAAAATGTTTTAATTATGCTATTGAAAATATTGGAGAGCCAAGCACTTATAGTATATGTCGAGGGAGACTACAACTACATAAAGGCCATAACATATGGGACCAGTAGTGTAGACAAAAAGAGGATTAAAATAAGACCAAGAAGTGGTGTTTGAGGCTTGGCTCTGGGTTAAAGTACAATACAGTGAAGTCATAAATGCTCAGCACCCGGACGTCTTCCTGTGGGGTATCAAGTATACGTAAGGGTGCATAGTCCAACAAGGAATATACCCCTATAGAGTATTAAATGACCAGCAGCGTAGAACACTCCTATTGGCCACTAGCTGGTCTGGAGCTGGTTCCTGGCGACACACACTGATAAGATGGGACCAGCATGTCCCTGGAAGTGGGTGTTAACCAGGAACAAGGTACCCATCATGGTATGTCCTATCAGTAGGTTATAGCTCAACCAGCGAAATTCAAGATGGCGGCTCCACTAGGCCTCTATACTGAGTCCTATATGGTGTAAGATGTCAGTACGTGTGCATAGTCCAACAAAGAATGTTAAATGACCAGTGGCACAGTACACTCCTATATGTTGTTCGGTGTCAGTATGGGTGCATAGTCCAGCAGAGATAGGATGTCGGCGTGAGGGTGTGTCTTGAAGGATTAAGCCCCTATAGGTTTGTGATTGAGTGCTACATGGTCCATCTCGGAAGTTATAGCGCTGACCCATGAGGTTAACGACTTATCTAACTTGGGGTTGTGAAAGTTTGTTGTTCAATCCATGTTTGAATATTGTGACATTTACCCATTGAGGACAATGATTATATTTTGAAGTCATATGTGCGGCCTTGTTGAGCACTGTAGTTATGAGGAGTCTTTTGAGTTTCTAAGCAGACTGTGACTGTCGGACTACTTCCTGTGAGACGTCAATAAAACCTCGGAGACGATTCTACCCATGTGTCTTCTTTCCAAATGGGCAGTGGGACTTAGACATAGCTGTGAGCCTTTATCACTGGAGGACTAGAGGGATGGATATTATTTTAACGTTGGAAAACTCGGTTGACAAACTATTTTAAAGAAGCATTATAATACCAAAAGACCCCAGCCTTACCACATGCGAACCCCTCTTTCCCCTCCACCTGTAATAGCCCAGTAACAAGCTCCAGCAAGGCTGCGCCTATGGGACAACCTGCTACCTCCGATATTTGGGTATTCGTACTTCCCATCGGTTTCTGGAACGATGGTACCACGGGAATGATGGTACTACTTCCCAATTCTGAGGAACGATGGTACCATTTGAAAGGAACGATGGTACCATGTCCCTGCATACATGTCTAACCTGTTCCTGCTACTCATTAATGACTACTTGCTATTGTCAGCCTTTTGTTGACCCGGTTGTGGGTGAACTGGATAAGAAATAATGAAAAAAAAAGATGAAAAAATTCTTTAAATTTTTTTATTTATTCTTTCATTTGTTCTGAGGAACGATTCATATCCATTACAGCAGTGAAACCGACTCGCATTACATGGGAAATAAAGATGAAAAATGTTGAAAAAAATTCTAAAGATAACTACCGTAATCTCCCGTGTATAAGACGCGTCCTCTAGGCTAAACAAAATGCTGGTGCGTCTTATAGGATTTTCTGAAGTTGGGGGTGCGTCTTATACGAGGGGTAATTTTACTATAGAAATGTACTAATCTTACAAATTTCAGTATTAAAATGTGCGTCTTATACACGAAAATGCATGTGCTGAGTTTGGGGTGCGTCTTATATGCGCAGCGCGTCTTCTACGCGGGAGATTACGGTAGATAAAAAAAGCACAAAAACACAATAGGGTAAAATGGGGCAGTGTCATGCACTTGGAGGTTGGCCACACTGGCATTCTCCCACTTTAAGTCGCTAAAGAATAGATTAAGTCATGATAACTCTTGAAAACTAAAGAAAATTAGAGGGTGAATGGAAAAGAAGGAATCTAAATGAAGGAAATGGAATGGCTTGTTCTGTGTATTCCTCTTTAATGTGAATGTGATAGTGGTAGAAGGGCATTCTTAACTGAATAACGGTCATCTTGACTATTGTAAATAGTTACTGAATAAGGGTCATTACCCTTATTCAGTAAATGTTTGTAATCATGAAGATGACCCTTATTCAGTAACTAAAAACCCATGATCTAGTTCTATTTGAAACATTTTTTATCATCCTTATTGAGTTGCACATATAAGATAGAATGGAAGCTTGCCTCGCAGGGCTATCAAAATGGTATAGAATAGAAGCTTGCCCCGCAGGGCTATCAATATGGTATAGAATAGAAGCTTGCCCCGCAGGGCTACTAATATGGAATAGAAAAGAAGCTTGCCCCGCAGGGCTACTACCGTAAACTCCCGCGTATAAGACGCGTCCTCTACGCCAAACAAATCCCTACTGCGTCTTATAGGATTTCCTCAAGTTGGGGGTGCGTCTTATACGCGGGGTTTTCCAACTTCTCATTTGGGAAAATGCGCCGATGACAGCTTGAACTCATAGAGCCTGCACCGCTGCAGACCGGTCGGTGTAGATTTGCTCGGCGGGTTTGACGCCGACCGTGTGCCGATGACAGCTTGAACTCATATAGCCTGCACCACGGCAGACCGGGAGGTGTCGACGGGCACTCGGCGGGTTTGACGCCGACCGTTTGCCGGTGACAGCTTGAACTCATATAGCCAGCAGCGCGGCAGACCGGGAGGTGTCGACGCGCTTGGCGGGCAAAACGCCGACCGTGTGCCGATGACAGCTTGAACTCATATAGCCAGCACCGCGGCAGCCCGGTCGCTGTAGATTTGCTCGGCTGGTTTGACGCCGACCGTGTGCCGATGACAGCTTGAACTCATATAGCCAGCACCGCGGCAGACCGGTCGCTGTAGATTTGCTCGGCGGGCAAAACGCCGACCGTGCGCCGATGACAGCATAGACTCAACAGGTTGACAATGCGGTGTGGCTTGCCGGGGTGTAGGGAACACGTGGGCCGATGACAGCATCGACTCATAGAGGGGTAGGGGGGTGGGGGTGCGTCTTATACGCGAACCCCCCCCTGCTGAGTTGGGGGGGCGTCTTGTACGGGGGTTTTTTTACAAATTGATTCAGGGGGGTTGGATGCGTCCTCTACGCGAACCAGCCTACCGTGAGTTTGGGGAGCGTCTTCTACGCGCACCGCGTCTTCTACGCGGGAGATTACGGTAATATGGAATAGAAAAGAAGCTTGCCCCGCAGGGCTATTGAATTTGAATGACTAGCCCTGCGGGGCAAAATTCTATTCTATTCCATTAAAGTAGCCCTGCGGGGCAAGCTTCTTTTCTATTCCATATTAGTAGCCCTGCGGGGCAAGCTTCTATGCTAATCTATTCTTCTGTTTAAGTTTCTTTCTTTCTTTCCTATATATTACTCCTGTTTTAGGTCGCTATTAAATAGGTCGCTTTGTGTATTTGAACCTCTACATTTGCCATGGGTAGAACTTTTAAGTCGCTATATACACAAGGGGTCTACATAGGTCTAGCATTTTTCCAGTTGTGCAAAACACATTCCTTATTTTCCATAGCGACCTAAAACAGGATTAGGCCATAACACCCCGTGACTTTGTAATTGTAACATTGAATAGAATGCTTCTAGAATAAAGTCAAATTATTTTCTTTCACTTTCTTAAATAACGTTTTACATTGTAACAAAGCAGGGGCGCAAAATTACCAGAAGTAACAATTGTCAAAACAATGTCAAAAGGTGACGAATTCACTGAAACAGCCAAATAAAACTCATTTGCAAATAACAGATGCATTTTATAAAATATGATTAAGGACATGATGGAGACATGATTTTGGTACCATCATTCCTTCTTGAATAAAATTGATGGTACCATCATTCCTAAAAACATGGTACCATCGTTCTGGAACCATTGTTCTTTGGTACCATCGTAGTAGTATGGGGAACAGTTAGTATGCAATGCACCCTACAATGTCCGCACTGAATGAAGGGAATTATCGCATTGGTCAATAATACCGTAATCTCCCGCGTATAAAGCACACCTAGAGTTTTGGAAAATTCTCAAAAGAATGAAAAATTCATAACTTTGGTTCTACTGAATGAATTTTCAAAATTCAAAAACCAATGGGTAGCTTGGGCCACCTTGGGCCCTCCTGGGCCCCATTTTGTCCTATTTTGACCAAGGGGGCATGTAAGATATCAAAAGAAAGGTCTTGGTGTCCCCCTTGTGGATCCAATGAGAACTAAAACCCCCCGTATAAGACGCGCCTTATACGCGGGAGATTACGGTCCATCCCTCTAGTTTGGTATAAGACGCAGTGAGACCTTAGATTTGCGTATACGCCACGACTTACAGTAATACGGTACCTTTATCTCCTGTGTATAAGACATGTCTTATAAACAAAAGACCCCAGGTGTATCCAACTATTCTATTTATTCGTTTTACATGCATACATTACAAGCACACAATACCAGCGTACCTGCACTTGTCGTAAACACAGTCTGAAGAAGACTCATAAGTGGGATGAAAGGTCACATATCAACAAGCATTTTCCCCAACTCTAGATGCGAAAAATCCCCACCTGGTACCCATCATGCTGGCTCTTATCAGTCCTTATCTCGCAAGATACCAGATTAAGCAGGGGTCACCCTCCAAAGATCCCACTACCTGGTAATAATATAGCCTTAACATTCATCTAAAAGAGATCGATGGCAATACAAGACCTCCAAAACAAGTCTCAATCGTGTATTAGATATTTTCTTTCTTTCCAGGTCTTGTGATATTCACAGTGGCCACAGAGGCAACTGACGGATTCAATCGGTTTATACGGTCAGTCAAGAAATATGGACTCAACGTCAAGGTAAGGTCTTTGGTACCATCCTCACACTTCCATATACTAGGCTTATTTGGGGGACCTTCCCATTTCTATTGGGGACCAGCGTCCCCCCCCCCAAAAAAAAAAAAAAAAGAAAGAAAAAAACAACAAAAAGCAACCAGATGTGTCAATACAATGTATTAGCCCCCCTTTCCCCTCCCTCAATATCCAACCCCACACTGTCGCTGAGACTACCTACCGATCCCAAAATGACCAGTTTCATACTTAAAATCACTTTAATTATTGGCTTAGTGGATCCTATGTGATACCTAGGCCTTCAGGTGATGTATGGTCCTCAGTCATTTTATGACCAATTAGCGTGACAGGAAACACACGGTTACTGTCCCCTCAGGTGTAAAGACTTCACGACTACACCCAGTACCAGAGTGTCATTAAAATAGCATTCTAGTAATATGCATGTAGAATAACGGCAATTTTAAACAAATATAGATGAAAAAGATTGGCTTCTGACCCCTACGCCGATTTTACTATCAAACAAATAAAATAAAACCAACAGGAATGTATTTCAAACACCGTAGATATACAGATAGCATTACACATTTTTATGCATCGTCGGTATGTCCTTTATACTGGTACATGGCTAAGTACATGGCTATGGTTGACATTCATCGTTCTCCAAGCACATGTTATGAAAAGTCTGTTTTGTAGTGTGGTTAGGATGTGGTACTCCGCTCTGTTTGGTGCTCATGTGAGGTTCATCACGACTGAGTAGCTCCTTTTGATCGACCTAGTTTTTTTTTTGTGAGAATCTAACATGATAATACCATGATATTAATTGGGCAATTTTGATGGACCATCATGTATCAAAGTATCTGCCATCTGGTTGACTAGCAGCCAGGAACAAGTGATAGTAACATGTTTCCCCCATGTAGGCACTGAAATACCTCCACTGTGTGAGTCTGCTGCATTAGAGGTGTGAAACTGTGATAAAGCTGAAACTGGGTAGTGTTAAACTCTCCTTTCTCTGAAAGCTTATTCTGAAGCTATTTACTGGAGGATCTTTACAAACAAGGGCTCATTTTAACAGGTTTGGCTAGACCTTCAAAATGAATATTTTTTGTACAAGATTTAATGCAGGGAATTTTGCCTTTGACCCCATTGAAGTTCAACCAAAAGTTTAGAACCATTTTATGATGAGAAGATCACTGAGCACCTAAAAATAAATGGTTCCCACCTGTTCTATGGTTAGAAATGATCTAGAAAATGTATAGCTTTTCTTTTTCTAAGGGGCTGCAGTATGTTTTACAGACCCTGCAAACTTTTTGGGCGAGATTATTTCTGGACACTTTTCCCAACCTCCCCCATGTTGGGCACTTACTTTTCAATTTAGACCTTATTGTATGCATTTTATATGGTGAGAAATTGATAGCTGTGATAAAAATAAGTGGTTTTGCTTTTTAAATGAAGTTTTTAAGACAATTTAAATAGAAGTTATGATCATTCAAAAATCCTGAGTCAAAAACGATATTCTGCCGTGGTTCTGTCAGAGCGCACAGTTCAAGGGAAAAAAATTACCTCAAAAATTTGCTTTTACATTGTTTGATTATAATAAAATGTATCATTATTTACATTCCTGGGGGTATATCTTACTTATCTGAAAAGAAAATTGCCCAAAATAATCATTTCAGTGATCTAGTCTACCTTGGATTCATCTTGCTTGATCACAAAATTGGATCCAAATTAAACTCTTAACTATAGCAGAATTTTAAGTCTGATTTCGTACCTTTGGATGGTCATAATTCCACTTTAAATTGACATAGAGACTTCATTTAAAAAGCAAATCCACTTCTTTTCTCAAGATCTATCCATTGCTCATTAGATAAGTTTAATGGGATAAATTCTTAAAAAATTAGGTAAGTGCCTACCCCATGATACTGATGTGCTAGCGATGTATCTGATCTGATTTAGGACTACCGGTGCCCTGCATACTGAAACTAAGGTGGACTGCGTGGTTTGGTTTAACCTAAACAAACTGGCACATGTCCCCCTTCTTTCTGAGACATAAAATACTGGTAACCACAGCCAGACTTGGGACATGTTCGGAAATGCTTACTCCAAACACACAACACAGACGCCTCCCCAATAGCCCGGCTCCCGCAATCCCCAGCCTCGGCCAGCGTCTATTGATACTCAGTTCAATAGCCTGGGGTCACCTCTACATTTCACTGGATGTGTATTCCAGTTAATTGTTTTATTGCCCCCTTTGATCTAGATAAGGATCTGATTGAACTGGGATGTGTATTCATTCTCCATGCTGAGCCTGGGTCACTACCAGAATTAGGAATATGATTGGGGAGTGAGCTTCGCCGCCTAGGCGACGATCTACCCAGATGAAGGTCTGAAGCCAGCCCGTACTCTGTCGGGCTGGAGAGGGCGAGCCTGCGCAATCCCTCACTCCCACCCCAACAGAGCCTAAGGCGACTTCACCCCTGTGTAGTCGGGGGGGGGGGGGTGGTCCTTGTTTTTGTATATGTTTTTGTACTTATGAAGACTATGTAGACTTTACTAACTGGGAATGGACAACTAACTTAAATATGGAATATCTAGATATCATGTCTCGAAACTTTCAAAAGGTAAGAGGAAATGTATTATAAAAGTCCCGTAGTTCTTTTGAAAAAAAAATAAAAACGTGATAAACAGTAATAGCATCAATGACCAAAGTCTTTGAAAAGTCGTTGTGCCCCTAAACGACTTGGTAATATCTATAATATATCGCTATCGGCAAAAGGGTATATGTATATGCAGAGATGGGCGTCTTCAAGTTTTTCCCTGGTTTCAGAGATTTTCAAGTTCCAAAAACCTATACATTCCAATATCAAACTTACCGGTAAGTTTATGTGGTTCAACTTGAGCATTTTAGGGAGTTCCTATATATGTGAAAGTCTTATGCATCTAAAGTGTACTGTTTTCATGACTTGTGCATTAGTAAATTAGTTACAGTTGTAGAATTTAGAAAGCTGACACGGTATTCTATGGAAAGCACACATTAACATGTATCAATGAGCACTTATAGGTATTTCCTGTCATGACACTCCTATTGTCACGACATGCTGTAGGGGCACTATTAGCAGTACATAATTGGCCGATCAATAAAGTATGTCACACCAGGGGGGGGGGGTGTCCATGACTCCTATACATTTCTATAGTTAGGCCCCTCCAAAAGAAAAAAAAACTCATCACCGCCCTCGTAAAAAAATCGTCAATTGAGTTGTTTTTTTAGAGAGAGAACTTCCTGGAAAAATATACTAAAAGTTAATAGAAATAGTCAATTTTGATATCAAATGAAAGCTTATGGTCCAGGAAATGCAGCTGGCTATACAATAATAGCCATTCTCACAATTTTAAAATGCCAATGATAATTTTTACTATTATAATGCAGTTTTCCTAATGCATGTCCGTCCACAAAGGGACCGCCATACATAAATATCAGTCCCCAGACAGCTCATACCGGCAGAGGAACATATTGTACATGATGTCGATCCTTGTATGTCTAGGAAAAAATAAAAATTTTGAAAAAGAATGAACTGTATTTAAGCAAAAATTAAATAAAATAAAATCCTCCCTCGTCACTTTTTCAATGACATGGTGATGAGAAACTTTTTATTTTTGGAGTGGCCTAAAAGCGTGACAAAGGGGTGGATCAGTCGATGTTGCATTTACCCGGTATATCTGAAAAAAGCACAACAAGTCTCTCCAGCCTCAGACTGAAGGGTTGATACACTCGAGGACGGTCACTTGATGCAGTAGCGTTGGTTCGCATTGATGCATCATAACTAGAAATGTTGCTTTAAGGCAAGTTAGGATCCTGGATTGTGAGGGGTGGGGGATTTCCCTCGGTGTCTTTGCCAAGTGTAACCTGTTGATGTTAGAAAATATCCATACCCCCCACCCCTCCTCCGTTCAGAAAAGATGGCATGTCCTCTGGTCGATTTTCCAAAATGCCTCTACCCTATGTCACTACCATAATCTCTCGCGTATAAGGCGTACCTCGCCTATAAGGCGCACCCCCAACTCAGGGAGTTCTCTTTCATGTATAAGGCGCACCTCTAAGGGCAGATTTTTGTTAGTTTCTGTACTGTTCTATAGTAAAAATACCCCCCCCCCCCTATATGCACACCCCAAACTCAAGGCAATGTCCCTCCCATGTACAAGACTCAGCATAATTAAACGAGGCAAGGGCTTTTGACACCACCTTTCTGACCTCTTGTCTACAGCTCTGGCTGTGGGCAGAAGGTCCTCACTTTGTGCTGCTAAAGCTCTTGTCTACTAGCCCTTAGCCGAGTTTCTTATGATTACCAAGTTTCAATTGCTATTTTGGCCTCTAGCAGATTACATGCACCACCAAAAAACTATTCCATTACACAGCATATGCCCTATCACACCCTTCAAAGACCCCATGAGTCATATTTCTATTTACATGAAAATCTTTTGATAAATGATGAAAAAAACATTTCATGGGGTATGCTTTTCTTATATTTAGATTCCAAGAATTTGCATAGACCATCAAAACCTGTCATTTAGCCCTATTTCTGTTACAACTGAATCCCCAAAAATTAGTCATATAGTGAGACAAAAAGCAAGACATAGCTATCCATGTAATAGAATTTACATTTAAGGTGTACTTTGATGGCTGTGACATGGTAATTACTGTTGGGTTTTTTCCCTATGGAGAAATGCATGGGATTTAGGGCTCTTTTTACCCTAAATAAAAGGGTAATCAAACTGTCTTTAACCCCACTTATAGACAGATTTCAGATTTTTTAGAAGAGGAGGGCATAGAGTAGGTATGGGGGCAGTGTGTGCCATGGTTATCTGGGCAAATATCTTTTGATATACCGTAATCTCCCGCGTAGAAGACGCGGTGCGCGTAGAAGACGCGGTGCGCGTAGAAGACGCTCCCCAAACTCACGGTAGGCTGGTTCGCGTAGAGGACGCATCCAACCCCCCTGAATCGATTTGTAAAAAAAAAAAAAACGTACAAGACGCCCCCCCCAACTCAGCAGGGGGGGGGTTCGCGTATAAGACGCACCCCCCACCCCCTCTATGAGTTCAAGCTGTCATCGGCACACGGTCGGCGTCATGCCGTCAAACCCGCCGAGCGCCTGTACACCGCTGCCGCGCTGCTGGCTATATGAGTTCAAGCTGTCACCGGCACACGGTCGGCGTCATGCCGTCAAACCCGCCGAGCGCCCATCGACACCTCCCGGTCTGCCGCGGTGCAGGCTATATGAGTTCAAGCTGTCATCGGCACACGGTCGGCGTCAAACCCGCCAAGCGCGTCGACACCTCCCGGTCTGCCGCGGTGCTGGCGCTATGAGTTCAAGCTGTCATCGGCACACGGTCGGTGTCAAACCGGCCGAGCGCGTCGACACCTCCCGGTCTGCCGCGGTGCTGGCGCTATGAGTTCAAGCTGTCATCGGCGCATTTTCCCAAATGAGATGTTGGAAAACCCCGCGTATAAGACGCACCCCAAACTTGAGGAAATGCTATAAGACGCAGTAGGGATTTGTTTGGCGTAGAGGACGCGTCTTATACGCGGGAGTTTACGGTAGTTGAGTTTGAAGGCCTTCCAATTTGGTTTATTGATAGGTTTAATTCCAAGATTCTCTCATAGACAAAACATTAGTCTTGCATTGGAGGTGAATGTAGGTGAGTACATAGAGGAGCCTAGTAGGCTTCTCTATGGTAAGTATCAGTAGTGAGATAGCTGGGCCCTTTAAGAGAATTGGCTTCCAATCATTTCCCATGGGAAAGGAAGGAAATGTAACAAGTAATTGTAACAAGGTCACATCACCTTGGCTACACTGTCTGTGATGTTAATTGTAGGATCAACAATGACTGTCTATGGCTGGCTGGGCTGGGCTATGGTCAGGGGGGGCTATGGTCGGGGGGGGGGCTATGGTCAGGGGGGGCTATGGTCGGGGGGCTATGGTCGGTTGGGGGGTACTTAGGCATGCCTCAATACTCAGAGCTGTGCTGGTAGTTGTGTTGGGAGGGGGAGGAAGACAATCAAGCAGCTAAATGTGTCCTTAATGACATAGTGGGAAAGTCATGGGCAAGTCATCTAGCCTAGGCTCTGTACCCTTGCCTCGTTTCCTTTCTGTCTCTCCAAGACATACTCTCGACTCAACTGTTTTAAAATTAACTCTCTCTTGTTTTGTTTGGTGTATAAGACGCGCCTTATACGCGTGAGATTACGGTAAGCTGCAAAATGAATATGTCTCCTTGATGATTTCAACGTTTTAACACTGTAACAATTTGTAGATATCAGTTGTGTCATATTCAAGGTTCTCACGTGTCATGGAAAGTCATGGAATAAATAGTTGTCAGGGAGAGTCATGGAATGTCATAGAATTTCAGAAAACTTAATCACAAGTCATGGAAAATGGGAAAACCGAATACTTTATGGCAAAATGCATTGGAATGTATTATTTATCCACCTCAATCACAGAAACTTTCTTGGGGTTCATATCCAATAAAACAAAAAAAAAATCCAGTTTTCCTGGTTTTGTCGGCCAGTGAGTGGCATCTCTGTAAGTTAACTAGGAACATTACTGTAACACAAACATATAAGCCGCAGCACTTTTTCAGGTGCTGGGCATGGGTGCAGCATGGCGGGGTGGAGATGTTAAGCGGACAGTGGGAGGCGGTCAGAAAGTCAACCTGCTTCGAGAAGCCATGGCCAAGTACAAGGATGACAAGAACAGATTGATCATGTTTGTAGACAGGTGAGTAGGTCATTTAAATTTAGGATTGATCATTTACCGTAGTACCCCACGTTACAAGACCTGTCGTTTGATATGCACATGCAAAAGCATGGGGAGCAGTTCATACGAAAACCTGCCAGCTGCCAGCTATAGCTGGCAAAACATCTAAAGGACTGACAGAAGAATCCAAATGACTGTCTTCCCCCTGTGGAGTGGGGACCTTCATGTGAGGGCATGGGGGAGCAGAATAACTTCATTGGGAGTCCACAAGGAGAAATCTCCTTCCATACTGATAGTGGGCATACCAGATTCATAAAAGGTGACAAAGCTGGGGTTTCTGTTGGCTTGGGGTGAGCATGTGAGCAGCTTTTGTCGATATGCGCGGACCCGGGTCTACATGCTTGTCTTTTGCCATGGGATTCCCCCTCACTGAACCACATCTGAGTGATCAAAGACCATGGTTTGTCTGGCCCTGCCTATGGGACCAGGCAAATAAAAGAACACTTGCTATCCTTCGAAAAGAGTAAGGGAATGAAGCCCCGGTAGCAGATTTCCCCCTCAACCCTCCTCATAGATTCGGTCATTCATCTCATAGATTCGATCATTCATAGATTCAGTCACTGCTGTGTCAGGCAAGCAGGATATAAATACCTGTCCAAAAAGAAAAGTAAGGACTTAATGTCGGAGAACCCTTGAATGTCTGAGTTCCTCGATGGCCCCCGGACGTAAAACTAAACAAACAAATGACTGTCTAGAATTTGAGCTAAATGCTAGTTTTTATGGCTTGTAAATCTGACAATTATCAAGGTTTAGAACTGCAGTGTAGAACAAAAACCATGAATTTTTTAATGATTTTCACAGCCTCCAGTAAAAATTGCCTCAAATTTTGTATATCTCGTTTATTCCAATGATTAAAACATATAACAAGGAATTACTATCACTGATGAATGCACAAAGCTAACCGGTCCTGTGGAAATCTTGCCGGGCCTGCAGAATGAAAAACTGCAGGACCAAATGTCCTGCACACTGACATGCTTTTTGGCTGGACTGGCGGAGGTGGTACGAGCTACACATAGCATTTTTGAATTTTGAAATATCGTTGGATAAACAGTCCTTAGTTTAGTTTTTGTGACATTTTAATCATTTTTACAAATGCATCTACTCTGGGTGTGTCCTATGTGTTGATTAACCAGATACGCTAGGTTCAACGGTGGTAGATAACTAATACAGTTACATCGTAATTGTTGCGATTTTCACAAGTAATTCACTATGTTATCAGCAGTTGCCGATCTATAATTTATTGTAGTTTTTTGTCGCAGCAACTTTTATGTCAAATTGTAAATCAGAATGTAAATTCTCCAGTCAGACAACGGGACATGTGTCCCTGCACCTCCCTTCATATCAGCCGCTGCATTACCCCTGGGTGCATTACTTTTCTCGCCTATGCCTGATTAGAGGGGACCTCTATCGTGGTACTGGCAAGATAAGCATTGATAACAACTTCATTAACACCCTAGAAATTCTGCAGGAAAGCGGAAGGAATTGTTTATAAAATGCATTCCTCAAGATGCCTATAGAAAAAAATTTGTGGTCATATTGTCTACATCTCAATGGTAAAACTAGAAACATTAGTTATCGAAAAGTGTTACTGTATGTAATATGTTGATAAGCCTGCTGTGGCTCTTAACCACCATCCAACCCAAAGTTACAAAGATAAGATCTGCTGTAATTATGTAATTGACTAGACGTCAATCACATACTTATATATACATAGACTGCTGCACAAAATCACATTTAAACAAAGAGAGATTCTGACAGACATATGGACAAATAGGGAAATTTGGCCCATACTCTGTCTCTGTACACATTGGTATTGGTGTATATGTTTTTGGTATATAATATAGTTGAAGCTAGCCCATAGGCCATGTATATGGTACAGCTAGCATTTACACCTTAGAGACAGAGAATAGTCTCTGTTCTGGGGTGGTCACAGGTCAGCAGCTAAGAACAATAGGGGATTAAGGTATTTCTTCAAGCCTGCATGCACCAGTGGTCATTAACCCCCTCAGTGCCACATAGCAGCAGTAAAATTATTAACCCTACAAGGGCATTGAACATAGGACTCAATCACACATAGGCCTAAGGCCTGGACTTAACCATTTTCTTCAATTTCAGACTTAAAATTCTATATCCACATACACACTACTATACTATTCACAGTATGGCTTATACCTGTACTGTAAGCCTGATTAAGGAACTGTAGACTGGTGCAGGTATATATTAAAGACCAATACCGTGTGATTGTTACCTACCATCTAATCATTGATAAATAGTACATTGTATATAGGGCTCAGTATGTACGCCCTATGGGATAGGCATTGCTTGATCTGGTATCTGGAGAGATAAGCACAGATAACAAGCAGTACTAGTATATGTTGGGGACCAGTTGTTATGTAATGTACCCCGACAAATCTGCATTGAATAGAGGGAATTGTCTGATTAGTGAATAATGCATCCCGTTCTGCCCTATAATATGTTTGACTTTGAGTTTGATAAATTCTTTATTTCAAAAGCAACAGTGTATATACGCTGTACAATATTTTCTTGTCAATTACAAATAGCCACCAGAGTTGTTTCCCGTAGCACAGTTTAACCTTCATATGCTATTTGAAATAACAGATGTCAAGGCATTGCCTTCGGGTCTAATTCCTTAAGACAGGGTACTCTCTAGCAACACTACCGCATTATCCAACGGTGGCTAGACAGAGGCGGATTCAGAAGGGGTGGTCTAGCGGGGGCACAGCCAAGAAAATTTGGTCATGGGGGGCACAGCCAGGGTTCAGCATCACATTTCTTATAGTTAAGAGTTTAATCATGGCCCAATTTTAGGGGATCTAGGTGGGGGCACGTGCCCCCCAAGCCACCCCGTGGATCCGTCACTGCTAGAGTCATAAATCATGCAAATGAGAACAAGTCCATTCTAAGAATGTGTTAGGAGAATGGTGGCTCTGCTGCAGACTTGAAGCTCTCGGAGACAGATTTGCTGAATGCAGTTCCTTCCGTCTCTCCAGGCCTCTCGGTGTTTCTCAAGCTCAGATCTGTCAGCGGGTGGAATGTGCTTGCATTAGTCTATTCTATGTCTCCTAACGTCTACTGTAGACCTAGAGAGGAGGCTGAGACCTCCAGTATAATGATGTTTTGGCAAATACCACTGGAAAATATTGTCAGATGTGGTTGCTAAAAGTAGAATTATGTATTTGTGAAGGTGGATGTCACGTTCAGAGGAGGATGAAAAGCTGATACATTGTAGAAAAGTAGCAGACTATAAAATATTAATAGCAAACCCCCCAAAGGTATCTCTCCTACTCCCAGCTATACGACTACGCTGTATATTTTGGACTGAAGCTTCTTCTGACACATCCAACGTCAAATTCCGTTAACATAGGCACCTAAGGGAGTTTAAATCAAAGACTATTTATCATTAGATTAATTTACAATAATGCAGCCTATAGATCTCATCTTTCGCAGTGTTTACATATATGTTTTTTCATGCTATGTTTGCATGATATTTATAGCAGTGTAGAAAATCATCAGATTTGAACGTCTATTATATAGGGCCTAAAAGGGGAAGCAAGCCTCTTCATAGAAGGTCTACCAACCAGGGCAGCAGCCCTGGGAGCAGTAACCAGTTGATTAGTGTGCTTCTTAGATATTGGGTATTGAAAAGATAGAAACACTTCAAACAGCCTAGAGCTATATGCATTCCGTTTTTAAATAATCGTCATGTCTGTGTAGAGGCAATGTGGTTTACAGGTAGCTTGCATCGTGACATACACAATACGTCACACCTTCCTTCATTTTACCGGCCTTTTCCATGCTCTAATTTCCTAAGGAACATTGAATATGATGATATCCCAAACCCCTCCGTGACGTCATAAGGCTAAGAAGCCCCGGCCCCCGGACGGCAGCTGGTTGTCATGGAAACGCGGATGTGAGATAGAAGCGAGGCTCTGATGACGTCAATGGGGGTCCCCCGGGTGCAGGGGTTGCCGTGCTAGGTGTTATACGCAACAGCATAGGCCTACGTCTCCAGGGTGGGCGGTGGGGAAGGAGCCTGGAGGAGGGTGGGGTAAAGGGCTTGGTGGGGACGTCATAGGGTGGGTGGGAGGGGGTTAAGGCCCCTGGATTGGTTGATGATGTGGATAACGGTGCTATATATTACAGGTCTGTGCATGCCTCCAGCTGACCTTAACACATGTCCTGTATATAGGTGTAGCATAAAGGGGAAAGGTGCTGCATTCATTGACCTACACTGTCCATTGTAGGGCCATAGACATGGTGCTAGTAGTAGTATGTTTAGGCCACATTTTATGTGTAGCTTCTAGATTTAGCCAAAGATGTGAACGAGCTCAAAACAGCTCTCAACCCGATATCGAGGCTGAGGGGCGTAGGAAAAGGGGGGATCAGGGCCCCCCCCCCAATTAAGGGGAATCCCCTAAGGCTTATAAAACTTAAAAGCCTATATAAAAAATATAGCGCCCCCCCCCAATAAAAAGTTGCTTCCTAGGCCCCTGCCCGCTATTTGTGAAAACCTGCACCTTCACCAAAGGGCCTTTTCAGCACTACTACCGTGACCCACACTCCCAGACAACCACGGGCTAGAACTGTGTAGACGTGCTACCTCTGTTAGCCAGTAGGTCTTGTACCTGTACCGGGCATTTATAAGACAAGGACCCTGGCAGACAATTATGAACGTACTGTTTATGCCTTTCGAGGTCCAATATGAATGGCTGACCCAGCTACCAGTGTCATACCTTTTACCTGCATATATTCCTTTACATGACTGATATTACCCCCCAACACCCCTACACAGTTTCAGCCCGTGCTGCCCACCAGAACCTATGCAGCTCTAAGGCCCCTGGATCCCGGGAGGTGGTTGATGATGGAGGTGTGGGTGGGGGGAAAGGTGGGATGGGATGGGATGGGGTAGCTGGTGCTAGGGTCTAATTGTAACATAGGGTAGGTTAAGCCTTAAATGGACTCCCAATCATATGAAGAACTCGTAGTTAAATGCTCGGGCTGCTCCAATGTGAGAAAGGTAATGTGTCAGGGCTATTTTTAGTTAGAGATAGCCGAGAGGTGTCCATGTCAAGGCTCCCCCATTGACCTCTGGTTGTGGGTACTGGAGGTGGGGATCGGGGCTTGCATTATATATCAATGTTCTGATATTAAAGTAGACAGCCAGCCCACCATGTGGCATAAACAGCCTCCCAGAAGTGAATCTCTGCCACTACCACCATTGTTTGGCAAGATAGGCATTTATGATCAAAGTATTCTTCTCAGGGGTGTAAGATTTCAGAATTTTGTCTCATTTCAGAATTTTCTAGATTCAACATGACAATAGATGTTCCTTAATTTCCCTTCTTTAATCAGAATTTTGTAGTACTTTATAATGAATCCAGAACGTCTTTGTGTACTTTCAGAATTTCACATACACCCTGACTTACATCCCTGCTTCTATATTATCAACATTTCAGAGTTGGGGCCTTGGATTCCTTAAACATTAGGAAAGCAAACAGCGAGTGAATTCTATCAATTGTAATAGACAAATAAAGAAAGTCTGACGGCCTATTACATACACATAATACTGTTATTACTTGATTGACTAGACGTCAATCAAGTATTTACATCTATCTAAACCTTACCATATTTTGCTGATACAGTGTCTCCATGAGTATTGCAAAGCTGTTACCTTATAGGACAAGGACTCTGTATAAATCTATTGTGCTGACAAGGCATATTAAAAGCACTACCAGCAGATTATTTACACATGGGAATAGAGTATTGATGTTGTCACACCTCTGGGTAATCCTTAACCCTTTAAGAGGCCTACCTATATGTACAACCACACAAAGGCCTTATTACCCTAAGCCTGAGGTAGGTATGATGCACTAACACTCTGTGTCCCTTGAGGTACTCAACTAGTTCTGCTCTAGCCAATCTCAAAACACCACTACAAGAGTGTTGTTCCCACTGCCACTCTTACTGGCACTCTCAGACTCAGTCTGCCATAGACAGAGATACCCTGTCCTGGGGCTCCTCCCGTACAGAGTGATCTTGAGCAAACTACCATGCCTGCCCAGGCGCCTCTCTGAAGGGAACCTTTAAACCTTGCACACATGCATCACTGACTTTTAGCCCTTTAAAAACAGGATCACTTACACACTCTTATTATCTGATTGACTAGACATTAATGTCTAACATTGCAGCCCTTGTGAGTTATGGCCATAGTACATGATAGTCAATCATACTTGTGCCTGTGGCACAGCTTAGACATTTTAATGAAAATGATAAAACATCTATTTTATTGACTGGTATTGTTTTGAAGCGTTTTTTTTGTTTTTTTTGTGATCAAAATGGCTTTCTGACTGTTTAGTCAAGTAGATTCAAGCCCAAGGGAGTGATGGTGCATAGACGATGCATCCATCTTCTTTCCTCCTGGTTCCTTTCAAGCTTCCCTTCCTCTGAGTTGGCTGGGTTTTTAATAAAGCTTAAGATTGAGATAATTGGGCCATCCTCCCAGCATTCTTCTGGTGTTCTAGTATTGTCTGGGCAGAAGGGTGCAGACACACCGCTCTCTCCCTTCATTGACTGATATGAATCTATGATGAAATGAGGTTATGGAATCAGGAAATACAGGGCCCTAAGCTTATTGTACTGCTTCTGTTCTACTTTTGAGAGATCATCCATTAAGGAAACCCCATTCCAGTGATCAAGGTTTTACAATTTGGCTATTTTCCTGTAGATTTAAGGTTTTTTGGATCTGTTGCCTAACTTGATGATCGTGCTTGCCTTGACGGTATACCTTTTCACAACCATACAGGAGTACCAGATCTCTGAACAACACTGTACAGTAGCGTGTGAGGTTTTCTGGCGAATTTTCGGGCATATTTTGTACTTTTAAAGTCTTTCCTCTCCCCCTCATCAGTGGCTAGTAGGCGATCATTTAGATTGTTCGCCAGAATTCTTGTAGATACCGTAATCTCCCGCGTATAAGGCGCGTCTTATACGCGAATCAGATCGTGACTGGGTCTTATACGCGGGAGGGTAATTGCCTTGAGTTGGGGGTGCGCCTTATACGCGGGGTACCTCCACTTTCCAAACCAGAAAGATGTACACAGGGTCATGTATTTTCTTTAACCAAAGAAAAGGTGTAGTCTATACCATGGTGCTCTAAATACCCTTAAACTGCTGAATGAAACATGCCATTCTGCTCACCATAAAAGTGTTTGGAAATGTGTTTACACCCCACTCACTGAGAGCTTTGTTTATTACACTATTGACCTTTTAATCAAGAGAATTCATGCAGCATTATAATCAATAATCCTGTCATAGTGTGTGCTGCCACCTGGTGTTGTATGAGCTGTATGTCATTCTCTATTCTCTACATTACAAACTACTGGTATCCCAGCATGCCATGTCTCTAGAAGACAGGCCTATTTCCCTGTTATAACAGTGTGGGCCTAGATAATCAATGGGAGGTTATGATATGAACAAATAACAAATTTGGTTTGAACCTGTCTTATCTATAACTTGTTAACAAATAATGCAAATCAGAGGATTATTTCTTTCAAAAAATGAACAGTATTGTACCTTTCAAAATGATGCCAAATAACATCAGTTGTGGGCCATATGAAGACAATTGGCATTAATAGTAGTTAATCAGTTAAATGATTCCTAGAAAAACACCAGGTGGCAGCACACACTATGACAGGATTATTGATTATAATGCTGCATGAATTCTCTTGATTAAAAGGTCAATAGTGTAATAAACAAAGCTCTCAGTGAGTGGGGTGTAAACACATTTCCAAACACTTTTATGGTGAGCAGAATGGCATGTTTCATTCAGCAGTTTAAGGGTATTTAGAGCACCATGGTATAGACTACACCTTTTCTTTGGTTAAAGAAAATGCATGACCAGTTGGGGTATTGATAGTTGCAGGCAATATTTGAAATGCCCCTATGGGTTGGGTCCTTTGAGTGGACCATGCTCCTTGAGTTAGGGGTGCGCCTTATACGCGGGTTTTTCAAATATTAGACTCAGGAGCAGCAGATGCGCCTTCTATGCTGACCTGCCTTCCCTGAGTTGGGGGTGCGCCTTCTACGCGGGCTGCGCCTTCTACGCGAGAGATTACGGTAGTATTGACTCCTCTGCTGTCACAACTGAAGCACTGGTGCTTTTGCATAGTTTCATTGGCCGCCAACCATTTGGCGACACCGTCAAGCAGTCGCACTGTTGTGTTTTGATTCTTAATGTTTGTATTTACCTTGCGGTCTAAGTCATCATAGTTGGCCTCTACTGTATCCATGTTTGCTTCTGCAGCAGTCAATCTATGCTCAAGTTGGTTAATATAATCAACTTTGAGTGTGTCGCTTTTGCAGGTACCTTCTTCATCCTGACTCGCTTCTTGTCTGCCATCTTTGTTGGCATTCCCCATGCCCGGGTGTTTTCACCCGCTGTTAAAAATGGCGCAGTAGGTAAGGGTAAAATTGCCCCCTTTTAGTGACAACTTTATACAATAATTATGTAACATCAGGTATTTTTGGCCGAGAGACTTGTCCCCTCGTTGGCCGAGAGACTTGTCTCCTCGGCCATCTATACGTCGTGTAAGAGGGGGACAGCAGGTCATATCAAAAACAGCCAAAAGTCCTCTACTTTAGAGCAGCTACTGAAATCAGTCAACCATGACAAAGACTGCAGTGTAGACTAGATTCTAGTCATTTAGGCAATTCATTTTCTTTTTCAGTGGAATGGCAACACTACCAATTTAACTAATATTATTATGATTGCAATTAGTGAGACCTGCACAAGTCTATGTTGTGTATGACACCTTTCCAGACGGCGTGTACTAGATGGCATGTACACGTCGTCTACCTATCAAGCTACAGCTTGCTCTCCCTGGCTATGCACCCCCACCTCCTCCTAATCACCTCGTTATTAAATTGGATTCCATGGACCAGTCACCTGCACGCAGTCCTGACATAACAATCCAGTACATGACTCCCTAATAGCCCCTGACCCTTCTGTACTACTCAGATCATTGGCTCAGGGACCACCCTGAGTCTATACCACCGGGTAGGTGGTGGCATTGGCAAAAAGTCAGTTATACAATTTTCAATCTCAATTTTCTACAAGAAATAAAGCATGTAAATAAATAAAATTACCATGCATCAGTAGTTCATATATCAGTCATTACTTACAGTAAAGAAAAAAATTCAAAAATCCATCCATGAGTTTATACAAAATAAAAGAAAGAAAAAAGTCATTTCATGAAAATATTTTCACCAATCCAGTCCTCCATAGGTTTACCTCCGGGCTGGACTTTTCTCTCTTTATTCCTATTTGTTTCAAAAACAGCGTCTAAAAGTGAGACGGTTTGGACGCCTTTCAAAAAACGCCGGAAAAGTTGCCCTGAGCCCTCCGTGCCAATGCACGTGTTTCAATTTTTTATAGACGTAATCAAGACGACACCAGTCACCCACACACAAAAAGCATTGGAAGATGTAATTCTTTCACCAGTATGTATGCGTTTTCAATTATTTTTTCCCACTTTACTCAGAGATATAAATATTGTGCACAACGCTATGTATGTCTAAAAGATGAACTAATGTGCAGTTTATAAGCAAGCAAAGAGATTTTTTGAATATTCTTGTGACCAGCATATCTATTGAGCATCTATGAGCAGCTCCCGCAGGAGTGAATCTACTTTAGTAGCCTTCAGTTGCCACATGAAAGACGTAAACTGTTACTCTGACTTGTGAAAATAGTATATGATGCCAAATATTGTGCCTAACATATATGACCACACATGAGCATTTTTGAGGACTTGAAAAAGAATTATCCAATTACCTCTGACTGGCCAGTAAATAATACCAATTAAATGATACAACTGCTCCACAATAAAACCATTCAAGTCTTTAAAGCACATGTTTCTTGTTATAGATTGGGAGTGAGAAACATTAGGAACAAGAGAAATGGCGATTTTAACATGTTGGATTAAAAGTGACCCTTAAAGGGATGGCTAGCAGTTTTTTCTCAAATTCTTTGAAATAATCAATTCAATTCAATTCAATTCATAAAGTATTGTCACAAACAAAGCAAATATTACCATTATATGCAGTGCTTGGTAAAGCGCAGGTGAGGATAATCAAAACAATATTATTCAATAGTCATGGATTAAGACATTTCCAATTCAGAAACATAAAGTAGATTTGTTGTAGTGATTGTGATCATACAAAATACTAGTTGTGGATGTGGTGATTACTTCTTCTTTCACTGAATTTTTCCCCCTGTGGAGTAGGGACCTTCATGTGAGGGCATGGAGGAGCAGAATAACTTCATCGGGAGTCCATGAAGGGCATCCCCTTCCATACTAACAGTGGGCATACTGGATTCATAAAAGGCAACAAACCCGGGTGTCTTGTGACATAAGGTGAGCATGTGGGCAACTGGTGTCCATATGCGCAGGCCCGGGCCTACATGTTTGTCTTTTTTCATTGGTTTCCCCCTCAGTGAACTTCATCTGAGTGATCAAAGGCCATGTTTGTCTGGCGCTGCCTATGGGACCAGGCAAATAAAAGGAAGCTTGCTATCCTTCAAGAAGAATAGGGGAATGAAGTCCTGGTAGCAGTTTTCCCCTCACCCCTCCTCATAGATGCAGTCATTCATCTCATAGATTCAGTCATCCATAGATGCGGTCACCACTGTGGTGGACAAGCAGTGTATAAATACCTGTCTAGCTGTATAGACAAGCAGCTTTTAAATGCCTGTCCAAACTGATAAAGAAAGGCCTTGATGTCCGTAAACTAATGAGGCAGTCCCATGAAGTGAAAATCCCACTTTTGGACATTAAACAAATCAATCAATGAACCCCCTGCGTACATACTCAGATCACTGAGCGCCCCCCCCCCCCTTCCCTTAAAGTAGGACTTCGGAGGGGGTTGACGGGCTTCCCTAGCCCACTTAAAAGGGTCTATATCTCCTCTTTCCTATCCCCTCAGGATGTGTGTGGTGCACATATGCGCGGGCACTGACACATTCCTCTGTTAAATTATCAACCTGTGAAGCACGGGATAGCCACTTACCGTAAACTCCCGCGTATAAGACGCGTCCTCTACGCCAAACAAAATGCTGGGGAGTCTTATAGCTTTATCTCAAGTTGGGGGTGCGTCTTATACGAGAGGTAATTTTTCTATAGAAATGTACTAATCTTACAAAAATCACCCTTAAAATGTGCGTCTTATACGCAAAAATGCATGTCCTAAGTTTGGTGTGCGTCTTATACGCGTAGTGCGTCTTCTACGCGGGAGTTTACGGTAGTGCCGCTAAAGTGCTGTAAAACACAAATCAATCAATCAATCGGAGGGGGTTGAAACCACGTATTTTGATCTGTATTTAAGGTGGTTTGTATATGAATATCCTCCTTTCTTATCAAAAAGAAACACGTGATACAAAATCATGATTGAATGAGTTCAGAAGATATTCATTTCAGTTAACCCTAAAATAGCCGAAAATTACCCAAAATTTGGTCTGAACGTACCCCTCTGCGTACACAATGCTTATGCCAAAATGACCCAAGACCCCTCCTCCTGTAAGCACAAGTATGCATTTGGCTTGACCCCCCCCCCCCCTTTGCTGCGTACATAATTAATGGATGGCCCCATACTCTGTAGTGTCGGTACATGCAAGCCGCTGGTCAGTCTAGCATCAGACGAGATGTAACAATCACTTTGCGACTTTGTCACGGCGGCGCCACATACACGTGTAGTCTGTAGAGCGTCATTAAAGGTGGCTGGCGGGGATCGATAGTTCAGCATTTGGACACCAGAGGTCTCATTTTTACATTTGCACCATGGATAAACGAAATGTGCCCTCACATGAAGGTCCCTACTCCACAGGGAAAGCTTGGCTTGGATTTGAACCCTGGATCTCCTGAAAGTAAGGCAGAGGCCCTACACATGAGCCATGGGGACTGCTGTATAATGTGACCTTCTAGGGGATGGAACATGTTAGTTTTACATCCTGGGATTGCATTGTTGACCCTTGAGTTTATTAGTCCGTGCCAGTCACCTATTAATGTTTCTGTGTGAATAATGTATACCGTATATTAACACTGATTTATTCTTAAATTGATGTATTTCCAGTTATGACGTAGTTTTCACAGCCCCTGAAGAGGACATAGTGAAAGCCTTCCAGAAATTTGATGCCAGGGTCCTGTTTTCCGCAGAGGGCTTTTGTTGGCCAGACCAAAACCTTGATGTAAGTTTTTTAATTTTTTTAATGAACAAGACACACAAAAAAAGAATACTGGTAACGTTATTATCTAGCACTAGTCAAGTGAGCTGGTATTTTCCGCATTACTAAAGTTTGTAATGAAATAATTGACTTTTCTGATTAATTTCCCCGGTTATTCTAAATTTACCTGTGAAACCTTTTTTTTGATGATCAATTATATGTATATCTTTTTTCTTCCCAGCAATATTATCCACTAGTGAAACTAACCGAATACAGATACCTGAATTCTGGAGGTGAGTTTGGTACAATTGCACCCAAATACAGGATTTAAAGTAGAATATCACTATATGATTTACCACCGACTCTTCTGTAATTGAGTGATTAAAGGAGCGTACCAAACCGAATGCTTCATTTGAAAGAAGAAAATAATGTGTGTAGAAATAAATGTGGTAAAAAAGAAAAAGTACACAATACAGGAGATACTAGTACTGCTAACGTTATTGAGGTAGAATACGTTTGTACCCTGGGATGGGGCTTGGGTGGGAGGGGGTGGGCTTATAGCCGTGGTAGTTTTGTGGGTTAGACACTTACGCCACCTGGTATTTGAAGGATGGCTGAACCATTGCCTACTGCCATCTGGTGAACAACATGTCAACTTCATTTACATTATTTCCCTGTACACCACACTACATGCCACATCACTACGAATGTGTAGTCTCCTAATTTCTTAAATTGTCACCATTTTCTCACGGTAGATATATTGTCTTACTCATCCATTACACATAATCTTCATTGTAATAACTATGAAACATTTTACACAGGATTCATGGGATATGCCACAGAGTTGTATAAAATCTTAACGTCAAAGCCAATCGCGAACAATGAAGATGACCAACTGTTCTATACTAGAATTTACCTGGATGAGGAACAAAGGGTAAGCAGAAGTGACAGCTTTAAAATTTGTACCTTAATATTGAATATAAAGAATAGTGGTGGAGAAAAAAAATTCAACTGATAACTTCTAGCAAATAGAATAATAGGTTGAGAGCACAATTATTACAAACATGACGCCCTTATCATAACTGTCGATAATAGAGGCTGCAAGACTTTGTGCGAATGGAAACTGTTAACTTGTCAATGAATATATATATATATATATATATATATATATATATATATATATATATATATATATATATATATATATATGGGTGGGGCTCCAGAAAATGTCCATTAAGCAAATTTGTCATATTTTCTTTAATAACTCTGTAATAAGATCATTTCAGGTGATATGAACAGCATGGTTACAAAGATCTCAATGAGTACTTATGTAATAACTAAGGAATAAATTATATTTTTCCTGTTATTTTCTGAATTTACCCATATTTTGCTTGAAAAATACCAAAAAATCCATGTCCCCTGAGAAAAAATGATTTTCATTCAATTTTTTTCTCTATTCACATTGTATTAACCCATTTTGCAATTAATACAACATATTTTAGAGACCCTTCTGTACATCACCGTGAATTTTCAAGAAAATTTTCAAATCTTTTCATTATCTGATGAAAATCTTTAAAAATAGAGTTTTTCTCATAAAATCATGTTTTTATTTAAAAAATGTGTTATCTATATGAATAGAATGCGTTTGAGGTAGTTTTTTGACAGTATGTAGAAGTCTGACACCCACATATTGGAGCAGATATGCAAAAATCTGAATATTTTACTGTTTTCTCTCCATAAATGAGGCCCAAAGAGGGGTAGAAAAATGACCCTTTTAAGGCTATTTTCTTTGGGGAATAATTTATTATATAAATATAAGGCATATAAAGATGAAATTCAGTTGACACTGTGTGTGGTGGGGGCCTGGAAAGGATCTTGCCATTTGATTCCGGAAATTCCACTTCAAAGTATGATAAAAGACAGAAAATTGAAAATGTTACGTTCATCAGATTTATGTTACGTTCATCGGATTCACATGGATGATTTACCTCTAATTTGCCTAATTCTTCAATAATAGTTAAAACAAATATCAATAGGGTACCCAAGTAGTGAACTGCACCAGCTAGTGTAAGAATTTTTTCAATGTAGATTATTGTTTTGCTGTAATAGGAATGCAATCATAAATGTTACGTTCATCAGATTTATGTTACGTTCATCGGATTTATGTTACGTTCATCAGATTTTTGGTGTTACGTTCATCAGACTGTTACGTTCATCGGATAAACTGATGATAGCATATGTATGGCATAAATCATCCATGAAGAAAATTTTAAACAACCTGTAAACCTGAGAAAATCAACCTAATCAGCATGGGATATGAATTTTCCAGATAGATATATTCTTTAAGGAGATATTTCATGATTTTCCCCAAAAATGTTACGTTCATCGGATTCAGGCTAATGACTTATCAAAGATAAAATCCTTTATAATGCATAAGTAGATCAAAGAAATATCTTTAGGTATAGCTAATAAAAGTGAATACAATCATTTCCAATTGTCAGTCAGTGGAACATTGTTCAATTTTATATTTTTTTGTTGTTTACAAGAATTTTTAAATGAACTTAGAGCAAATCCATCATTTTCTCAATTTACCTGATATTTTAAGCATGACACAAGATATGCGGAAACGAAGGAAAAATTTATATATGATATTCTGTGCATAGAAGAGATACATCTCTACCAGGTTCCAGTGAATATATATCATGGTATATTGTTTGAAAATCATTTTTCCACAATTTTATCTCATTTAATCAAATCTGATGAACGTAACACCCCTCTTAATGCTTAAAATATATGCATTTTGAGCTAAAAAATAGAAAATGATGGAAAAATCCCAACTTCACAATATTTAGCATTCTCATGGCTTATCACCTCCTCCACAGACATGTAAAACTATAGAAGTCTAAGGGTAATAAAAAAATTTGATCATTTTTTCTCAAAATTGGACATTTTCTGGAGCCCCACCCATATATATATATATATATATATATATATATATATATATATATATATATATATATATATATATACGATTTGGGCTTGGACAGTGCTTTTTTATGTTATAATCCACGGTTCATTATCCAGCCATAATGCACTCTGAGACCTTTTCTTCGTCTTCAAGAAGGTGCTGGTTTCAACCTGGACATGTTAATAAATTGGCGAAGCATACAAAGTCAACTATGCCATTGATTTCCATTAAAACCGTTTAGGGTTCAACAGGGAATCGATCCCCGGCCGCTGTGGCAGGAGACGAGCTAGCTGCCCACTATACCAAGCCGACCGGTGGTAGAAACCAATGCCCATGGAGGATTTGAAAAAATGTTCCAACATACCTGATGTGTACACACCTCGTTAGCATAGATTCCAATGGTGGAAGGTGGAGTTATTAACAGAGAACCATCCTTAGATATCCTAGATGAACATGTCATGCCTGATTATGCCATTTTGTTCGAAATGAATTATAATCCATTGATTTTCCATAGCGATAAGTCTCGCCACCCGCCCCGTGTGGCCATTCCTTGTCCGATGCGTATCTGACCTAGTTCTTCAGCCGAAAGTATGTCAAGTACATGCGGCACTTACCCGCTTCGTCAACATGACGAAATGGCCGTGTGTGTTGGATCGCTGTGTAAAATCATCGGATTCTTATTTATTTCGAAGAAAATGGATACAAAATGTAGGCAAACACCAACTACCGTAAACTCCCGCGTAGAAGACGCGCTGCGCGTATAAGACGCACCCCAAACTCAGCACATGCATTTTCGCGTATAAGATGCACATTTTAAGGCTAAAATTTGTAAGATTAGTACATTTCTATAGTAAAATTACCCCTCGTATAAGACACACCCCAAACTTGAAAAAATCCTATAAGACCCCCCAGGCATTTGTTTGGCATAGAGGACGCGTCTTATACGCGGGAGTTTACGGTAGAGATCATATATTTGGCAGTGCTAGAAGAACAGGACTTGACATGCTTGGATTCTACCCGAAAAGTATTTGGAAATACGAGGGTATGACGTGTGGAGTAAAAACATGGCCACGGCGGGTTGGCAAAGCAAGCGGATCGCATGCACTTATATACAGAGATGCCACTTTTCCTGGTTTTCCAGGAATTCCTGGTTTTGATCCCAAGATTTCTGTACCAAATTATGTAAAATTCCGGGGAAAATGTGTCCAAAGTCCAGTTTTCCTGGTTTTTGTTGGTCAGTGAGTGGCATCTCTGTATATAATAATGAATGAGCTCATCACAGAACACATGAGTTTGGTGGGTTACTGACCTTGGGGCTATCAACACCATACATGCCTTTATTAATAAGACAACAATAATAATTAGTTGACAAAGGTAAGTCAGTAAATTGAACAATAAAACAATAGTAAAAATTAAAAAACAAGGAAACACCTGGTGTGGTGTTACCTGTACAGGTGAGATTCGCCAACTGACAGTTGATTCAAAGTTCCTCCTTATATACTGGAGGACTGTTTACCATGACGTCATACTATGACATCATAGATACCACTACGCACTGCAAGTAGTCCCTAACCGTCCGCGGCTAATTATATATATATACACGAGTGTATATGGTACCATATATGTCAATAGCTAATTGGAGACAATGATATTTATAGGGCAATCTGGAAATCAAACTGGACATACGGGCAGAGATCTTCCAAAATCTTAATGGTGCTCTGGGTAAGTTAGTCCACAGAAATATAGTATGGATAGGCCACACCAAAAAAATAAGTTGATCTACGGATAGCCCTCTCCACATTTTCGGAAATACAAATTTTTTTTTTCTTTGAAAAAATGTCTACGGATTTCGCTCGCTTCTTTGTAATGTTTGGCAAGATTTAAAAAAAAAAAAAATTTGATCGCTCGCCTCAATTTCCCAGCAAGGAATCCATTGGACGCCAAAAAATCCTTTAAAAAAAAAAAAAAAAATTTCGCTTGCCCGCACCATTTTTTTCAAAACCAAAATCCGTAGACCAATTTATTTTTTTGGTGTGGCCATATCGTATTTCGTGTTCATACAATTGTTCCATTATATCGGTTCAGATTTTCATAGAACTTTTCAATGACTAAGAAAGTGGCCACATGCAGAATAATTATTGAATGGAAAAATCATGATGCTGTTAATATTATGAGACATAATTAATACCCCCGGTGCTTATTGTATTCTCTTAATGGCCTATACCGGTAGTAGTTAAGACTCAATATATTTTAAAAAAAAAGAAATTGGAGAACTGACTATAATATTGGATATTGTTGCATCATTAATAAATCATTTGTTGTTTCCAACTACAGAGGAGGTGCGAGTTAAGTTCAGGGGTAATCACAGTTACTTGTACAACGCTAAGACAGGCTCCATACCACTCATTGTACACGGTAATGGACCAATCAAACTGGAGCTCAACCGCCTCACTAATTACCTTGCCGACCAATGGACACCAACTGGTGGATGTCAGGTGTGCACCGAGGACGTCATCTCTATGAAGGATGTGAAGGTAACTTTTAAATTGGTATACTTGCTCCTAAATTATCATAAATAATGAAGTATAAATGTATAGATCTATTGTAGTTAGGATTCAAACTGCTTTGAAACTGAGAATTAGAGTATGTGTGGCAGATCGACCGAAATTGGAACCATTTAGTATTGGTTAAACTGTAATTTACTTTCATCAAAAACCTCTATCAGAAGCCGACCTGCCTACTTCCAAGCATTCTACAAACCCGAATAAGATTTCAAATCCGAAATTTTGGTTGGCTTCTGAGGGTTTACTGTACTGCTTGTATGCTGTAAGCTTAATTAACGAGTCCAGTATCCATAGCAACCATATCTCCATAGCAACCATGTCTTAGGTACTGGACCATTACTACCAGTGGGGTATTTATGTCTGATTAAAGTTATGTTTTCTTTAAAAACTATGGTTCAAAATACATAAATAGTGCGAGGAACTCATGTACAGCCATAACTGGCAATTGGCAAACCCACAATTGATGAATGGTTATTGGCAAATGGTAATTGGCAAGCTACAAGTGGCAAATGGCAAATGAGAAAAACAATTGGCAAATGGCAAGACGTAAGTGGCAAATCAGAATAACAATCGGCAAATGGCAAGATATAAGTGGCAAATGAGATTAACAATTAAAAATGGCAAGGCGTAAGTGACAATTGGTAAATGGCATTAAGTTATTAACAATTGGCAAATGGCAAGATATGAGTTGCAAATGGCAAATGGCAAAATGAGATTAACAATTAATAAATGGCAAGACGTAAGTGGCAAATGGCATTCAGTTATTAACAATTGGCAAATGGCAAATTGCCCATGTCGCACCAGCCTTCCATACCTTGGCATTGACCCACTTTTTGGATAGGATGGGATGGGATCCATGGGATGATGACTTGGGTTGATGACATGAGGTCATGCCATTCAGTTATTACTTGATTGACTTGACGTCAATCAAGTATTTATTACTTGATTGACTTGACGTCAATCAAGTATTTACTTCATCCAAAACCTAGCATGTTTTTGCCTATACAGTGTCTCCATGAACATTGCAAAGCTGTTACCTTATAGGACAGAGGACACTGTATGAATCTATAGTGTAGCTGGGACATTTATGAGGGTGGTCAGTAGGTGTGTTAGCCATAGGGATAGGCTATAGTAGAGGGTCCTTAGATACACCTAGCAACTGAAAACATTAACCCTTAACAGGCTGGGCTTTGTTACAGTGGTAAGTATGTTTAGCTATCCTAATGAATACAGGCCTTACATATCATGCTGCATTCCTTAAAGGGTTAGTGACTTGACAACTTGAAACAAACAAAAAGATTAGTCTTCTAGCCTTCAATAGACTTCTATAAGGCCACACTACTAAACCTTGAAAGCTCTATCTCATTGTCCCTACTCTATCCATGGCCACTAGTCATGAAGAGCTTAGTGTAATTGTTTTTCAGTCACTCTACTCCTCCACACACAGCCCAGTGACCATCTGGGCATTGCTATGTTGCATGTTTTACTTTCTTACATGAAGATCACTATAATAGTACTATGGATATTGGTGCATCATGATGCATTGCACAGCCCCTCGAGGGCATCATGATGCACTAAAACAGTGTTGGCGAGTAGACTCCTCAGCACTGCATTGATGCATCATGATACATTGCACAGCCCCTCACTTGCACAGCTCCTACACTGTAAAAATGTGTGTTAAACTTAGACTGTCTAGCTTCTCTCTCTCATCACGAACCCCCTACACTGTAAAAAATGTGTGTTGAACTTACACTGTATAGCTTTTCTCTGCCACCACAACCCCCCTCCCTACACTGTAGAAAATGTGTGTTGAACTTATACTATCTAGCTTCTCTCCATCACCACAACCCCCCTCCATACACTGTAAAAAAAAATGTGTGTTGAACTTACACTGTATAGCTTCTCTCTGCCACCACAACCCCCCTCCCTACACTGTAGAAAATGTGTGTTGAACTTATACTATCTAGCTTCTCTCCATCACCACAACCCCCTCCATACACTGTAAAAAAAAATGTATCTTGAACTTACACTGTCTAGCTTCTCTCCACCACCTTGACCTCCCTCCCTACACTGTAAAAAATATGTGTTCAGGGATCCAAGTTTTCAGAATTTTGTGGGCTTCCCTAGCCCACTTAAAAGGGTCTATATCTTCTCTTTGCTATCCCCTCAGGATGTGTGTGGTGCACATATGCCACTGGCATATTCCTCTGTGAAAATGTAGTAATGTTATTCTCGCCATGAATATGACCTTAGCTGTCGAAATGGCGTTAAAAGTTTATTACTCACTCACTCAATCAGAATTTTGTCTGATTTCAGAATTCTAAGAGCTAGAGATGCCTATAGATTTACACAGATTTCTTTTCTCAGATCAGTTTCTTGCAATATTTTACAATAAATTCAGAACTTCTTTACACTGTAAAAAATGTGTGTTGAACTTACTATCCACTATTTGTTAGCAATTAGTCAAAATATGTCAGTATTTACTCACAATTTGTCAGCAATTAGTCAATATATGTCAGTAATTACTCACTCTTTGTCAGCAATTAGTCAATATATGTGAGTATTTACTCACTTTTTGTCAGCAATTAGTCAAAATCTGTCAGTAATAATGCACTATTTGTCAGCGTTTAGTCAACATATGTCAATATATATTAGCATAATACATAGTATGTAGCACATTGAGCATAGATGTCACCAAAATTCTCAGCTGTTTCTTGTGAGAGATTGAACATGGAAGTCAACCAGTACTAGGCCTATGGCCTAGCCTTAGACATTTTTAACAATTGGCAAGTGGCAAGATGTAAGTGGCAATTGACAAATGGCAAATGAAATTAACAATTGGCAAATGGCAAGATGTAAGTGGCAATTAGCAAACGGTTAAATACATTAACAATTGGCAAATGGCAAGACGTAAGTAGCAATTGACAAATAACAAATGGCAAATGGGATGTCGCACCGGCCTTCCATACCTTGGCATTGACCCACTTTTTGGATGGGATGGGATCCATGGGGTGGGATGGGATCCATGAGATGATGTGGGGGTTGAAGACATGATGGTGATGCCATTAGGTGATTTGGATTTGGGTGACATGTTATCCTCTTGTCATGTGATGACATGGGGTGATAAAATGAGGTGATGACAGAGGATGATGGCATGAGGTGATGGCATGGACGACATGAGGTGATGGCATGGATGACATGATGTGATAACATAGGATGATGACTAGAGATGATGATGGATGACATGAGATGATGACATGGATGACTATAGATGACATCAAGTGATGACATGAGGTGATGACATTAATGACATGAGGTGATGGCATGGGATAATGACATGTGGTGATTTTATTGATGACATGAGGTGATGACATGCAATGATGACATGAGGTGATCACTTGGGGATTTGGGGTGATCACTTGGGAAGGATGATGTAGCCATCAGGATGTAGCCACCAGGACCTACCACACAGGGGATATAATGTACATAGATAGAACTAAACGACCGTGGTGTACGAGGTGGCCGATCCACCACGAGGGGGGGAGACTCCCCCCGAGGGGTGGATCGGCCACCGAGGACACCAGGGGAGTTTAGTTCTATATTTATTTTATGTTTTTAGAGGTTTAAATAAGGAAAAATTATTAAAATCCGGTACCGTAGTTCCCCGTAAAAGCGCCGGTCTGCCATTTTGAATGTTTACATGCACCCAGAACGAGGCTGCAGTGGTGGATCGGCCGCTGTGGTGGATCGGCACACGTTACGCCACTGGGGGTGTGCGGATCGGCCGTGCAATGCTATTTCAACGGGAAGAAGTTATTCACATAAAATAAAGACACTTACGAACTGCTGCCATTAAATGCTTTGTGTCCATGGTGCTGGGAATCATGGGCAAGTCACTTTGTAACTGGACTCGTTACTTTTTGGATAGAGACAAACAGCTAAGATAAAAGTTTAAGCAAACGCCACCTTGTTTTTCCAAATTAACCAGTGTATAAGCACAGGCCATTAAAATCCACCACCCTTAATATAATCAAATTGAGAACAGAAGACTCGCTGCTCTAGAGACCGATTTTTATATTTTATAATTATGATCCTTGCTTGTGTTTCAGAAGGAGGACTATCCGCACGTGTTTATAGCGCTGTTCATCGACAAACCCACTCCGTTTGTCAGTCTCTTTCTGCAAGGAATCAGTTCACTTAACTACCCCAAGGACAAGATAGACGTCTACCTACACAACACGGTGTGCTATGCTTTTGTAGAGTTGTAGCCAGCATCCCATTGCGAAATTATGTAAAGTACCGGTATTAGCTGTGTCCGAGAGGGTAGACTGAGATATAGTGGATAGATAACAGGTAGCTTTTTAGATGGGTTGGTGTCTGAGTTGTTACAATACAGTAATTATGAAGTATGCCTTTTGATATAATGATGCACCGGTAAAATCAAGTATATGATACATAAAAATGTCCCTTAGGCACAGAGGGGACTGGGTCTGTGTTATCCTCTACAATAAGAGGGTTTGAGTTATGTATGGAATATCACTAATACAAGAGGGATGGAGGCTTCTACACTTTATACTTTATGTATAACATCTAACTTGTGACCTTCAGGAGGCTCTGCACTCAGCTGATGTGGCTGAATGGTTAGATGAGGTCGAGTCTCAATACCACACTGTCAAAGTCATCAACCCTGAGGAAAAACTCAACATCTGGACCTCACGTAACAGTGCACTGTAAGTCAATCCGACATCAACAACAAAAATTGAATTGTATGAAAAAGAAAATCCATAAACCCCCAATATAAAATAGAGAGTGAAAATTCGGCATATTAATTGAAGTATGCATATGAATGATTTGCTTTATAATCTATAGTTCAAACACATTGCAGAACGGATGTGTTATCAGTTTTTATTCATCAGTAGTTGATAATAAATAAGAATAGATGCTAATCATACGAGATTCATGTTGAAGGGCTAGAGTTGGCACAACGATAATGTAATAATATCTACCCTAATTGTTTTCTACAATAATGGTTAATTGAGACGGACCTAAAGTTTATCTCGATGATAGTTCATCAAACTGAGTGAGAGGTACATTTAGGGTTGTTGATAATCACAACAACTATGTCCCCTGAACAATATAGGATTAAGTTTCTGATCTGTTCATGCCATATTTATTTGACTTATTTTGTCATTGAACAGAGAGGAGTGTGTGAAAGCAGACTGTCAGTACTTCTTCACTGTGGACGGAGAGGTACAGTTCACCAACCCAGACACTCTAATCCACCTCATGGAGGTCAACAGGTGGGTGCTTTAGTACTTTGGGAACGTTCAACAATTATGTCACTGTTAATTAGGCATTTTTCAGGACCCACCCACCCCCTTGCCACTGTTTTTGTATGGAACATATAGCGGAACCCAAAGACCCCTGTATAGAAGGTCCCCTTTCACTGTCAATTTCTAAATGTATCATGCATGAATACCTAATAGATAATGATGTTTCAGGTCCATTGTCGCGCCAGTGATGATCCGTCCGGGTAAGATGTGGGGCACCTTCTGGGGAGCACTCAGTAGGGAGGGGTACTACAAGCGGTCAGAAGACTACCCCGAAATTATTCAGAACGAAAAGCGGTATGTTTACTTATAGGAATGCTGCCAATATACCTGAAGCAGTCTACGCTGATATAATCTGTCCTATTTATAATGCTACTGCATGTACTTCACTTATGACTACATCCATTCTTTCACCTTTTTTCACATAACTTTCTCATTTTGCTTATATCGGATACTTGTTTATTTATAAAAATCCTTTGAAATAAGACTATTTTTGCAACCCTAATATATATATATATATTAGCGTTCACATATTCTATGTTATCTTCGGGAAAAGGATTACAACGACTCCGTCAACTTGGGTATCAACACTGTTTATTGCCTGGCTTCGGGCCACACCATCTAATCCGTCGGTGAATATCTCTGGTACCTTTCAACATCTAGGGCATTCCTCCTCATGAGGCTTGACCAGCGCGTAACCCGGACTGACTATTGGAGAAACACAACTATATATATGCTGGCCGTTCCCCTGACGCTGACACCGTTGGCACGGTGCCAGCCCCGGTGGACCGTTTCCCCGAACACCGATAGGCAATGTTAGCTCCTAATGTGACTCCATGATCGCCAGCTTCCACGCCCCCATGCCAGGATGGTTTATATATAGTTTTAATTATATGTATCCCTTCAATTGCAGTGGCTTATGGAATGTGCCACATATAGCCTACACCTTCCTGGTGCATGGCCACCTGCTGCCACGTCTAAAGGGCAGCTTTAAGTATCAGGACCTGGATGCTGACATGGCATTCTCCAGACACAACAGGGAGAAGGTATTCTTTCATATAAACATCAATTGTATTCTTTCACGTAAAAATTAAGTATCCCCCTCCATTAGATAAAGGGTTTCCTCTACTCCACAGATGGCAGAGAGACTATTTTCTTTCACACAAATTCAATTGTATACTTTCACATAAAAAAATCAATCAAGTATCTCCCTTCTTTTGATAAAGGGGTTTCAGTTCTTCAGATAGAACAGAGAGGAGGTATTCTTTCAAATAAAACAAAAAGAACAATTAAGTTTCCCCCTCCATTTAATAAACTGTGTAGACATAGCTGCATTCGGGGAAATAGGCACACAGTGGATTGGGCTTCCTCCTTTTCATTTACAACTGGGAATGATCGAACTGTCATTAATGCCTGCTTTAAGGATACCATCTTGATTATAAAGTGTAAATTGAAGGCTAATTGTGTAAATGGAAATTTAACCTACCAGTAAAATATCAAAAGAAAGGTCTTGGGTCCCCCTTGTGGATCCAATGAGAACTAAAACCCGTATAAGACGTGCCTTATATGCGGGAGATTAAGGTACTTGAGATTGGTTATTGTAGTTTGTAAAGCCATGAAAAACAAAAACCTGATGGAGAAGGTATCTTTAGATACTACTAATAATAACTTTTTCTTTTATTAACTGTAGGGTATCTTCATGTACGCAGACAACCAAAGGGATTTTGGTTATCTCACTAACCCAGACTCCTATCCTACTGTAAACCTACACAACGACCTGTGGGAGATCAAGGACAACAGGAAGGTATGCGTCTTAAGATTCTCGACATCATGACATCCTTTCTGTGCTTAGGGAGTGATCATTTTTTTAACAGCATGGGGTGGACCAGGTTGCTGCAGACATGCGAAAAAAAACTTCCCCGCCTCCTTAGGATGTAAATTTGCATGTCCCTTCTTGGAGAGGTTCAAAAATCACACACCAACACGCCAATTCAATTAATAGTAATGCACAGCCGTTTTCACTGAAAACACATAAATAATGGTAACCCCTCCACTCACACCCACTACGTCCCATTATTAAGAAATAATTTCTTCCTTAATGATTGGTATTTACTCTTGAGAGGGATGATTTTATCCACATTGAAACTAATTATTAAATAGTTTCAACTTGGCAATAATAAAAGCTCGCTTTCATATTTCCAGTCCTGGGAGCGCAAGTACATCCACCCAATGTATTGGCACTACCGAGAGGAAGACACAGAGGTACCTGAGCCCTGCACAGATGTGTTCAGGTTCCCGATAGTCACCGACAAGTTTACAGATGAATTGGTAGCACAGTCAGAGCACCATGGTGGCTGGTCGGATGGTTCACATAAGGTATGTCCAAGCTATTATCATTTATAGTTTATCAATAAATTACTACCGTAAACTCCCGCGTATAAGACGCGTCCTCTACGCCAAACAAAATGCTGAGGGGTCTTATAGGATGTACTGAAATTGGGGGTGCGTCTTATACGAGGGGTAATTTTACTATAGAAATGTACTGAATTTACAAAATTGGTACCTAAGAGGTGCGTCTTATACGCGAAAATGCTTCTCACAAGAAGGGGGTGCGTCCTATACGCGCACTGCATCTTCTACGTGGGAGTTTACGGTAGTAAATTGTATTACATTATTTCAAATGTAAGTGTATCACACTCTTTGCTCTGTTTACAGGACCCGCGGCTAAGTGGAGGCTATGAAAACGTTCCCACAGTCGACATTCACATGAACCAAATGGGATGGGAGACGCAGTGGCTCACCTTCCTCGCTGACTATATCGCACCCATGGCAAACAAAGTCTACAAAGGCTACAACTCTGAGGTACGTTGTCCACCAACTTGTATAAATCAGGAAAATACCTGTCATAGTTAAAGAAAAAAGGTAAATATCCCCTGAAGCTAAACTTAAATGCAATCTACCCATTCAAAATAACAATCCGCTTGACGTTTTCATTTCCCACAGGCCCGGGCTACTATGAACTTCATGGTACGGTACAAGCCCGGAGAACAAGATCGACTGCGGCCGCACCAGGACACCTCCACCTACTCACTCAACATAGCACTCAATAGACCAGGCATCGACTTTGAGGTGAGAATATAGCAGTTTCTTTTTCCTTTTGTCACATACATAATTTGATGTGCCTTACATGGACACATGCATGTTAATTTCTGATGAAGAAGAAAAGAAATTACATGTAGCAGAAAAATTATGAAATTCTGACTTGAAGTGGAATCGTTTCAATGCTAAGCCACCAAGTCTTTCGATTTCAATGGAGAAATATGAGCTCAACATAGCATGTCCAAAGGGAACCAATACCGAGGACTTAGTTTCTGTTATTTTACCCTAGAAACCATTCACAGACTTTAATTTTTGTTGCAGGGAGGAGGTACCCATTTCTTGCGGTATAACTGTACAGCGCACAACCGGAAGGGCCAAGTAGTGATGCACCCAGGCCGCCTTACCCATATGCACGAAGGCCTCAAGACCACCAAAGGCACCAGGTACATTATGGTCTGTTTTGTAGACCCATAATGGGAAACATAAGCTATATTAGGATACACTATATTAAGACCTGCTAACATGACAAAGTTTTGACACATCCCTAAACTATTATTAGGACCTGCTATCTTGAGGGAAATGGGGCACATCCGTATCTTTTTCATAGGATCTGTTATCATAATGATTATGGGACACATCTCTGTGTGCTTATAATAATGAGGAAACTGGGATACATATACCCCTTCTCACATACATCCTCTTGATTCTATGAACTGTTATCATGACAAATGTGTGACAGAAGTATGGTAATATTTAGATTCTAAAAGGCTTAGTGACTGCATGGGTATGAGATCTTTGACAGGTGATACTTCCTATATGCTGACATTTGTCACTGGTGATGGAATGTCAGTATCAATGAGTAAAGAACTGCACTATCTATATATTACACCTATTAAAACCCTGAAATGTGATAAGTTTTGGTGAGCAACAAGTATAAATGTGTTCCATGAAAATGTATTTGCTGTAAGCAACCAATTGTAGCACTTAGCATATCTTTAGGAACTATATGGTGCAGGCTGAGCGTACTTAAAAGGGGATTGACATTGTCAAATAGATGAAGTTTTTCTCTGTGTGTTTGTTAGATTTGCAATCATCTGGATTGGATATATAATGATAGGATATGAAGCAAAAGAGGACCCTTTTACATGCCTAGGTGTATCAAGGCACCATCTTTTAACTGTCAGTCGAGAGATTGTCGCGTGAAGGGATTTTTTAAACAACTTCGTTAATAGTATCATGCTGGCCCTACCATGTTGATAAACTCTCCTGCAGGGTCGGTATGATGTACTAATGAAGTGCCTGTGAGTACTCCTACTGGCGCCCTCCTACTTAGCGGCCTTTACAGTTGTGATAATGAATGTATTCTACCACTGAAAGACTTGAGTCAAAAGTACTTAAAACTATAGACTGACACCCCAAACATCATACTGATGCAACATCATGCCCTGTCTTTTTGTACTAAGAAGGTACATCTCCAATCTTTTGGTACATCATATCGGTGCAATATTACCCCCTCTACCTTTTGCAGGGGTAGACACTAACACTGGCCCAGTAGCCAATGGCCAGTGGTTTGGGCTGCGGGCCAGTGATTATTTCTAGATTTCCTTTGAAATTGGCCATTTGGCCAGTAAAATATTTGAAAATACATTGCCCTATACCAGACTAGTGGCCCGGGTGGCCAAATGCCGAAAATGTTAGTGTCTACCCCTGTTTTGTATTAAGAAGTCTCTTGAAAAGCAATTATTGAAGTTATTTAAGTTACCTTTACTTCTCTTCTTACATTTTATAAAGCTTAGCCTGTCTTATACCGTCTCAATGACCCCTCCCCGCCCATCTTTAATGTCATAATATTATAACAATGGTGCTACACGTATTTAGACATTGATGTCCTTTCAAATAAGACGTTGATATATCATGTAAAGTGCTAGACATATCTGGACGCACTAGTATTTTTTTATAGATGTACTTCTTATTGAAGTGTTTATTATGACTGGTGAAGGCCAGAGAGCTGTGGTATAATAAGATATAAACTAACCCCAAATCATTATACCATAAGAGATTAACCATATTTAATTTAGTGTGTTAGAAACTTTTTGATTCATGATTATCTTAAGCCATGGTTTAAGGACACATGTACTGTCTTGTCACATTTAATGTTAGGGCTGGGTTCTAAAGTGCTACGAGTTGGATAGCTCATATGCACCAAAAGTAGACTTTGGATAAGCACCTGTAATGTATCGGTAACCGAAGAAATTATTGCTCCAAATCTATTAGCAGTAAGTTGCATGATTAGGACTATACGGTATATGGTGAATGTGTAAAACATATATAAGAGTTATAGTAAATATACGATTCAATTTTTGAATATTTCAAATAATCTGATTAGTTTATGTACTAACCAGGTAAGCAAGGCAGACCTGAGTAAGGCTATGGTAAAGCAATAAAAATCATATCTAGCCTTCCCCCTCCCCATTGATATGAATCTAAATGTACACCTAGGCTGTTTTATGTTCAATGACTGTCATCAGATCCTTGCATAATGTTCTACTCAATGACTTATTGCATTTAATATTGAAATGAACAACGAGATAGTATTAGATTGATACAACTCATTTATAGATAAGCTGGGTTTTTTTTGTGTCTCTTGACTTGTATACATTTTACATATCTGCCATATAATCTGTACCTGAACATTTAATGGTAATGCCCCACCAAATGATACCGAGGGAATATTTTATCATGATAGAGGTTTGACTCAAGTAGATTTTGATTTATGTAGATGAATAGATTTACAGTCATGTACCAGAAAGATGCGGAAATACAAAAAAAAAAAATCCATTTTCTTTTAAATGTAAGCCTTTTGCTTTGTATATTTAGTCTGGTATGAATATGTCTATGTACTGAATTATATAAAAGGCACTCATCTGAGTGAGATCTACAATGTACCCATTTGTACACATCTGACTTTGTTCTTCACATTGACGGGCCTCCCTAGCCCACTTAAAAGGGTCTACTTCTCATCTTTCCTATCCCCTCAGGATGTGTGTGATGCACATATGCACGGGCACCGATACATTCCTCTGTGAAATTGTGTAATGTCGTTCTCGCCATGAATATGTCCTTAGCTGTCGAAATGTCGTTAAATATCTATTACTCACTCACTCTTCACAATGATATAACATGTATTCACAGAGTATGACATGGGTGACACTTGTAAGTAAGAATTAGTCGATATTCAATAGGGGACAAAACTAATCTCTCTGTATTTAATACATGCCATTCATAATGAAACTCAATGAAATTTCTGATACGAATAGTCCTCCTCTATATTCTACCAGAAAACGACAGGGTTGTTATATGAGACAGAGCCAAGAGGTGTGGCTTATATCACATTCTAAAATCTGTCTGCTTATATATAATAAGTGGGCTTATAGAAATTACACCAATTCAGGTTATACATTATATGCGAGGCTTAACAGTATTTAAGGTAAAGCCCAGGGCCTATATAGCAAAGTGTCTTAATACACATAGATTTGACATTAATACAAATGGGAAGACCAGCAGAGGCATTTTGCTCCTGTGAGTAGACGTTCCCTATAATACGTACAGTTTAATTCTCAGCCTGCAAACGAAACTGCCTGAGGCAAATTATCTTTCTATGTACTATTCATAGATGCGACCTAGGCCTGCAGAGAGAGGGTTCCCACTGGTCAGTCAAACCTGTTTTTCTCTAACTCTTCTTTAACCAGATGCGCATTTCTGCGAGTAAATCGCCGATTTTTGGCACCCTGTCTCTCCCTCAAGAATGGGTGGAATTTCTCAATATTTTCAGGTATTGCCCTTTGGCATGGGGTCCCTATATATTTCAAACCATTACTGTTATCTCCCGCGTATAAGGCGCGTCTTATATGCCAAACAAAATTATGCTGAGTCTTATATGTGGGAGGGACATTGCCTTGAGTTTGGGGTGCGCCTTATAGGGGGGGGGGGTATTTTTACTATAGAACAGTACTAAAGTAACAAAAATCTGCCCTTAGAGGTGCGCCTTATACGTGAAACAGACCTCCCTGAGTTGGGGGTGCCCCTTATAGGTGAGGTGTGCCTTATACGCGAGAGATTTCTTTGCTGAGATATGGTAAGCTTCTAAACATGGTTGAGAAAAGTTTGGGCTGATTTTAATGAGTATTTATGGCAAAAAAATCATGAAAAAGGTAAAATAATTATTGCATTTTTTCAACCAAAAAAAAACTACTTTTAGTAATTTTTCATGAAGAAAAAGATGGTGCCAACGATTTTGGTGGATTCCTGACCAAATCATTGGTTACCATGGCAATAAACATACTAAAAATAGCAATTTTTCATAATTTGGTTGCCATAACCAAATGGAACAGGTACCATGTAATTCAAAAATATTCAACAATATCTACCATGTGCCTTTTAATTCATGTCAATTGATAGAGGGAGTCCTAAGATACCATCATTTGAAGTTTTGTGAAATCATCATTTTGCAGAAGATATATGCTCCCTTGTCAGAGGAGATACAGATAATTAGGATTGCATCCATTTTTGTCCATAATTATGCTTACCTTGGGCACTCATTACTCAGCTTCTAGTAGGAATATCAATACAATTCAAACAGTATTTGAAAGATAATGACTTCTCCTAGAGGCCGATTTTAAGCCAAAAACAATTTGGTAGAAGAAGAGTTAAAGGTCAGTAAAGGATCCCGCTTACCAGGAATAACATGTGTTCAAAGTTTTTGACATCATTTGAAAACTTACTCTTTCTGATTCAGATGAAATTTACATTTTGCTTGAGCATTTTTCTGCCCTACTACACTCCCTTTTGTTTTAATCATACAACACAATGTCTTCCTCCATTGTATGGAGTGTACATGCGCTAAGGGTAAGATATTAGTCATAACCTAACTGTATTGTAAAACATCATTACTAAAATAGCAGGCATGCTAATCAGTAGAGATACAGCCCTTCAACCCTTGGTGCCACTTGTTGTTTTCCCACATACTCCGCCAAATATGTTGGGTTTTTTTTTTACTGCTTTATTTTCGCCCACAGATGAGGCATACATCATGACGTGTGCTATGTAGTTCTGCTCATGGGTGCCATGGAATAGGTGAGACATGGGACCACGGGCATAGATAGCCACATCCTCACCACCATGTGTCTCCATGCGTAAAGGTACCCTGGCCGGCTGTTTGTAGTCTTTGTCTCCTGGTAGTAAAATGAGAATAGTTATCAACAATTCAGTGACCATTATTTTGATATAGGTGTATGAACTGTGTGTTGTCACCGGGCCATGAGAACATGTTCTCAATGGCCCATTTACATCGTGCAGGACAGGACGTCTCCATCCAAAAACAGCCAAAATGCTGTGTACTATAGAACAGCTACAGAAATCGTCCAGGGTAGACTTAGCACAGTCAGTTTTCTATTTTGTTTTACTGATTTTTTTACAGATTCAAAAGCAATTCTACTCAAAGGCCAACTTTCTGGGTGACCTGTGCAAGTTTACCACACCTCCTATTACCGACACAGAGGGCCGCATGCCTCATTGACAGCTTCATGAAATCAAGAAGCATTAGCTGTATGGGCGTCATTAGCCCCCTACACCCCTAGCAGTAGTACATCTAATTATGTCCACCACCACCACACTCAGTCCATAGTATGAGTTTTAATTAGCGCGGCGACTAGTGAGTACTACTCATGAGATGAGTAGACTAGTGTATGGTTCACAGTCGCCACGCTGTAAGGAATAGGGAGGCCTTGCAATCTATTTTTGCTTGTGGCTCCCCTGCTATGGACTATTCCTGCTCACTATTCTAATGTAATAACAACAGTGTGTGTACTTTACTTATCAGTGAAGGAATTTTCAGAATATATCTCATACTTTTGATTTTGTTCGCAGATAAGACATTTCATCATTTGGAACCCTATGGCAGATTAGCATTAGAGCATTTTAAGATTCAGAAATGCATCTCTGTAGCCTTTGTTTTAGAATTGTTCGTTCTGAAACTACTTTATATATGTAGTACAGGTTTCATCTTAGTGGGTTATGGTACAATTGGATCATATTTTCTGTTTTTGAACAAAGTATTCACTGTTAAAGATCTCTATGGAGAATTCAGTGCTAAAGTGTGTGTTGCCATATGTGCATTTTTGTAAATCAGGGGAGGTTGAAGTGTAAGGACACCTTGTGGTACTGCTACATTCTTTTCTGTGTAAACGTTTTTAGTTTACATTGAAATAATACTTTCTCCGAATATGTATCTGCTATCGGTGATGAGACATTAATTACTCCTTTCATTATATAAACAATTTTGTGGAAGACTGAAAACATACATGTACAAAGGTACTTGCACTGTGCTCCCCCTGTACAGAGAGGTGGAGTGATCTGGCCGGTTTGCTGACCACTGGCCCTGATGAGGTACAGACCTATTATAAGGTGATTGGCAGTTGGGTGTGTGTGTGGAGGGGTTGAGACATAGCAGGCTCCTGGTGATCTGAGACAGTGTACACTCATAATGACACAGCTGTTGACTATGGCATTGAACATTGAATAAGACAGGTCCCTGTGACAGCTGAGTGAGGTGCATGCAGAATGAATAGTCTACAGGCTATTAGTACATAGCTGCAGTGGGTAGTTCAGGTTGAATTTGTGTTATATACTACCAAAAGCCCAGATGATAGTATGCCCTATCTATCAGTCTCACCAACTGAAACTAGGCAAGATTACAAGTCGCCGTGCCATGTCTCACAGGACTATTCACTACTATTGTATTAAAATCTACAACACTATGGTTTTATTGTGTCTGACGCCTACAGCCCTCAGGTACATGTAATAGTGTCCACCACCACCACACCCAGTCCATAATACGAGTTTTAATTGTCTCTGATGCCTACACCTGTACCTTGCTTTAGTGGTGCATTGACGCATGTTTGATACACCCCTACAAGCCTTGTTACTCACCAGGGCTGCATCCATGCATCATAATGAAGAAAGGGCAAAGTACACTAAACATAAGTTTGATACACCCCTACAACGTCCGGTTACTCACCAGGGCTGCATCCATGCATCATAATGATGAAAGGGCAAAGTACACTAAACATAAGTTTGATACACCCCTACAACATCTGGTTACTCACCAGGGCTGCATTCATGCATCATAATGAAGAAAGGGCAAAGTACACTAAACATAAGTTTGATACACCCCTACAACATCTGGTTACTCACCAGGGCTGCATCCATGCATCATAATGAAGAAAGGGCAAAGTACACTAAACATAAGTTTGATACACCCCTACAACGTCTGGTTACTCATCAGGGCTGCATCCATGCATCATAATGAAGAAAGGGCAAAGTACACTAAACATAAGTAGGGCCTCCCTAGCCCACTTAACTCTTCCTTTATCAGAGTATTTCAGGGCAAATTCTTGGGTTTTAGTTTATAACATAAACTCTCAAAAAACGCTGGAATTGTGTGAATATTCAAATTAGAAGGGAAATGGTGACGGGTTAAGCTAGGCCAATCAGTCATATAGAAGAACACCCAAGTTTTCTCTATCTAGTTTGATTACTGAGATATATCATCATAAATCTGGTGATATGATTAGTAAAGTTGATCTTATGAGTTCACTTCAAATTGCATTTTCTCAGCACTCCCTGTATCAATTGCACTGATATAAAGTGCATATTTTAGTTAATATTTAGATTTGTTGGAATTTTGGCGGATAATGAATTTTGGAAGACATTATTTTACCGTTACCATGGCAACCATAACCATGCAAAATCAACATTTTTTCATATCTGTTGCCATGGTAACCAGCCAAAATGGTCAAAATACACTAAAATTGCCATGCCATTTTGTTGCGCATGGAAAAATATACAAAGTCATTTTCACCAAAAAAATAATACCATTTGACATTTTTTCATGATTTTTAGCCTAAATATTGATTAAACCAATGAAAACTTTGGACGTTGTGAAGAACCCAACTGCAGCTACTTCTGACCAAAAAATTGAAGAGTTTCAATGGATTTTGTGGAAGTTATAGTGTACTCAAAATCGGCCAAACTACGCATTAATGCGTAGTTGGTAAAAGAAGAGTTAAAAGGGTCTATATCTCTTTCCTATCCCTCGGGATGTGTGTGGTGCACATATGTAAAAGAAATAGCCATTGATTCAATTGTGCATCCTGCCTTGACTGGTATTTGTCAAAATATGTCAGTATCTATGGACTATTTGTCAGCAATTAGTTAATATATGTTAGTAATTATTCAGCAATTAGTCAATGCATGGTAGTAAATACTTACATTTTATCAGCATTTAGTCAATATATGTTAGTAATTGCTCACTATTATTTTTGTCAGCAATTATTCAATATATATTAGTAATTACTCACTATTTGTCAGCAATTTCTCGAGTCTTAAACCTGATCAATCGGCCCTTACAGCTTTGCTGTATATTTCACTGTTGATTTCAAAGTTAGAATACATCGTCTATGAAATCTTTGGAAAACATATTACACAAATATTAAGTCCTGATAATAACTACAGTCCTGGCGTCCTCGTATCTAGTGGACACATCCATCCATTAATGTGTAATGGAGTTTCCTCGCAATGGATCCCCCTGTGGAGTGGGGATCTTCATGTGAGGGCATGGAGGAGCAGAATAACTTCATTGGGAGTCCACGAAGGAGGAATTCTCCTTCCATTCTACCTGTGGGCATACCAGATTCGTAAAAGGCGACAAATTTCGGGTTTCTCGTGGCTTTGGGTGAGCATGTGGGCAGCTGGTGCCCATATGTGCGGGCCCGGGCCTACATGCTTGTCATTTGCCATGGTTTTCCTCCTCAGTGAACCATGTCTGAGTGATCAAAGGCCGTGGTTTGTCTCACCCTGCCTATGGGACCACGCAAATAAAAGAACACTTACTATCATTCGATTAGATTAGGGGAATGAAGCCCCGGTAGCAGTTTTCCCCCTCAACCCTCCTCATAGATGCAGTCATTCATCTCATAGATTTGGTCATTCATAGATTCATGAGTCGACCTGTGCAATTGTAAATTACCTTATTTGATAATTTCTGTATAGAAATTTAGTCAAATTACAACTGTTTTATATTTCCTATATGGACACATTATTCATCTTAATTATAAAAGTGTATACAAAGCTTTGTTTTACTATTTTGTCATAATTTGTTGGTTTATTTTTTTCTTATGAGACTGGTCGTAACAGGGTGATACTACCCTCTGCCCAGGCATGCACCAATTCAACCCGCCCTCCCCTCTCAAAACTCGCCTAGAGCTACGTGATAATAGCCTGTACACTGTCCAGTCAACATGCACCAATTCAACCCGCCCTCCCCTCTCAAAACTTGCCTAGAGCTACGTGATAATAGCCTGTACACTGTCCAGTCAACATGCACCAATTCAACCCGCCATCCCCTCTGAAAACTTGCCTAGAGCTACGTGATAATAGCCTGTACACTGGCCAGCCAAATTGCACCAATTCAACCCGCCCTCCTCTCTCAAAACTTGCCGAGAGCTACATGATAATAGCCTGTACACTGTCCAGCCAAATTGCACCAATTCAACCCGCCCTCCCCTCAAGGATTGTACAGTATAAGCTTCTTGCTCCCCTCTCAAAACTCGCCTAGAGTATAAGTATAATCTACTGACACCTAGGGACTAGTGGAATCTGAACAATAGAAATGTAATACCCCTCCCCTATCTTCCTATGGCATGAATCAAGTCGTTCAATGGAGGCAGCCATTGCTTGATCACATGCTTAAACCTTTTAGATCCAAATGCTAGTTACCAGTGCTTTATCACTGTTGATAAGCTTTACACATCAATACCTGCAGCCACCCGGGGCACAAGCCCTGTTTGCACTGAATGGATGTCTTTCCATTTCTCCATTCTCTGGTGTTTGATTGAAAATGTTGACGTCATTCTGTGTTTGAATTTGTGTTTTAATCTGGATGTTTTTATGGATGGCATAATGCATTGATGCACACTTAACCCTTTATGGATGGCATGACACATTGATGCACACTTAAACCTTTATGGATGGTGTGATGCATTGATGCACACTTAACCCTTTATGGATGGCATGATGCATTGACACATGCTTAACCCTTTGTGGATGGCATGATGCACTGAAGCACAGTTAACACTTTATGCATGGCATGATGCATTAATGAACAATTAAACCTTTGTGGATGGCATGATGCATTGGCACATCCTTAACCCTTTATGGATAGCATGATGCATTGATGCACAGTTAACCCTTTATGGATGGCATGATGCATTGATGCACAGTTAACCTTTTATTTATGGCATGATGCATTGGTGCATGCTTAACCCTTTATGGATGGCATGATGCATTAATGCACAGTTACACCTTTTTGGATGGCATGATGCATTGGCACATGCTTGACCCATTATTGATGGCATGATGCATTGATGCACAGTTAACCTTTTATTTATGGCATGATGCATTGGTGCATGCTTAACCCTTTATGGGTGGCATGATGCATTGATGCACAGTTAACCCATTATGGATGGCATGATGCATTCATGCACCCTTAACCCTTTTTTTGATGGCATGATGCATTGGCACATGCTTAACCCTTTATGGATGGCATGATGCATTCATGCACAGTTAACCCATTATGGATGACATGATGCATTCATGCACCCTTAACACTTTATTGATGGCAGGATGCATTGGCACACGATTAACCCTTTATGGATGGCATGATGCATTAATGCACAGTTAAACCTTTATGGTTGGCATGATGCTTTGATGTGTAGACCAATTTTACTTCATAAAGAAAATATGTAACTGTATCCCATGAGGTACATGGAAAGCCGTCCCCTCGGGACGATTGTACCCTAATAAAGTAATAATAATAATAATTGATGTACAGTTAAACCTTTATGGATGACATGATGCATTGATGCACAGTTACCCCTTCATGTATGGCATGATGCATTGATTCACGCTTAACACTTTATGGATGGCATGATGCATTGATGCACAGTTAACCTTTTATTTATGGCATGATGCACTGATGCACAGTTACTCCTTTATTGATGATGTCAACGAACCGTTACAAGTCGATGTTGTAATGAACACTGAATCCAGAGAAGTTCTTTGATCCTTGTTTATTGCATGATGACAGAGTGTACATATAGGTGATAACAATGATACACTTGCCAGCGTGCAGGCTCTGCCCCTAAGCTCCTAGCTCAACCTGTCATAGGTCCTAGATGTTAGGGAGGTTGTACATGGTATAATGTAAGTAGGAAAATATGAGCTTAGAATAGATGATTGGGAGCTGCTCACCAGGTCTTAAATACTAAGGTGAGCAGCTCACAGGGTGATGAAATGTCCTGGTAGGAACTGGTCAGAACTGATGGGTCTGATCAGATCTGATGCGTCGCCATACCCGGTAATGATTCTATTTATAGATGGACCAATCAGGACGAAGGGAGGTTGTGGAATTTCCCTGCATCCTAGAAATGCGTCCACAGGTATGTCGGTATGTTGTGATACTCCCAGTGAGTCAGTGCCCAGAAATAGGATGGTTCCGGCTCTCACAGCATCCTGGTATGGGTGCTGTAAGAGCAGCTCACTGTACACACTGGGGGGGGGATTGAGCTGTGAGCTTGTGATCAGGTCCTGAGCGTATATGGCGAAGTATTTTATAAATGTGTAAAATAATGAATAATACCCAGAATGGTCCATTGACAATGACATGATGCATTGATACACAGTTACCCTTTATGGATGGCATGATGTATTGATACACAGTTAACCCAGCATTTAGTCAATATATGTTAGTAATTGCTCACTATTTGTCAGCAATTATTCAATATATATTAGTAATTACTCACTATTTGACAGCAATTAGTTAATATATATCAGTATTTACTCACAATTTGTCAGCAATTAATCAATATATGTCAGTACTTAGTCACTCTATATCAGCAATTATCAATACATGTCAGTATTTGCTCACAATCTGTCAGCAATTAGTCACTGTATAAGTTAACTGAGGGCGACTACATATACCGGTTAACTACTACCGGTAGATATTATATTAGATCGTCTTCATAGGCAGTACCGGTATACTTCCATTATAATATATGATAAGGTGGTTACCATGGATACCACATATACCTGTTAATTGGTACCGGTAGTTTATCATATTAGATCGTCTCAAGGGTAGTTACCGGTATATTATCATTATAATTATTAAGAAGGGTAGATTATTATATTAGATCGACTTAAGGGTAGTTACCGGTATATTACCATTGTAATTATTATGAAGGAGTTGCTATGGAAACTACACGATGTATACAGGCTGTGATAATAATAATTGAACAGAGACATGTGTTTGGTGGAATTGATCTGAATATACAAACTGGCCAACCACCCGGCAAACACATAGAACATCACGCAGTAATAATTATTACACATTAACAGCTGGTAATACATCAAGTTTCAACAAGTCACACTTTAATCATGCAAGTACTTATACACACACTTCTATTTCCAGTTAGAGCGCTTCATTATATCCTTTACCAACAGGCCAATTGACTTTAAGAAGGTAGCTCCACCATGATGCAGTGAGTGGGTACTAACATTCTCATTTACTAAGCCAACTTTGACAGATACAAATTTCAAGCGCATGTTCACATTATCAATCCTGACAAAACATTTGCTGGACAGAACGGAGAGGAATCATTGTGCAGGAGGTATATATCATAGGGATCATGGCCAAACTGGTCCGTCTTAGATGTCCTAATGTGAAGTTTTACATAATCATTAGTTAATACAACATCCTTTACCCTGAGTGAATGGACAGAGTCCACTACATGGCAACACCTCAACACTCCCCTAAACAGTACCAGAATGGCACAATAGAACACCCTATCTAACCTCAGAGTCATATTCAGGGTTGACAAAATTTTAAACATGTCAACAGTGGTAATGGGGTATTTAACAACTTTGGTTAAACTTTGACAACGCTCAATACCATCTAGTGTCTTTTTCAGGATAAAACTACCACTGTAGTCAGGGTGACCATGCAACTTCTGGAAATACCACACAGCAGAAATTTCTTAAAGAGACTGGCTTCATCTTATCAGCGAGGTACGTGGCATACAAGGAAGCCTGGGATGGTAAACATGGGTATACCTTAAGAGAAATTTTTTTACAAAATTTCTTATACCGTTTATATTGCTGTTTCCTGGTATATGGCAACACCCGAGTTCACACATTTCTCCTGTTTTCTTAACAGAGACCTCAATCTGAGATCTAAAAAATTAGATACACATGGGTTAAGTTTACACCCTTCAGGTCTATTAAAGGCATAGCATGGATTTTTTGAAGAGGTAACCTTCTTTGTGACTGGTTTACTGGATTTTGCCAACTTCTGAGCAGTAAAAGTACCATCATAGCTAAGATGAGAATGTCTGAATTTTCCACTGTTTCAAAGGCCTTAATACCTCTCGTCTGCCCTATCTTTAACACTTTTGTCGTAAGAGCTAAGAGTATAGATTTTGGTGGCACTTTTTTCAAGCAACATTTCAATGTGATCTGGAATAAATTGAATATCCTCTCCCTGCTCATACTTGACACTCATTAGACAAACATTGACAATCAAAAGTCTTTCTAAGTTGTCAATGTTTTGTTCATGGCCCAAGAAGTTCTTCTGGTCAAACTCACCCAGGGGTTTTTTGGTCCTACGCCTTGATCTTGACCTGGAGACAGATGAAGAAACTGTAGAACTTGATTCTGACCTGGACCTCGACCCATAGCAGTGACTTGGCCTTGACCTGGTGTCTCGATCGGATGTTTTCTCCGTAGAAATTCTGTCAGCAGTGGCGCCATCTGAAGATAACTCGTCTAACTTCGCTAGAATTGATTCCAGGGTTGTCTCAATTGTCTCCGTCCGGGTTTTCAGTTCCGCGATGTCATCAACGGGCATTTGGCCGGTGGGCAGCCCAGTATCAACGGGCAAAGGAGGCACCTGCCCCCTTTTCGACCTCCTGCAACCGTCCGGGGATCCTAAGTCAGGCTCTGGTGTCTTTTTGTTTTTTTTTTGGCCCATTTTGACCAAAATTTCGGCGATCAACGTTGCCAGGTTAGAAAGACACTTTTGAAATTGTATTGCCCTTAATCAACCTTGGCAGCCGGAAATAATATAATTTAAAAATTAAAATATGTGCCAACCCCCAACACAGGGGAGTTGTGCACTGTATGAGTGCGTGGGCCAGACTGACGAGTTCCTTGATACCGGGGGGAGTATCACTTGCTGTGTTAATTATATGAATATACACGTGTGTATATAGTCCCATAACAAAGAAATAGCCATTGATGCAATTGTGCATCTTGCCTTGACTGGTATTTGTCGAAATATGTCAATATCTATGCACTATTTGTCAGCAATTAGTTAATATATGTTAGTAATTATTTACTATTTGTCAGCAATTAGTCAAAACATGGTAGTAGTTACTTACATTTTATCAGCAATTAGTTAATGTTAGTAATTATTCACTATTTGTCAGCAATTAGTCAAAACATGGTAGTAGTTACTTACATTTCATCAGCATTTTGTCAATTTATGTTAGTAATTGCGCAATATTTGTCAGCAATTAGTCTATATATCAGAAATTTCTCACTATATGTCAGCAATTATTCAATATATATTAGTAACTACTGACTATTTGTCAGCAACTAGTCAATATATATCAGTATTTACTCAATTCGTTGGCAATTAGTCAACATATGTTAGTACTTAGTCACTCTATATCAGCAATTATCAATACATGTCAGTATTTACTCACAATCTGTCAGCAAATGGTCAATATATAACAGAGAAATAGCCATTGATTCAATTGTGCATCTTGCCTTGACTGGTATTTGTCGAAATATGTCAGTATCTATTATTCACTATTTGTCAGCAATTAGTCAAAGCAAGGTAGTAATTACTTACATTTCATTAGCATTTAGTCAATATGTTAGTAATTGTTCACTATTTGTCAGTAATTAGTCAATATATGACAGTATTTACTCACTATTTGTTGGCAATAAGTCAATGTATGTTAGTACTTTGTTATTCCTACACTGTAAAAAATGTGTGTTGAACTTACACTGTCTAGTTAAAATATGTCAGTGCCTAGTCATTATTTGTTAGCAATTAGTCAAAATATATCAGTAATTAGTCACTATTTGTCAGCAAATAGTCATAATATGTCACTAATAGTCACTGTTTTTCAGCACTTAGTTAAAACATGTCAGTACTTAGTCACTATTTGTCAACAATTAGCCAAAATATATCACTACTTAGTCACTATTTGTCAGTAACTAGTCAAAATATGTCAGTAGCTCCATACTATCACTGAACACTTGTAAATTGACAGTTGACATTTGACATTGAAGCCTCTTCCTTAGGACTGAGTCCTTCACCTGTGACATTTTATGTCAGTAGATTAGTCAATATATGTCAGTACTTACTCACATTTAGTCAATATATGTCAGCAATTCGTCTATTTGTCACTCAGATGTTAGCACTGACCGCTTGGTCATTTGACATAGAATAGAGAATACCATTGTCCCATAATAGTACTGAATAATTTCACATTGAGGGGCATCTCCTTAGGACTGAGCCCTTCACCTGTGACATTTTTCTGACAGAATTGTTGATGATAGTTATGTTGTGTGTAGAAGCATGATGGTAAGAAATGAACCTGAAAAATAGCCCTGATTACCTTTTAAAGTTATATCTTATTATACATGTCCATATTAGTGTAGCCACCCAGGTTGAAAGACTAGGTGGTCAGACTTACCAAATATGTTCCTGTTGATGCTAGGGTAGCCTCCCAGGGTTAGGGTGTGTGAGTGATCAGCAGTGACCACTAACAGGATGTCCTCTTCATCAGTCAGCTCATGTGCTATTTGCACTGCTGCTTCCATGGGTAAAGTGCACGATAGGCATTACCATAGTGATGCGCATGGTCAATGCATCCTCCTGTTAAAATGGGGAATAACCTAAATTATTCTGGTAATTTCCCGAGATAACTGTAGTCAGCTGAATTATTGAATATGATCATGAATATGGCCATAGTTGCTGAAAGGGCTTTAAAAAGCTATTCCTTACTTGCTCTTCACCTGTTTTTGAACTTCATTAGCTGATATCAGCAATGTGAATAGACTGCACACAAAACACTGAGACCTAGGTTAATTTTCTTTCACATTATTCAAAATATTTGTCCTATCTTATTTTCACTTATATCCCATCCTATTCCTGCACCCTCTCCCTCCCCCTTTCTCTTTCTCTCTCTCCCTCCCCCTTTCTCTTTCTCTCTCTCCCTCCCCCTTTCTCTTTCTCTCTCTCTCTCTCTCTCTCTCTCTCTCTCTCTCTCTCTCTCTGTCCCGCTGTCTAAGTCTCTTCATAAGCACACTTGCCTTCTACAAGTAGAAAGAATTCTTTGTCAGACAAAGACAGAGGAAACAACAGGAATTGGAGGTGAAACACATTTATATTAAAAATGTAGTTGTTCTAAGTATCGCCATAAGACAAGAAGGGAAAGGAGGAAGGGTACATTTAAATGCCCCAAGAATATTCTATAACAGTAGAAGTGAAACAATGTATAAGCACTCACTCGAATCCTATTTGGAACAGCATGGACCCCTCTCAAGATCCTACGCTTTGGTGGAAGGTAGGCCACATAATTATTGATTAATTGTCTGGTGACTGCTTTCGTCAGCCTATATCTCTGCAGGAATTTCTTTTCTGTGAAGAACGAGAGTGGATCTCGCCTCGGGTAGAATTCGCGTTTGACAGAAAGAACATAATACCTTCCCATGTTGTGACAGCCAGTTGAATGTACCGTGAATATCTGAGGGTCAAGGGTCAAAGATCGGGTCAAGGTCGCTCCCATCAAGTTCAGGGAGGCAGGGTAAAATGTAAGGCGGACATAAAATGAGATATTTTGGTCGTCACGGACCTAAAAGTGGCTTCAAAAGGGTCCGTTTGGGGTCACCTACTGGTACCTTACCCCTCCACCATTTACTGTCATAAGACGGACTGGAGGTGGACTTTCTTAGGGTCCGGATTGTGAGCTGAAACGGTGAAAAGTCAGCGAAAAAAGACGGAGGTCCGTGGTTTTTCGCGGAGGTCTGTGCAGGGTAATATTTTTTATTAAAATAATGAGCAGAAATGGTTTTTTAAAAGACGGGCTCCGTCAAAGGAACGCGGACGTCCATCTGGACGCGGTGAAACGGCCTCCAGAGTGTCTCAGTACCAACTGAGAAGGTGGAGCCCAACAATGAATATTCAAATGCTAAAGCATATTATGAATGTACATGTGACAATGCCCTGAAATATGTAGGCTACAGTAGTTCCATTACTTCACTAGCACCAGACACTAACCCCTGAACATATCTGGATAGAATGCTAATTGTTATATGGATGTTTTCCTTTGTCTAGATGATGATCACTGGTGATTGACAGATGTACCTATGTCTTTTTAAGAATATATCTATGTCCTAAAATAAAGTCCTAGCTAATATCTTGTAACATGACCTTCCAGCAAGGAGAATGGTCAAAGGTAGGGTCTTTTGGTTAGTTTGCTAGGCACTTTCTGTTTGTTGGATCATATGGCTGGTACTTGTTGCCATATGCTGAGTCCTACCATTAAGGTTCCGGAAACAGAAGTGATCTTATAAAGCAGCCAATGGGATTACCATTGACAGAATGATGATAGCAATAGCAAAATCGATGCAATCACAGTTATCTGATACTGCTAGATTAAGTTGTAGTTTTCTTAGTAGAACTTCTACAGAAGGTATGTGACAATAATTATCATACATTTTAATCAGATACATACTTCAATTATATTTAATTCTGATCAAAGTCTATATAATGTTATAAATAACATAATTTAGAGTATGGCTACTTAGCAAATATTTAATTGCTAAGTTGTAAACAGGTCTAGCAACAAGGTTTTGGCAGCACTGAGAGAGAGTAGACACAACTTCAGCTTTATTTTCCTTTTAAATCCATAGATTCCATAATCATGTTTTCATATCTGAGTATAGCAGTTGTCAGTTGGTGAGCCACTTGCTAAGCAAAAGCTAGCAAGGTTTATGCAACTGCCAACTCTTTGAGTATTAGACAACTATCTGACACATTTCTGATTACTCCAGGGATATTTCTAACAAGACTTACTCAGTTCTGAATAAATTGAGTCCAATGATAGTTAACTCTCTTCACAATAATACATATTTGGCTATAAACAAGCTCCTCTGTATAAGTTGCTATGTAAATTTGTTGCTAAGGAATCACTGTCTACAAGTATAGTAAAATCTCAGATGTTTTCTCATTTCATCATTTTCAGGATATACGACACATTACAATTGTCCAGTAAAGAATATTTTGCCAATAGAGGATAATGCTAAAGTCACATGTTTTCATCATAATTGCTATATCTTTTTTTTCTACATTCTCTGATCAGCACACTGTATTTTGGTACAATATTGCCTATTTAACAATTGCATGGAAGTTCTCAATAGCAAAATGAGAAACAGTATCCATTGTCTCGGAAAGGGTCCGTTGCTAATGGTTGGCCGCAATGTGATTGTTGGGTCCAATTTAGAGGGGGCAGGTACCATTGGAATTGTTGTAAGATGAATATTAGTGCCAGAAAAAGTAGATCAATATGTATTTTAGCTCTTAAAAACGAGGCTAAAATTTCAAGAGATGTGTATAGAATTGCAGATTTCTCAGTGACTGCATGAGCTTTCATTGGTCAAACATCATTTTTCCATACCCAGAGACATTGGACAATGTAAAAAAAAACAAGTTATAGCTATCAGTAATCTTACGAATTAAACTCCTAAAATATGAATGTGTGTGGTGCACATATGTGCGGGCACTGACACATTCCTCTGTGAAATTGTGTAATGGAGTTCTTGCAATGAATATGACCTTAGCTGTTGAAATGGCGTTAAACATCTATTACTCACTCACTCCTAAAATATGGCTCTTTTGAAGGACTTGCTGCTCTACTAATCAGGACATTGAGGACCAATGAAGTTCTAGGACGTGCTGCCTTCTTTTTGTAGGCCATAGGCTTAACTATTAGATTAATGTATGAATTGCTTTAAAAGTTAGCAGGAGTTCAATGCATATCTAATGGATGTTGTCACACTATTCCTTGATCCCAGTCTACGCTATGCCTTAGCTATGTATCTTATGTTTAAGGCTTGGATTAAAACTTCTAAAAATAGGATATAGAGTACAATTATTATGCAAGGCCAGGCTGGCACTTGAAGTTTGTCACACCTCTCCCCCTTCCCCCTAGACCCAACAAATACATAGTGCATAGTATGTAGCCCATTGAGCATAGATGTCACTGATACCCTCAGGCATTGCCTGGGCCTTATCTTTTTTTTTAAATAGCTTTCTATGTCATTTTCCATGAGGTGTAAATATAGAAGCAGGGTCCATGTTATGTCTCCCAAGTGCAGGCCCCATGCACATTTTCTAGGTAATGTAACAGACCAAAATGTGTAAGTTAAAGGCTGGCTGTGAATCCCACCTCCCTATACAAATGTTTTATCAAGGATATACAGCAGATGGCGTTAGTGTAGACCAGGCCAAACTGCTCCTGCTACAGGGGCATGGTGAGTTCTCTCTTACTCACTGCAGAGTGTACCTCAAGATTTTAAATTCTACAGAAGGTGATTGGTTCAATTTTTCAATCCAATATCGATGGGGTACCTAGATACACTCTTTCTCTCTAGATATCTCTGATTTCTAACCTCTTGGAACCATTTTTCATATTCAAAACAGTATAATTGAGAGAGGTGTTTCTGCCCCCTCAATATGTCTTTGGAGCCACAGGGGCTGGGTGGGTGAGTAGCCCCTGTAGTCTAGGAGTCGCCTAGGACGCCATCTAGTGTATCAAACTAATAAAACGATTGTATACTTGGGGGACTGGGGGTTGTCCTTTCAGGTCAATCCTGGGTCCCTTAGATATAAAGGTTTTTGCAGCATGTATAATTGGTGTTTTTGTACACCATTCCCAACACTGAAATGAGCAGATTTAGCACCCCCATCTGGGTGATACTTTCTACAAAGGGTACCACTGACAATATACGCAGGGACCCCTCAATTAACTAGTTTACTAAATAGTTTCACATGATTAACCCTGTCAAATGCTTTCGATGCGTCCAGAAAACATCTAAACACAGTAGCATTTTGTGATCTGCATTTTAGAACCAGCTCAGGGGTGTGGACCACTAAATTTGACATGGTGACATGGCCATTTCTTAAAATCGACGTGTGACATGCCCTATAGTGTCATGAGGTGAAAAATTAGTGACATGACATAGGTCGTTTCGTAAAGGGATTTTCCACCATCTATCCCATCGCCACCTCGTGGCCAAAAATTGAAAGTCAATAATTTTACCTAAACTCGTGATATTGAACAAGTAACTAATGGATATGACGTGACTGTTATCCAACAATAACATGCAACTCAGGGGGCGAGTCTGAGTCTAACCCGATGCTCGATAAATATATCGTGTCGAGTTCAAAAACTGTGTGTATAACCGAAACTACTGAAGACACTTGTCTCAATACGCACTGTACATGCAAGCCATAGGGGTTTCGGATGCTATAGTAGGCGAAAGAACAAATTCTTTGCCTCCTATAAGGATAGGCATAAAAGTTCTCCCAAAAGTCCTCATACTGCTTCCGTCAGCCGTGCAAGCATTTACCCCTGTTTTGAGGTTTGACTGCCGGCCATCAAGTCGAAGAACCTTTTGGACACACAGGAATGGCTAGCTCCAGTATCCACTAAGAATTCTCCTACCCGACCTTCCACAGTTATGGGTATATACCACCGTCTCCCTCCCAGTGGGGATGTGTTGCTGGTAAATTGATGAAAATATCCGGAATCACCAAGATTCAATCCGAGTCCTCTTAAAAACTCCAGACAAGGATGACTTGGGGAAAGGCGTGTCCCACACACTCGGATCAACTCTTCTTTAATCCATCCTTCCTCTCCCCCAATGCGGCCATTCGCCCATTTATCTCCTCCACCACACATATCTGCACTAGGGTCCCTGGCCCCGGTCAGTATGCTTGGGTGCACACCCACAGTCACCCAACCTCCAGGTAAATCTTATTTGAATTCTTCCACCGGCTTACCCCCGGTAGCGTTTTGGCATTCGTTTCTAGATGGGGCTATACCCAATGCCGTGGATACAACCCCCTTTAATTTTCCACAATATCTGCTGCTACTGCATCATGCAGACTTGCTTTGGAATCGTCTTCGGCTTTATAATAAGCCGCCATAACTGGCTTTGCAGCAGTACACTCGGATGAGAAGTGCCCCATTTTCTGGCACCTAAAACATTTCACCGTTCGGCGATCCACTCTGGGTCTAGACCGACTGGCTTGTAATGCTGAAGTTATCTTTTTGCACATTTCTTCCATTACCTTTGTCATGTCTTGTGACTGACCACTCGCTTTCGAAGCCCTATCAGCTGGCTTTGTTGTTTTGCTGTTAGCTCTGGGCACACTCGAAGTCTCGGGTACTGTCTTCGTATCCTTCGACTGATTAAACACCTTCCTAGGAATGTATTTCCTACCGGAAGTGTTTCTTCTTAATTGCATTGCGCAGAATGTACCATCCTCCTGCTCAATGTCAATTAACTCGAAATTGTCCGAGGTGTTCGTCTCCTCAGGTCGATGCAGCACAGCAGCTATGGGGGTGTGTCCTGATACGTTAGAAACATCCCCTGCTAACATGGTTCATTTCTTCACAGCCATATCTATTCCATTAAATATACATGTACTGTGCAACATGGATCCCTCCTTCCAGGCGTCTCTTGCAGCTATCTGCTCGTCTCAGTCTCTCAACCCTTTGACGAATTGTGTTATCAAGTCGTCCATATACCAGTCTTGGTTTTCTGTCCCGGGTGTGGCAGTAGAGCGTGGAGCTCCATACCATAAGCTCTAAAAGCTTCCGAAGGCTTTTGAAACTTTTGAAACTCACTTTCTAAAACGAACCATCGGATCCTCCTTGACTATGTTACACAACAGCCCACTAGCAGTTTCTACTACCTGCTCAAAGCTTCCTACTAGGCCGTACCATGTACGCCATGCGACCCGGGCAAGCCTTTAGGCATCTAACTAAATGTGGCTTCACCTCGTATGGCGTCCACCCATTACAATTCATCACATCGATGAAGTCTTCAAACCATTCCTTCCATGGTTGGGTACCATCCTCCTTCGGAATGACGGCTACCCTCCTGGCTGAGTTGTGAGCATACGTCAGTCTTCCACACTGTTGTTTGCTCCATTCAATCACCTTGGTTTCCTTCAAAGGTTCGACTGGCTTCCCTAGCCCACTTAAAAGGGTCTATATCTCCTCTTTCCTATCCCCTCGGATGTATGTGGTGCACATATGCGCGGGCACCGATACATTCCTCTGTGAAATTGTGTAATGTAATTCTCACCCTGAATATGACCTTAGCTGTCGAAATGGCGTTAAACATCTATTACTACTCACTCACTCACTCACTCAAAGGTTCGATTGTCTCCCAATCCACCAAAACTACTGTTATTCGGCGGTGGTGGCAGCGCTTGACCATAGCCCCACTGGGACTGTCCAGCCCCCGTATTTCCACCTCCACTGCTGTTTCCATTAGGGGTAGTACTCGAGGTACCACTTGCCCCTTTACTGCTCGTATAGGCAGTGCCATTTTGTCTGCTAGCATTAGGCATGCCACCTGCTTGACTTTGCTGGCCTCCACCTTGCATACATTGTGAAGCACCCAGGTTGCCAGCGTCCAATCCAACATTTTTGGTCTGCTCCACATTTATGTGGAACCCGCTAGTCTTGGCACTTGCCTCCGAGTTGTCTCTTTGGACAAAGTCCGGACCCTACTAGTCCTACCATTTGGATCCTGGGTTCTGACATAGACCCCTTCCTGATCCATTTTACGAGTGGCATTGTCATTCACAAATGGATTGTATGCACTCATAGGCTGTATCGGCGTTGAACAGGTACCGAAGTCACCCTGTTTAACAAAGGTCCGATCTGGGCTCAGGTCAGAGCCCACTGGAGGAGGATTTATTTTCTCCTTCTCCTGCAAGTAGCTTTTCATTGCAGACTTGTTTAGAGTCAGAGTTGCAACATCAGTTGTCAGATTCCTCTGTTCCTCTCATAACTGAGCGTTGAGACAAGATTTCGGATCGAATCTTTTCATTGTCCTCAACGGCTCAGTTTTGTTCTAACTGAGCAGCTTGTGCCTCTCTTTTCAAAGTATCTTTTAGCATCTGATACTTCTCACTCTTTTCTTTCTGAGATCTCTGATACTCAGTCGTTTCCCTATGGATCTCGTCTTGTTCAGTGACAAGCTTAGATTCCGTCTCAGCTTTACGTAATTGGAGTTTCTTCAACTTCTCCTCCATCGCATTTAACTCAGGCAACCTCCTCGCATCTTGCTTTATCAATTGCTCTCCGCCTATTAGCTTCCTCTTACTGCCAACTTACTTTCCCTTCCCCTCTCTTCCGTCGATTGCAATTGCACTCTATGGGCTAGAGAGGAAAGTCTGTACTTTAGGTTGGACTCTTTCAGAATCGCCTCCTGTTCTATAGAACAAAGTTTACTGATCTGTTCCCAGGTCTCATCCTCAATTTTCTTCTGAGTAGCCATGAATGCATCATGTTGCTTCTTAGCTTGTAGCTCTACCCAATCTCTGGCTTTGAGATAAGCCGTAGTCGACTTATATCTGGGCCCCATCCGATGACCATGTCTGGATTTACGGCTCCCTCCCGGGTTGAATACTGAGTCTGATAAAGCCTTGTCTAAGGATAATCCCAGCGTATGTGCGATTGATATCTAAGATATCCCATCGGTGTAGGACAGACCCGTTATTAACGTCGTCTGCCTCAACACTATTGTGTTTACCATCCCCTCCATCGTCTTGAGCGCTTTCGTGATCCGACGATGTCATTAAGGGTTGATCTCACCCTACTCGGGTTCCTTTTGGTACCCCATTCTCGGTTGGCTTTAATGCACCGTTCGGCGTTCCCGTCCTTTGGATAGGACTTTGGGCCTTTGGAGTCTTTATAACACTAGAGGCGCCTACAGAAATACCCAATTCTAATCCGCACCTACTGGTTATTACCTGAGACAAATGGCTCAAGTCTAACCGAGCAGGTTTGATCAGCCCACCCAACAAACGGGTATCCGAGGCCGTGTGGCTAGGGGTACCCGGATACAGTTTCAGTTACAGATACAACCCCATCCCCAATTGTGTTGGGTTCGGTCATCTTACTGGGTGTTGAGAATGCTCTCTGTACACCAGCCCAGTCAAACAGAAACTGTCGACCCAGTTTCCAGTCAAGCAACAATTGCTGAGAGGCTATGCCATCCTCTTCGAATTCTTCCAGCCCTAAGCTTGAAGAACTCGCATCTCGTCTTCCTCGGCTTTCGGCCGTCTGGCGCGCTCCAACCCGGAACCAACTGGTCACGACACCAGTGTAATGGTTCATTCGGTGTATCGATTTGGGTGGCTCTTAGGCTTGCTTAGTGACTATAAGCAACACACAACACGAGAGGTTAGAGTTGGGCAAAGCCCTTAACATTCCATCTGCTCGGATGGCCTTTATTATTTTCCTGAGAAGGTCTAGTAGCCTGTGTGGACTGGACGAGGTCCAGTCCCCTTCTGCAGATCGTCCGGCTCCTTAGTAGGAGCTGGATGCAAGGCGTGGTGCGTCCCCCTCTTGTACCAAATGGGTATCGTGAAGTGATACCCATTTGGTAGAGTCATGAATTACTTATAATGTATGCCTTGCATAAATGTCATAGGTCATAAGGTAGCATCCATTATGTATATTTATTCTATGTAAACACAAATGACCATTGGTGGGTGAAGCGCATAAGAAGGCAACAGACCACATATCCATGGATGTCACAAAGGTGTTGATAAAATTTCATTTTGAAAATTTGATTAGAGTTAATTTTAGTTCAATTTGGATTCATAACCAGGAATAAAGTCCATGATTATGATATTAAAATGATATAATCACAGAGTTTATATGACATTTTCGTGATTTTCTGTATTTTCCTGAAAAATCTATTATAAATACAAACAAATAAGTTATCAATAACTATTTTTTCTAAATAAGTAATCAAAAATATAAAGCAGGAAGATACATGAGTGGGAATGAAATAGAACGATAGAGAACTTTTTGTAGATATAAATTGACACTTTTGGAGATTAATTATGTGAATTTTTGGTAAATCTAGAAAGGTTTCAAGTCAATGTCACAAAACGACCATGTTAAGGTGTCCGTTACATGTCCGTTATGCGTCCGTTACGCCATATGAGGCCATATGGTGCCATATGAAGTACAAGACATTTTTACATATGGCAGGCCATAGCTTTGATAATATTCGTCCTATGATAAATCTGAGGGTACTTAGCCCCCCTAAATCGATACCAAGGAATCTAATGAAACCATCTATTTTGTTCTATTCCTAATGGTTGCTTAGCAACTGACCCTTTTACCTGTAAATGTCACAATTTCATGGGGATGAGGTGTAACAGGTATTTAACAAGGTATTTTCATGTTAACAATTTCCTAAGAAAGAATCATAGCTATATCACAAAATTTCATGTGCACGTTCCAGAAGACATATATTTCCCATCCCAATTAAGATATCATCAGAAAATAGAAGATTATTTTTCACGATTTTTTCACTTTTATTTGTTGCAACCTCATGAGCTTCACCCTGGTATAAAGATCATACTTTTAAGGCATCTAATAATTAATCGTTCGAAAATGAACTAAATCTGATGACATTAGAGATAAATTCATAGTAAACTGTCTATTCACCACAGGCTCAAAATTCCAAAAGTATTAGAAATTTGAAATGACAATGACTTCATCAATTTACATATGTGAGGTATTACATCAAAGATCATTTTATAATCATGCTTAAAAAATGAAAATTTGAGTTGAGGACAGGGACTTTTTACTGTCTGCCCATCATTGCACATATATACTTTAGGCAAAGTATCACACCAAAACATCTTAATGCACATGAAAAAAAATCTTTGAGACCTCAGCATTCATTAAAAACCATTTACATCATGATATGTACATTACATCTCATGATATGAACCAAATGCATCTCAGGACATGGAAAGATAGACCTAACCTGGAATGAGCCTTAAACACACCGGAGGAGGTCAACCTCTGGATGTGTTCCATGTATACAAGTATCAAGACAAGAGACTCTGTCCATACAGGACACTCAATACATAGCAAGAACTGAGGATATGAGGACTAGCACAGTACTAAACCAGTTATGGCTCTCCATCAACGGTGCTGATGATAAAAAGACTCCAGTGAAAACTGACACCATAGGACATTGGTTAAAGAACACAATGACTAAAACAGGCATTAGCTCAAGGGTTTTCAAAGCACACTCCAGAAGAGCAGCTTCAACTTCAAAGGCATCTCACAAAGATCTGCCAGCAGAGTACATACTAAAAAAGGCAAGGTGGACAAAATTTAATGCTACCACCCTCGCCCGTTTCTACAAACGCCCAATACTTCAGGACTGTGAAAGTGCATTCCAAATTTCAGTCCTGACCATGGCGTTATCTAGATCACAATAGGTAACAGGCAAAGCTTTCAAATCTCTGGTGCGTCTTGACGGCCAGTAACCAGCTATAAACTTCATGAATTGAAAAAACTTACCTTGGTAAAAGTGCAGTTCGTATTAGAGGTTTATGATGGTTAATAGGGCCGTGGAGAAGAACAACAGTCCCCCACCCACCCTGTTGTTCTATACACATATAGCAGGGTTTACCTGTTATCATTACTTTAAAGACTGCTGGTACCCGGCGTGTGACGTATCTCCATTGTTCTTCTCGACGGCCCTAGTATTAACCATCATAAACTTCTAATACAAACTGCACTTTTACCAAGGTAAGTTTGTTCAATTCGTGAATTTTAGAAGGTATTTTCATAATGATAGTTTACCAAGAAAGAATCATAGCTACATCATGAAATTTCTTGGGCATGTTCCTGAAGACCTGTATTTTCCATTGCAATTGAAAAGTTATTAGAAAAGAATGATTTATTTTTTACGATTTTTTTCACTTTCATTTGTAGGAAACTCATGAGCCTATACCATAAGCAGCTCAGCAGTCAGAAACACAACTCTTTTTAGTCTAATTTCATGGGTTTTCTCATTTTCACACCTACTTTGACCATAGATAGCGAGATCGGCGCTGGGGCCATTTTGGCTACTCCCTATCTGTCACAGTGTTAAATACATGACATTGTATGTTGTTCTTAGACAGGTCTGAGCGACTAGTTATATTGCACTGTTTGTTATACACTATACCTCAGTTGCAAGTCTTCCCATGGGCGCTAGTACCATACAGGCTGAGCATGGATGTGTGTCTGCACTGCAGCCACCAGCTAAGGCCTAATTAAAATGCATTCTCGTGAGACTTGCAGTTTCAGGGTACAGAAGGCACTCTATATATGTGTCAGTCACATATATCACATCCATACCTTTGAACTTGTAATTACATTCTTAAGCCACTATGTGCTAATTAATGAACTGAATTAAACACTAATCTTTATTGGCATAAAGGATTTTGAGCCTCCCAGTGGGCTTCAAAGGGTCAAAAATACCCCCAAAATGGCCTATGAGGTATTGATTTTAGCCGTTTTTGTCTTATTTCTAAGAAATACACGCAGGTATTCAACAATCACTATTTCGCTCTTATATCCTATAGTATTGTGCACATATTGGGCCAGAACCCATGTCTTTAGCTGAATCTTTGACTTACTGAGGTCCAAAAAACCACTGGGGAAGTAAAGTGTCTGCCCGAGTAACCACTACAGATTATTCCAAATAGAAAAATAATTATTGGACATATGGTTTTCATTTCTTTACTAAAATGTACTAAAATGTTATTGAATAAAAAGAAAAGTGGAACTCTTCATGGAATAACATGGGCAGGGTAGGGGTATGAAGGTTCATAGGCTGCAAATAAGTCCTGTACCACCTTGTCCTCCCAAATAACCACACTGGTTACTTTAAAAATCATCCTAAATATACGAAGGAGTCAAACGGTAATCATATTCCCAGAAAGCCTACCAATCTGGTCCAAAAATCAGGCCTCTATTCTTGTGATTTATTTATGGGGGCCAAAATCCCTTTAGGAGGATCATGTCTATTTTTACTCTTGCATCTTCAATTTAACCCTGTACCTCTCAGAATTGGCCGATTTCCATAATTCTTTCACCATAATAAAATAATTAGGAGATAATTTCTAAATAGATACCTATTTCTTTGATTAAAGATTATGATATTTTGTAAATATCAAGACACTGAAAATAAATACATGCTTTTTGTCCGCCCGAGTAACCAAGGTACAAATCTGCCAATGCTACCGTGGGCAAATCTGCAGATTTTTGGGGTACTAGTGTTCTATATCAGGTGAAAGAAGAGCCAATAGGTGAGGCTCCACTACGCGATTTTTTGGTACATCCTCACCTAATTCTATCCCTATAGTGCCTATGGTATAGGGTGTTGACATTCCTATATTGTAAACATGAGATTCAAAATTGTAAACATGAGATTTCAGGGGTTATTTTATTGGTGATCTCTCTCCTTGTGTGCCATATTTACCAACTAACTTGCACCTGCACAGACTCTGTGATTGGGTGGGAGTTCAATATGTAAACATCAACACAGCAAAATATAAATAACAACACAGCAGTCACACAGATTGCAGGGTCTTGTACTGTAAAAATCAAACCTGTCTGATATTGAGTTGCAGAGAGTCATCAGTGTGAAAGTCTGCAATATTTACATCAGGTAAACTTGATTTAGACAACAAAAACATCTTTTGGCAAAAAAAAAATGTGCCTAAGATTGTACACAAAGCCTTCCCCACATAAACAAAAAGCTCTCTCAATCTTCTATTTACACCTTGAAATGATAACAAATACCACTCTATAATCTGTGTTTGTGTCTACTTTTGTGAGAATAGCTCCGATTTTCAACAAAAATTGCGTAGTGGAGCCTCACCTTTTGGGCAATTAGGTAGGAATGATGAAATGACCCATTGGTAGAAGTTAGTGAAGTATGAAAGAAGGCTTTAATTCTGTGCATGAAAATTAAGGTGAATATGGAGGTCAACTTTCTTTTAATTAATCTTTGTTATGATAAAAAGTCAACTTGGCATGTGCTCCAAACTACCTAAATCATTGACAATATGTCTATTCTGATCGGAAACCATAAATCCAACCTGCAATCACTATTACTTATAAATAATTACCTATAAGTAAAGTAATGCATTTGAGGTTACGCGGGTGGACATTTTGGAGAACAGCTCAGTTGAAAATGGAGGTCAACTTTCCATAGTTACCATGGCAACCATATTCATAAGTGGATATTACTACTCTATATTATTATAGCCTACCCCATATACCGACTATAGCCATCTGAATGGCTCCTGGGCCGACAGAAATTGTCAAACTGCAGGACCAAATGTCTGGCTGTCATCCTCAGGCCTTAGGCTACATGCAATTTTTTACGGCCCTCAAATCCGGCTATTATTAAGGTTTTTACAGCATAAAACAAAAAACATTAACATATGATTTTTTTTAGAACTTCATCAATCTTAATGGATTTCATGATAAAATTGAATGTACATCCTTGCTTTATGATATTTCTGGGCTTCCCTAGCCCACTTAAAAGGGTCTATTTCTCCCCTTTCCTATCCCCTCAGGATGTGTGTGGTGCACATATGCGCGGGCACTGACACATTCCTCTGTGAAATTGTGTAATGTAGTTCTCGCCATGAATATGACCTTAGCTGTCGAAATGGCGTTAAACATCTATTACTCACTCACTCATTATGATATTTCTTTATTCCCTATTCCCAGAAAATGCCCTTAGATACTCGTCATGTTTTGGTCCTGAGAGAATTGAACCGGGCCTGCAGAATTAGAAATCGGCAGGACTGAATGTCCTGCATGGTGAAAAACTTTTCACAAAGACCGGGCATGCTCCAAACACAACTGTATATTTCTACATTGAATCTTCAGTATCTTTCTGGTACATGATCGTTAATCAATTTATCTATGACATTGATACCAATGATCTTTCTATGATACACATGGGGAATACCTGCAGAGGCATTTTGCTCCTGTTGGTAGACATTCCCTATAATAAGTATATTTTAATTCTCAGCCTGAAAAGGAAGCTGCCAGAGGCAAATTATCTTTACATGTACTACTCATGGATACTTGAGTAGTACACAGGAAGATTCTTTTTACAAGACCACGTTGAGTGTACAAAGACTGCTCGTGGATACATCGTAAGTCTGTAAATGAAACCATCTGACACAAATATTCTTTCCATGCATTACTCAATGATACGTACCAGGCCCACAAAGGAAGTTGCCAGGTACAAATAATCTTTCTATATACTACTCAAGGGTACTTCCTAGGCTCAAGGGGTGCATCCACTGCTGATGGATGGACCATCCGTCAGTTTCATCCGTCTTATTTATCATTGATTTCTATGGAGCAACAAACGGATGAAGGGAGACGGATGGTCCATCTGTCGCAGTGGATACAGCCCTTCAGAGAGGAAATTGCCTTATATACAGAGAACCTTTGCATGCAGGACAGGGGTGGCACATCTACAAACGATATAACATTTATTCAAAGTTTTTGATCTTATTTTAAAATATTTACTCTTTTTGATTAAGATGATTTTGACAGACATTTTACTTGAACATCTTTCTGCCCTACGACACTCTCTTTTGCATTAATAATACAAAATGATGCCTTCCTCCACTAAGTGTAAGACTTTACTGTACAAAAAACATCATTACTAAAATAGCAGGCATGCTAATCAGTAGAGATACAGCCCTTTGACCCTTGGTGCCACTTGTTGTTTTCCCACATACTCCGGCAAATATGTGTGGTTTTTGACAATGTGCTTTTTTTTCACCCACACATGAGGCATACATCATGACGTGTGCTATGTAGTTCTGCTCATGGGTGCCATGAAAGAGGTGAGACATGGGACCGCGGGCATATATAGCCACATCCTCACCAGCATGTGTCGTCAAGCCTAAAGGTACCCCGGCCGGCTGTTTGTAGTCTTTGTGTCCTGGTAGTGAAATGAGAAAAGTTTGTTATCAACACTTTAGTGACCTTTATTCTAATGTAGATGTATGAATTGTGTGTTTTCATATCTAGCGAACACATCAATCCATTGAGGTGTAATGTAGTTTCCTTGCCATGAATATGACCTTATCTGTTGAATGGCATTAAACAAATATGAATGCTCCTCTCTATGCGGCACATCTAGAGAGGAGCATTAGCATGGGTAAGTTTTCAGTTAGGTTACTAGTGACCACTCAGAGCCCATTTAGGTGAGTCAACAGTCAAGTTACTTAGTATCCACTAAATTGCTAGTCAAGTAACTATGTGCTACATATACAGGTACTCAATGGTCTAAAAAGTGAGTCAGCTAATTACTACACATAAACTTACTGATTGCCCCACTGAGTGAGTCTTTGGTCAGGTTACGCCGAAAGATTACTGAGCTATCATCTGAGTTGTTCATGAAATGGTATACATAGCCAGGTCCATTAGCATATGCCAGGGCACTGAGAGGTAGATCATCATCTGCCAGCTTTCCCTTGACCTCTCCATCATCCATATCATCTGTCACATCTGTAGGACAAGTTAGACATCAAATTGGGGACATGTCATTTGTAGTAGTGGTTCTTTACAGAAGCACAGGCTCCAGTCAATTTGGCATTAGGGATGTATTTTTATTCTGACAAAATTGTTGATGATAGATAGCTATGTCAATGTAGTATGAAGAAGCATGATGGTATGAAATGAACCTGAAAAATAGCCCTGAATACCCTTTACAATCAGATCTTACTATACATGTCCATGTTGGTGTAGCCATCCAGGTTGAAAGACTAGGTGGTCAGACTTACCAAAGATGTCACCAAAGGACCAAAGAGGTAGCCTCGGACTTACCAAAGATGGCCCTGGTGATGATGAGGAAGCCACCCAGGGTGAAAGACTGGGAGTGGTAAGACTTACCTAAGATATCCTTGTTGATGCTAGGGTAGCCTCCCAGGGTTAGAGTGTGTGAGTGGTCAGCAGTGACCACGAGCAGGGTGTCCTCTTCATCAGTCAGCTCGTGTGCTATCTGCACTGCTGCTTCCATGGCTAATGTGTCATCAAGTGCACGATAGGCATTACCGTCATGATGCGCATGGTCAATGCGTCCTCCTGTAAAAATAGGGTATAACATGGACTTCTTGTGATTTTTTGTGGGATGTGCAAAAGCAACAACAAAGATGTGCCATTTCCAGTCTGAAAAAATAATACTGGTAATTTCCGGAGATTACTGTAGTCAGCTAAAGTATATTTCTTTAAACAGCCATTTCTTACTTGCTCTCCACCCCCTTTTGACCTTTCCCGACTGATATCAGCAAAGTGCATAGGCTACACACAAAACACTGCACCTCTTATATCTTATTTTCTCCCTCTCCTTGCCCCATTCTCTCTCTCTCTCTCTCTCTCTCTCTCTCTCTCTCTCTCTCTCCATTATCATACTTACCTTCTACAAGTAGAAAGAATCCTTTTTCAGATCTCTTTAGGATGTCTATTGCCTTTTTTGTCATCTCAGCTAGGGAGGGTTCCCCCCACACCTCAATTTCTGGGTCTTGTCTGTCAGCCTCAAACTGCATGTGTTCAGGCTCAAACATGCCTATTATACCATATCAAAATGTTTGTTATTCCAATCAATCAATTCAAGAGTGTATAACTTGGGCTTCATAAAAGCCTGATAGCTTTGTGATCTCCATATACTATTCAGAAGATGATTGCTATGGACCTTGACAAGGAGTGACCATAAATGAATTTAGGTCTGATGAGTAAATTGCTCTACTAGAGGGTTGATACATTCCATAACTGCTCCATTTGTATTTGATAAGCAAACAATAATATAATTATGACCTTTTGTAGGTGGCCATGTCCTACAAATTATGAAACACACAAAACATACATACCCATGAGGTATTCTACTTTGGTAGCATCCACCACATTAAAGTCAGTTTCATTCATCACCAACTGGATTTTATCCACAGGGAATGTCTCCCTCTTCTTGTCCAACCATTTCTGTAATGTATCAAAGATAAAAGTTACCCTTCTATCTACAGCTGTGTGTAAGACACAAAATTGCAGATCATGTATGATATTTGATTGCCTTTAGGACTTTAAATTTCAAATTACCCCCAGACACTCATTAACCCATTTCACAAATTACTTCTAGATATTGAAATAGCACCTACCTGGAGGAGGTTTTGTCCGTCATGCCGATGACCTTTCACATGTGGATATTCCGGATCATTCTCTTTGTCTGGTAGGAAGTATGATCTGCCTCCAGCCAAAAACACCTGCAACACATAGTGTAAAAATGTCAGGTAGGAAGCGGGCTCTGTCCCTGGCCATGAACACTAATAACAAACAGTTTGAATAATGTTTGGTAGGAAGTAAGCTCTGCCTCCAGGCACTGACACTAAGGCCCTTCAAGAAACTGTGTAGGCTAAAAATTGCAAGTAGAAAGTAGGATCTGCCCCTAGCCATGAACACCTACTACAGGGTGCAAACAATCTCTTGTAGAAAAAAGGCTCTGCCGCCAGCCATGAATACCTGCATCTTCCTCCATTATTGTCCATTTTTTATGTGCGTCTGCTGTCTATACACATTTATAAACATAGATATTCACATATCTAAACTGAACTATAATGCACTTTTCTTGCAGTGAATGTGAATTTAGCTTTTAAAATGAGCTGAAACAACTACAACTAACGTGAGCTGAGATATGAGCTGAATAGTGGTAAGATCTATATCAATTTACAGCAGTGTTCCAGATCTGTTAGGCTGAATATCCTTTAGTGCATTTTCTGTTGCAGGGATGTTAAAATTGTATGTATTATATACCGCTGTGACTGGAATTGATGTCTCTTTCAAGGCGTTACTAGGCACGGAATGAAAATGGAACAAAAACATTCTTTTTAAGCCTCTCTTTCTTTGAACGAAATTATAAATGAATCGCAACAAAGTGCAATAATTGCCATTCCATGATTTCATACTCATTTACCCTGATGTAGTCATGGTCCTCAATGAGTTGGAGGGCAATATCCTTTACACAGGCTTTCTCTGGTTGGTCGGAGTCCGCCTCCCAGTTCCTATCAGGTGTGTGGGCATAGGTAGCAGCAGGGGTGGCATGTGTAGCCCGTGCTGTTGTCACCACACCTGTCCACTTACCTGGAGACATGCAAGACATTTGGGTTACTCTACACCAATAGTTATCTACATGGCCAAACTTGGGCATCGCAATCTTCATTATAACAAGTAGGCTACATACAGAGAGCAGTGTCTCTACTCTTCCTCCACCAGTGTGGTTATAACAGCATAGTCTTAAACAAAATAGGTAATCAGGCAAGCAAAAAGGGGTATCCGAAGGGAAATTCATCAGGACCTTATAATGAGACATCACTGACCAAAATTTTCAGTTTCATGTTCCTGATGAAAATCCTAAATTATAAACATAGGCCTTACTAGATTTAAATCGACAAAGTGGTTACCATGGCAAGCAGAAACAGACATAAGGTTCCATTTTGCATGGAAAACATTCTCTTTACCTCCCAAATGTGGAATGTAAGCACCAAAAAAGGAAGATTATACTGGTACTTGATTGCAGAGCCATGTTCAGACCCACCTGCCTGGTGAGACTTGTGAAGGATGGACTGGACCTTGTTCTTATCTGCCATGGTGTTGCAATCAGTGTGGTGGACGTTTTGGTTCACCCCTACCGTCCCCTTCCGTGCCTTGTGCCCTGTCAGGAAGGCTGTAGCTGTGGCTGCTGAGTCAGGGGTTTTCACGTTCACACAGTAGGTCTAATAAATGAAAGGGTAAGCAGTTGAGAGTTAGTAAATAGATAGAAACTATGAGCATTTTTTTTCTGACTCGACTAAACCATTTCATGCACCTTTTCACAATATCTTTCTCAGGTGATGTGACTATCTGACTTCTTGAAATTATGCAGATTTTCCCCTCATTTTTCAAGGAAGCTGACGTGATCTAGTACCAGGTAGGCTATAATTGTACCTGCAGTGCATCAGGGAACTTCTCGAGACTTGATAACTTACAAGTAATATGACTGTCTGAATCTGGCACTTCTGGCATTTCACTTGGTTTAAAAATTCTGTAGGTAAGTAGTATATGAAATGATTCATTTTCATCAGGATAACAGAATATGAAAAATTATTTGAGAACATGGAAATTGTAATTCAACTATTATAAGTCTATCATTTTGTTTAGGCCTCCTAACAGGTCAGAATTTTAGCTAGCTACAATGTCATGTTCCATTATCCTTAATGACCATGATGTTTTTGTTCCAACTACAGGAACACTCTTCCATAAAACACACTAGGCCTATTCTAACGGCTTAATTTCAAATAAATTTCTTATTTTCATCATAATTTCTGTATGTATACATACCTTGGATATGGCTGCGTGGGGGAATTTTTCCCATGACAATATTACGTCATGGATGCTGACGTTGTGTCTCTGTGCCTGAAGCCACCTGGCAGCTGTGACAGTGGACATCCCCATGCCGTCACCGACAAAGAGGATGACGTTCTTGGCTGTAGCTACCTGATAACATGACTTGAGGGATGACATGAGCTCATCCTGTCCAGACTTCCACCAGTCTATCTTATCTGTACCTGTAGGGTCATCCCGGTGCACTGTAGATAGATTTACAGTATTTTAATACTACTGCTCCATACACTCATTATTCTCTAACTGATAGTAACTAAATTGGGATGTTGTGACCATAGATTATTAGGATTTACCACCTTACAACATACAGACCTTATTAATCCACAGAAATTTCAGTCAAAGTAAGGATCATCAAAGACTTCTCAACAGTGTGGACTCCAAAGAGACATACACAATCAGTTTGGTATAGGTAATAACCCCCTACTGAGATTGACTCTGCTAGAACTGCCTCAGCAGGCTGGAGATATGGCCGCAAAATCTAAATTCCTCCTCATTAGTCACTGAAGTATTGTAATATATGGAGGACCAACGAATTTCTAGGACGTACTGCCCTACCACAACTTTATTTCTGTTTTTGTGGGCCATATGCTTCTACAAAATGTACCACTGGCCATATAAGCAGGGATCACTCGATTAACCAGTTTACCAAATAGTTTCGCATGATATAACCCTGTCAAATGCCTTCGATGCATCCAGAAAACACTTAGACACAGTAGCATTGCGTGATCTGTATTATAGAATCAGCTCCTTTAGTGCAGAGTGAAGATCTCTGCTTTCTTGGAACCAAACATATTACTAGTATACTGATATAGCTACTCAGAATTCAATATCGTCTGGCTGTATCTGAAAACTCGCTGTTCAATATGCGCAATTATAACATTTACTGTTGACCCGTTATCAGAGGTATAGGCCTGCAGACTAAGAGTAATGGGTTTGTAATACAAGGCCGTTATTAAATAAATTCCAATATTGCACTCATTTAGAGATAAGGACCGACCACTATCATACCCCATCTCATTGAGATGATAGCAAAGATATTAATTCAATTACAGCTTGTAACGCAAATATAATAAGTGCATGATCAATGGCGTAAATGAGATACATGCTATCATAATTTACCTTGTTCTACATTGTATAATCAATTCAATGTTTCGTGCATCTCAGAGAATGCAAGGGAAATAGAATTGTGATGTCTTTTTCAAATAGGCTTACTCTTCCCTTGTTAAGACCAGGCTTTATGAACCATTACTACATTATAAAGCAATGCAAAAGGCCTTATCTGTCGTCCCCGCGGTTTTTTTCTTCATTCCAGCATGACGAGGAAACATGATCATAGTATCTATTATTTTGTTGGGCTCAGGAACCTTGTTTGAGCAGCGTTTTGATATTATTATGTTATGAGATCCTATTAATCAACGTTACATGTGTTTGTCCACCATATCCCTATCATGCTGACTCTTTGTACATGCTGATCCATAAAGTACGTCACATAAATTTTAGACACCCTCACCTACTTTTTTACCATACATTTACCATTGTTTGTCACATTCTGAGCAAACCCATTTATCTTCCACAACTGTTATTATGTTGTGAGCATATGAATCATGGATCATCCCCACAGTATTACTGATGCCACACATGTATATCACTCATTTCACATGTTAACAGGTAATCATAGTGAAATAAACGTATACATCTGCTCATTATCTAAGCCATATTGCACAATGATGGATAAATTATATTAGATATAGTAAGTACCCAGGTGGCTACACGGCCAAGTGTCTGAACTGTATACTAGAAATCGATGTACGTATCTAGCATGATGAATATAGTAAGAAATGAAAAAGGTTAAAATATCAAATGGTATAGGCTAAAACATCATTCAGAGATTCAAGCCCATATCATGATAGAGAAAAGGAGAGGGCAAAGCACAATATTTTGTATGTGAACATCATAATAGCACTCCAAGTCAATCAACCTGAACTCTGCAGGCTGTCATCTAGATGATGAGTTGGCATTTCCTTCCTCCTTCCCATGCTGGTTAACCTGACTTGTTTCATATTATGTAAGTAATGTATGGATATCCTATACTACAGGCATGAGTCAATTGGCATCCATACCTTACTTACTTTATTACACGATTTATCAATGAATTGTCAATAACTAATTAATAGAATATCAATTAATACAAGTTGAAAAAGTTCGTTCACCTCCCCATGGGAGTCGATCCCAGCCTATTCTGTACATAGAACATCTGACAAGTCACCTGTTAGGCATTGAATACTGATTTTATTACACGATTAATGTATCAGGATGCATCAGAATGCATCAAAATGCATCATGTATTCATTGTAAAGAGAATGTATACTAAAGCTTTCTTTTCTAGAAAGGCAAAAGGGTGGACCAGGCCGGGAAGCGAACACCTGTCTACTATACCATTGGCACACACGTCTCCAGCTCATCAATTCAATTCAATTCTTTATTTCAGACACAATTGCATTACAAAGGTCCATAGTATATGACATATATGTATATATGATAAGAATACCTAACTATAGTTATGTAATAGTAAAGTGAACATACAGTTCTTGATACCAGTTTCTCCGTTGTCAGAGTCCCTGAGTCGACACATGAAACTATACACTAGTTTTCTAATGGTAGCTAAACCACACACTGCAAAAACCTCTCCAGCACTAGTATATCTGGGTATACCTAGTAGGATTCGTAAGGCATCATTATATGCCACAGTTAATTTGCATAAGGAAGCTTTGGTGTAATTACACCATAATTGTGCTGTATACAAAGGGGTACAGTATGATCTGAACAGCTGTATTTTAACCTCAACACTGCACATATGAAACTGTTTAACTAGTCTGTTACCTTGTGCATAAAACACTCTTCGCTGCTTTTTAATGTCTTCATCATCCTTGAGCATGTTGGTTATCAAGTGACCCAGGTATTTAACCTGGTCACATTCAACCAATTCTGTATCATTTAGGGTAAACCTGGGGACCCTCAGATATTTGTCCAACGGGGATCGAACTACCATCAATACACTCTTGTGGGGGTTGTATTTAATGTCATTTTCAATCCCATACTGTCCACAAACAAGCGGGCTAACCCATGGCTAGCCAGTGTGAATATTACCAAGTAGTCAGCATACATCAAATGATTGACAATAGTTGCTCCACTAACACAGCCTGTTTTACAAGCATTCAATTTACCTGACAGGTCATCCATATATATATTAAATAAATGAGGTGAGAATATACTGCCCTGCGTAACCCCATTTCCAACTGTGAACTCTGCAGATAAAGCACTGCCCCATCTTATAGATACCTTCTGACTGGAATACCAGTAGACAAGAATTCATCACACTCTGTTACTGGTGTGATTGCCTCTATAGTTATAATGCCATTCTACCCTTGTACACGCGAAATGCTGGGGTCGCTTCTGACCAAGCCCAAAATATGACATTGTATATACAGGCAAACACACACTTTTTCTCGTCAGTCCCTGTGGTGCAATGCATAGGGAGTTTGTCTTTGGATCAGTAGGGTATGGGTTCGACCCCTGTCCTTGGCAATGGAATTCTCATAAGTTTTAACATCTGACATATGACATGTCTCAAATTTGTAAAGCGTGCCTGATATCCATGAATATCAGGCACGCCATACAAAGTCATGATGCATGCTGCATGGTGTGCAATATCAACAGGTATCAGAATGGGAGTATCCAGGAAAAGCACTGAGAATCACAGAAATCGTGTAATAAAACCTGCTTAAATCTCACCTCACTCGCTCTTTTAACATCCATCTAATTAGGCCCAAAAAAATCCCCTTTTGTATCTCAAATTTTAAAATTACTCCCTCTGGACCCTTCCATCTGGCACCCTTTAGGCCTTTTCAGTAAATGTAACATAACTGTCATATTCGAAAATGATGCTTTATGTAATCATACTACATATTGTTTGCAGACCATGAGCTGGATATTGTACCAAAACATGCCCCAAGCTAAGACATATCTAGGATGATAAAGGAGATATCAATTCAATTCCAAAACCAAAGGCTTGGTCTCCTGTGTACCTACCCCCTCTGTGTGCCAGGCACATCTATGAAATTGTCCAATGCTGTTTCTCGACACAAACATTACCTTAGCTGTGAAGATATTGGAAAGCAGTTATAACTCACTAAATAACCGAATAATATTACATGGTATATTATACCATGTTTGCTTTTATGTGACCTATCATTGAACACTCAAGACTTAGAAAGATACAGACATCTTACCTATTCTTTTGCTGTTAACTTGAGTATAAGCTACTATTAGGTAGATAAGGGATACTCCATATATGCCCTTCATTGTTGATATGAAATGGTCCCTCCTTGGCCAATGTGCATATATATGTATACATGTATATCATGTACCCACATTTATATTACTGACACTGGCCCCGTGTAAGACACTGGACCTCTGATAGGCGCCCTCTCATTGGTCAGCACAGTTGTGACATCACACACTATACAGTTATCTTGTGTGACTTCCTTGTGAGAAGCTATGACAGGTACATTAGTTAAATGCAGATCGTATCTATGTATTATTGGCAATTTGCACATCAGCACCATTCTTTCATCATTGCTTTAGCTAGCCCCTGTCTAGTGATTCTGCTATTTGAGTCATCGAAGGTACTTTCTGTATTCAATAAAATGGAATTTGTTATGCTTGATCATTTGGGACATACTGTAATACCTTGTGTATAAGGCACACCCGCGAATAAGGCACACCCAGACTTTATGGATCTGCTAGAAGATTTTAAAATGAAATAACACACACACACACACACACACACACACACACATATATATATATATATATATATATATATATATATATATATATATATATATATATATATATCATTAGTATCTCTCTGACAGGTAGCCCTTGTTATCTAGCCAAGTGGTCATCCTATTAAAAGGTATGAGACAGGGATTGGAATTTGCCCGGGGATTGTGCACTCAGGTCAGAATAGGCTACCCACTGCCAAATGGGCCCAAGAAGTGGAGGCAGTGGGATGGAAATTTAGGGGGCAATAACTGTGAGCATCTCAAAAAGGAAGTAGTAACTCTTGAGTGCCCCTCAAAAAATAGGGGTGGTAAATATCTTTTCCACACCAGAAACAATCACTATAAATATTGGGGTATATGCTGCACTTTTTTTTTTGCAAATCTCAGACGCAGTTCCTTTAAATGCACTGAAATAAGGGGTCAGTAACTTCAAATCTTGGAGCAGTCATATTGCCTGATTTTAGGGGGTTTCAAACCAGAGTGATTAACTCAATAGTGTACATATTGAAAATAGTGTTCAGTGTTCCATGTTATGATTGAATAAGACCAAGAAACTATGCAACACTGATCACTCCATGCAGGCCTCAGACAGTAATCCTACTACTCAACCCCTCCTGCTCAACACATGGTAGTGATCAGTTCTTCATCTTATAAATTTGCCTATACTATGTATCCAGGCCTGAGTGCCCTGTACAAGGATCGAAGTGAGCGTCACGACATTTTCATCAATAGCACTTGGATTAGAACATATATTATTTACCCTATCGATATAAATCAATTTAAAGTGACAAAACATGCTATTCAATAGTTAGGCCACACCAAAAAAAATAAGTTGGTCTACGGATTTCCCTCTCCATATTTTCGGAAATACAAATTTTTTTTTTTTTTTTTTAATCTCGTCTATGGATTTCACTCGCTTCACTTTCTACAAGTTTTCTCTTTGTGATGTTTGGCAAAAAAAAATTTTAAATAAATTTTTTTCGCTCCCCTCACTTTCCAGCAAGGAATCCATTAGAAGCCAAAATAAATCTTTAAAAAAAAAAAAAATTTCACTCGCTCACACCATTTTTTTCTCAAAACAAAAAACTGTGGACCAACTTATTTTTTTTTGTGTAGCCTTACACTGACATTTTCGTCTAAAAGGAAAGTTCTCGAGGGTATAACACTGATAATAGAGCCCTATCAACAATAATCACAGTACTAGATAATATACTGTTAGGCACATGTCCTTAGCACGTTTAAGATAAGCATATTGAATATATTGATTTTATCAGCTGAGACAACCGGTATTACCGTAAGTGGATTATTGTATCAATGTACACATGTACTTACACACTTATGACACTATTTTTTACCCATATCAAGTTGGTAATAAGCCTTAAAAACCAGAGGAAAACAAAAAATCTTTACGATAACTATACTAGTAAGATACACGATGCATATACAGTGTTACAAATTTCGAGACTGTCCGCGTCCTCCACCACTTCTCTGATTGTGGCTCCTCGGTGTGAAAGAGGGACCCTTATAACCTGATGGGGGAGGGGGCTACTCACACTTGTCACACATTTTAGCGTAGGTAACAACTGCCATCACACTGCCTCCCCCTTGTTGGTGGTTCTATATGTGTGTGTTTGTGGTGGGGTAGGGATGTCCAAATGTCAGACTAAAAAAGCTGGAGCTATAATAAAAATGATCGAAATCCATAGTCTTCCTAACTTTTAAACTATTTATTTAAATGGATGGCGCTACCCTTTTTTCGTCATTAAGATTTCAGCTTTTATTAGATAAGGCGTTTGGTCATGCAAGGTGCCCCCCCCCCCTCCTCTGGTCTATCAGTTCATAGGCGATTGGAATTTATCACAGCCACCTAGCTTCCCAATCTACAACGGAGTGCTGCCCCCCCCCCCCTTCCACACCCCAGGACAATTTGTCAGTCTGATTGCCTCAAGTGATATCAGACACTAGTCAATTTATTCAAAGTTCAAAGTCAAGATAATAAATTTTCATTGTCCATTGTCATACATCTTAATCAAATGTAAACAACGCATCTTTTATTGCCAGGTGGTTGGGGCTGAGGGTTGTTGGAGGTAGCATTGTTACCAGCAAGTTCTACTGATAAGACCTAACAGATGGGTACTAGTTGGCCCCCGAAGGACCGCAGTGAATAGATTGGGGTTCTCTCATTGGCTAATAATTAAACCTGCTAAGTCCGTATAGGGGGCAGGGAAATTTTTAATGGCGGGCCATCCACAAATGACGTCATGGGGGAAGGGGGGGGGGGGGGTCAGGCCCGGCATTACGGAATCAATTTTCCATATACCTTCGGCATTGCAAAATTGGCAAAAATTGTGCAAGGGGAGGGGGGGGTCAAAAATGGTTAAATTGCATGACGTAATCTATGGATGTCCCCCTACGACTCCTTGGTTGGTTGGGGGGGGGGGGGGGTAAAACCTAATAAACCCAAACTACACTGCAAAAATGGTGTTCAGATTATAAACATGTTTAGGCCTTAATATGTTTAAAATCTAAACATTTTGGTTCAATAGGTGTTTAGTTGATCATATGTTTAGCTAGTATTTAAACATTTAAATTCTAAACATCTAAATAGTTACACTAACATGTTTACATGTTTAGACTGTAAATAGACAGGAAACTCTATGTGTATTTAGATTTAAAACACTAATATTTCTCGATGTTTATACATAAAATATACACCAGGTGGCAGCTGTAACCTGTAATGGACCTTCTGTATGCAGGCACCTGTTATTGCTGGGTGAAAATATGTTGCAGTATTATCTTAAATTACAGTTTCACATACCGGTAATATAGCATATACAGAATGTCAACAGTAAAAGATAATGTAATTAAGATCTATGGCTATTCATGCACCATTTGGAAGCGGCTAGTTCTTTCACACATATTCTGTGAATTATAAGAATATATTAGGGTTTCCTATGCTGAAGGTATATGGAAAATTAATTCTGTCATGCCAGGCCTGACCCCCCCCCCCTCTTTAGCATGATGTCATTTGAGGATGGCCCCCTTGATTTTATTATATTGATATGGCGAGGCAAGAACTGGTATGGGTTTAGACCCCTAAAATCGACAGTGTGACATGGCCTTTTCTTAAAATTGACAAAGGACATGGGGCTTCTAGAGACAAGGACATGGGACAAAAAAAGATAGTGACAGGGGACATGGACTTTTCTTAAAATCGACATGTGACATGGAGCTTAGTGACAAGGACAGAGGAAAATACAAATTTACTGACATTTGACATGGGCTTTTTGTAAAATTGACAAGGGACATGGGGAGCCCCCATCTAGACCCACTGGTACTATGCGCTGCTTGTGGGAGAAAGCCAAACTGATAGCTTTTCGTGTAGGCTATGTAGTGTAAAGCCAGGGATCCACTGCCGAGAGTAGCACTACGAATGTTGTCGTGCATGTGTTCTCACAGAAAACGTTCCAGGAGTGGATATGCTGCTGCGACAGAGTTCATGCAACGTCTGAGTGGCGTGCGACAACATTCGCAGAAATCAAGATGTTTTGATTCTTGCGACTGCTCTCGGACGTGTACACGCACGATCACATTGGCAATGCTACTCGCGGCAGTGGATTCCCCACTTAAGGTTTGAGGCATTCCCACCAGTCATCCGATAGTGGCGGGCTTCCCTAGCCCACTTAAAAGGGTCTATATCTCCTCTTTCCTATCCCCTCAGGATGTGTGTGGTGCACATATGCGCGGGCACTGACACATTCCTCTGTTAAATTATCAACCTGTGAAGCACGGGATAGCCACTTAGTGCCACTAAAGTGCTGTAAAACACAAATCAATCAATCAATCATCCGATAGTGGCGGGAATGCGCTCTCCACGCATCGACGGGCACCTGCTGCGTCTGTTATCCGGCGGTGCGTCTGGCCTACCCAGAATGCTTCGCGGTGACACGTCGCCATGTTGAGCTGAGTTCTGCACAATTTGTTGTGTTCGCCACCAAAAACTTGGTGCCACAAAATAGCCAGGCTGGAGTCACATGGAGAGCTGATAGGGAGGGAACGCCCAAGAACCATGTCGAGACGCAGTGGTACTAGCATGCAGGTCCTGCTGGCCACAGCCATTGTAGGACTGTTTGTTTATGGACTATATTCACATCACGACATCCAAACTCGGCTCAAGAAGTCGGAAGAAAAGGGGGAGAGGCTCCGACAACAACACGACTCTTTATCGGCTCAATTACAGGGTATGTATGGATTTTATTCTGTATAGTATGGCTCTGGAGTGAGAGGATTTGTTTGCAACGTTATATATATGTAATTCAGGGGTTTCTAGTGAGGTTTTTGATAATATACCCTATTATCGCCCACTTGCAAAATGTCAACAAAACGCTGTCAATGATCACTACCCAGCTATTAACCGGGCCCTAGATATATTTATTCAGTGGCCCAGCAATTGATGTCCACTGAGCCAGTGGAGGGCTTGGCCTAGTCTTCCTTGGTCCCAGATATCAAGTAACAAAAAGCAAAGGCATGGCATATGGTTTTACATTTAAAAAATAATGCACAACAAGTAGGTAAGTTAGGCACAGTCACAAAATTTTCAAATACATTAGATGTGTAAACTGATGTTATGGCTGGATAGATCTAATTAAAATAGACATTCAGTGAAAATTTCAAGTCAATATCTTGTTTAGTTTCTGAGAAAATGACAATTATGTCCTCTGAGAATTCTGCCCATTATCCCATAGTGAAGCATATAGGACGTTGTGACCGCTGACAGATAACTGCCTGGTGGTGAAAACAGATTTTTCTGTTCTCATTTTGTCAATTTTTAACCAATTTCCTTCAAATAAAAAATGTAATGATGAGTGTTGGATGCCCGGTCGATCTAGCTCACCTGTGACCTTCTGTCGGTTTAGGTCATTTAAGGTCAAGGTCAAAGGTCACTTTTCAGCGAGACCTAAATTCTACCTACATTTAAAGAGACTACCAAATTTACCTGGTAATATAAGTATGCTTAAATACTATAAATGTGTATCAAATACCCTACCAGCCCAGGTGACCTTATTTTCAGGTCATTTAAGGTCAATGTCATTTAAGGTCAAGGTCAGAGCTTAATTTTTGGTCTCTGGTGTCATGTGTCCAAAATTTTTGACCCAAAATTTTCAGGAGAGTCCCTTGGCACTCAGCTACAAATGACCCATCATTGGATTCGTCTTGATGAGTAGGATCAATTTATGGCCTCAATAGTGTGAACCAACCAGTAACAGTGTGTGAACCAAAGCTCTGAAAAAATACATTTTTCAATTCCTCCAACAATTCAACTTTCCCCCCACCTGATTTTTAAAATTTTAGCACCATTAGAATCCTTGAATCAATAGCTTTCCATTGGTACCCTAGCCATGCCTGTGCATTTGTAAACAAGGTCAGGATGATGTTAATTATGATGTCATAGAAAATTCCCATATGCAGAAAGTAGGTCACACATTTCGCGGCAGGGGGTACCCTTGCAGTATGGTGCTTTATGACTGTGCCTAGGTAAGTCCTACAGTTAAGATTTCAAAGACCAACCCCACATAATACTAGGGACCCAGTTTTCATTGGGGGCTTGGGAAACTACTCTGAAAGTTCCACCACCACAACACCAGTGCCACTGCTTACCATCGCTCCTTTAGCGATGATTCCGTCTAAATGATCACGTTCACAGAAGTAGCGAAGTCCACACTGTCTGCCGCTCAGGGAGCTCTGTACATCATATGCCTAGGGACCGGTTGGCAGGTCTTGATTTATGAGAGTTTATACTGCAGCTTGAAGCTCCAATTGGTGCTTTCAATGTAAGCTTCAGTTGTAGTTGGCTTTACGAAAACGTAATTTTAATTGCCTGAGTGGAGCTTAAAGCTCCAGATGATCTTTGAGGTCATCTTGGGGCCTCCTTGAACTTCAAGATCGAGAGATCCTTCCCACAGATTCACGGTAGAAAGGGTGGAATATATACTGAGAATGAAGTGTGGATATTTTCAGGGCTGTGGATAATACAGTTAGAGGTCCTCTATCTGTAGAAACTGCTGGAAGGCCACAAAACATGTAGTTTCAGATCTAAATCATAAGCCTACTGCTCTCCGATGCTTTTGATACCAACATCATGACCTTGAAAATGTCAATAGTTTCAGGGCTATTTTCTTCAGCTCAGGGTAATGTTACAAATTGATATATCAGTCATGAGAAATTTCTGACCCTGTACCTTAGGAACTGCAATTGCAACTTTACAAGAATTCTTTTAAAGAAAATGCATTTAGCTTGTGCAAGGAGCATCATTTCTGCTGCTTGTCATATCTAACTCATTGAATCTTCCACTCCCTATAATGGGTCTGAGATTTTTACCCCCCCCCCCCCCCACACAAATCAACCACTCCAATTTACAAGCATTTTAAGGTAATTTTAGAGATCTTCTTGTGATTCTTGTCAAATTGAGTGGAGTCAAATAAATTCAAGAATATTGATCAGAAAAACCCACACATTGTCGCTTGGAATCCAGAGATATCTGCTGAGAAGAAAAAGATAAAGGTCTACACACTTGGTGCAGAAATCCACCTCACCAAATAACCTTACCCCTCACTGAGTGGCTGAGGAGGAGTTAAAATGGGCTATAAAATGAGGAAACCCTAACTTTGTCCTCCAAATGAGTGAATATTTTTCGTTGACTGTCGTTGACTAATTATGGCTGTAGAGAAAATAATTTAAATCCACGGATCTGGATGGGCCTATATCATGATTGTACACATGTGTTGGGGTAGGGAGTAGCTACATGACAGTCCTGTAATTGTCAATTCAGTGCTGCATTTAATGTGATAATAATGCATCATGTCCAGTCGACTGTAGACTAGCCAGCACTTCCATGAAGTATCATGCCCGGGGTATCATGTCAACCCTCTAATAGTGTATCAATCCCATAGTTTTGGCATGATGTATGGATGCAAGATAGTGGAGTCTGTAGTGTATAACGTAAACCCTACAGGCGACCACAGATTCGGTCGGTATCTAAGGAAGTCACTCCCGATCGGATCGGTCACATCAAACATGTTTGATATTGTCAGACTCGATCGGACGTCCATGCAGACGCTCCTGATCGTCAGGATCAGCCGACCCAGTCAGGCCTGTCTGCAGTCAGCTTACAGTAGTGTATCAAGCTTCAACAGGAGCTTGAATAAAATCAAGCTCCACATGTTCTTGGAAACCGCACTGCAGCTTTCAAGCTTCACGATCTTACCAAAGGTCCAGATTACATCTGAAGCTTTGAAGACCTAGTTCCAGTCTTGTAAATCTAGGCCTGGTCTACCAAAAACCGGGACTTCAGTGGAATTAGTGAAATCTAATATCCAATGAAAGAGCTTAAAAAATGGAATTCAGAGCTTTTAAATCAAATTGATACGCCTACTATCAATAGTTAACACTATTTAAACTGTTAGGTGTTGAGGATATAAACATATTATCTTGTAGATTCTATAAGAAAACACAGGTAGCTTATGTGACTCTAGCCAATATCTGTGACAAAATCAAAATCCTGTCTGCGTACAGAAACCAACCGGTAACTCTTATAATTGAGGACTTAACCTCTGAAGGCGTCAGAAAGGCCTGTCCGGTAGAAGTGTTTTACTCTATAAGTTGCAAGTTTGCTCTGGGTATATCAAAATAAGCAAGTACTACTCTCGCACTAAGCGAGTTAGGGAGATTTCCTATTGAATCCAAAATAATCATACTGAACATTCTATATTGGCTGAGGCTTGAGCATGGATCGAAAAACCCTATTCTAAATGAGGCCTTTTCTACCATGAAGAGTGAAAACCACCAATGGCTTAAAGATATCCAATACCTCTTGTTTAAAATCGGATGTAAGAATGTCTAGCTCTATCCTTATGTTTGGTCAAAGTCCTCACTCAAAAACAATATAAAGAGAAGGTTAAATGATGCACATATTCAGAAATACAACCAGTACATTGATAACCCAGAGAATACTGGCAAGTGTAGAATTATCAAGATGTGTAAAGATGATCTCAATGACATTTATGAAGAGCGTGAATACCTAACGCATACAGAATCACCTAAAATTAGAACCATTATTCCTAAACTTTGGACTGACAATAACTGTACACTTGACAGCCTGTCAAGAAGATATAGAGTAAAGAAAAAAGTCAATTCTAAGTGCACATTCTGTAATGCTGTGCAAGATTTCAATCATGTCTTCTTACATTGTAACATGCCCCAGATGAGAAATGCACGATCAGTGTTTGAAACAAAATACCTCAAGTTCGTTGATTACTATAAAAGACACGATGACACTAGGAAACTTTCTCAAATACTAGCAGTGGCCCCATATTGCAAGTCATCTAAAAGGCCAGGGGCTGTGAACTGTATATATACTCATATATAAAATCTGTCTACAACATTGTAAATGAAAACCTAGTGCTGACATAAGTGTACCTGTACATTAGTCAATAAAGCCATCTTGAATCTTGAATCTTGAATCTACTAGTAGAACTGATTTTATACCACTTTATATATCACTTATCAGCAGTATAGAAAACTTTCTGCCATTCTCCACACTGCATTTATGCCCAAATATACTGATAACACCGACAATAAAACATGCACTACACACGGGGAGTTTTGACACCCTTGCACATATTAACTGATAGATTCTGATTGGAAAGGCCTATCTGATAACCAATTACCAGTACACCATATTAAAGCTGAATTTGGGGAGATTGACATATCTGAATAGCATTTAATCAATAGAGTTATAAGAATAAGTATTTTAAAATTCCAGTTGAATCCAGATTATTTGATCATTAATTTTTGTCAATTTTGGTAGTATGCATTCAGCAAATTAAAAATCGCAGAAAATCGCAGCACTATACCTATATAAACTGACCATATTCTAATTAAATTGATGTTGTAGAATAGCCCTGTATGTTCTGATAGCTTCTGTAAACTATTTTTATTTAGGAAAATTGGTCCAAAGTTGGACAAGTTTGTAACACCGCCCTGCTCTTAATAATAACTGGAAAATTATCAAAATCCCCTCAAAATATAGGTATATATATATTCATGGCGTATACTACACTGGATGAGAATCCCTATAGCATTGTAGTCTGACATGTCTGCCATGGGTACCAGGGGTACCCTGGTGAGCAACACGGGAACTACAGCCAAATGTCCCTCTTCATGACTGCCTGAACATGTTGTTTTTAGCCCACTTATAACTGTCACAGAACTTTGATTTAAAAATTGAAGGAAAGCCCTTGATCTGTAGTATTTGATTGAAAATTTTTGATAATAATTCTCAAGGGGGTTTCTTTTTTAAAAAAGGCTCTAAAATTTCAGATTTCGCTAAAATTTCATGGAAATTTACACCCCCTATCAAAGTTCTCCCTATCAGATATCAGTTAGGAATCATTGTGGTTCCAAAGTACAGTTCAAGGGCTTTTCAACCCTTTTTGAATGGGGTTGATATGAAAATGCTAAGTCACAGAAAAAACCTGTCCCCCATTGATCACCATGTGGGATGATGCCCTCTGAACCCTACCTTTTTCTCAGGAAACCACCAGAGATGATTAATTAACCCATTTATAAAGGTCACAGCATTTTGATTCAAAAACTGAAAGAAAGCCCTTGATATGTAGTTTTTAACTGACACCATTTAATCAAAAAAATTTAGGGGGTTCAATTTTCAAAAAAGGCTCTAAAATTTCGGATTTTTTTAAAAATTTGCCGCAATTATACCCCCTCTTAAAATTTTCCCTATCAGCTATCAATCAGAAACCATTTCAGTTCCAAGGTACCGTTCAACATATATCCAACCCTTTTTGAATGAAGTTGATACGAGAATGCTAAGTGACAGAAAAAACCTGTCCCCCCATTGATCACTGTGTGGGATGTTGCCCTCTGAACCCTACCTTTTTCTCAGACAAACCACCAATCAGAGATAATTGATTAACCCACTTATAAATATCACAGCACTTTGATTCAAAAGCTGAAAGAAAGCCTCTGATATGTAGTATTTAACTGACACCGTTTCATCAAAATTCTTTAGGGGGTTCAATTTTCAAAAAAGGCTCCAAAATTTACCAAAATTTATTGAAAATTTTTTGAAAGATTTACCAAAATTTATACCCTGTTAAAATTTGCCCTATCAGTTATCAGTTAGAAATCACTTCGGTTCCAAAGTACAGTTCAAGGGCTATCCAATACTTTTTGAATGGAGTTGATATGAAAATTCTAAGTGCCAGACAAAAACCCTGTCCCCCATTTATAACTGGCTGCTGGAAATCCTGTTTTTTTCATTTTTTTTTTATCTGAGGATGACTGACTGATGAATAATTATTTTGCCCTACTTATAATTGTCACAGCACTTTGATTTAAAAAATGTGAGAAAGCCCTTGATTTTAAGTTTCCGATGAATCATTTCATAGAATGATATTAAATGGAGGTAATTTTTAATAAGCCTAAAACCTAAGTAGGGACAATGTTTAGGGGTGCTGCCACCTTGTGGGAGAGTTGGGTACTACCGTAATCTCCTGCGTATAAGACGCGTCCTCTACGCCAAACAAAATGCTGGGGAGTCTTATAGGATTTCCTCAAGTTTGGGGTGCGTCTTATACGAGGGGTACTTTTACTATAGAAATGTACTTATCTTACAAATATCAGCATTAAAATGTGCGTCTTATACGCGAAAATGCATGTGCTGAGTTTGGGGTGCGTCTTCTACGCGCAGCGCGTCTTCTACGCGGGAGATTACGGTAGTAGTTCCCAGTTCTGCCACTAGGACCAAGTGCCATGTCAGGGAAGGTTGGCCAGCACGTTTTTTTGCTCATCTCTGTATACATGTCTCTGATATATTAGTTACACGTATGTAATATTGTATTCCATGTAACTTTTTATAGAAAGGGTTATATTCATGCATATCTGCAATAACTGCATGGCTGCTCATGTGACACAAACCAGATGGTCTGACAGAATCACTGAAGTCACCCAAATGTTGACTGCCTGAAGTAGTAGAGAAATAGGAAAATAAAGCAAAATATCGTGCACATTGTCACATATATATGAGACACCTTTAAGACCCACACTCAGTGCTGTCTGCATCCCTACCGGGCGGCGCTGCCCGCATAGCAGGCGGCAACCGCCGCTCAGCAGACCCCCATCTGCCACTAAAACAGCCTAACAATAGTGTCCCTAATGCCAGTCTGTACTGGATATGTGGGATGGCTGTATAAGGCCTAGACCACAATAGGGGAAGACACACACAGACAGGGATACCAGCCAATTACCTGCACTGTTCAAAGGAAGCATCCCTTAATCAAACATGTAACTCCATTGTAGTGGAGACATAACAGTTGGATGCAGGACCTAACTTTGTCTGGGGCAATCAGCCCCAGAGTAGGGATATAAGGCCCCCAGTAGGAGGTCCATCCATCTCAGAATCTCCAGCACCACCCTAGAGGTAACATCTCCAGTCATCACTCCTGCTACCTGCTATAGCTCTACACTATGCTGGGTTAGACTATGCCAGAACAGGCATGGGTCTGAACCACTAGTGGCCAGAGTATACCTGCTACAAGACACCTACCAGAGGGTAAAGTTGAACATTATTATATTATTCCTCTAAGCAGCAGTTCAGGAGCTAGGTGTGGGAACCCACCTAGAACTATACTGGACATTGTATTATTATTATTATTATTATTATTATTATTATTATTATTATTATTATTATTATTATTATTATTATTATTATTATTATTATTATTATTATTATTATTATTATTATTACCTCACAGGTGGAGTGAAACAGAACATTATACTTTATAAACAATTGTATATTTACTGTATGTGGAAATTACCTGCATTAACATATGTGTGATTGATATTTCCTACATGTTGCCTAAAGCTGAATAAACCAGTGATAACTGGAATTAACACAATTTATGAGAGCTTGATGATCTTACACTCTGTATACCACTAGTCATATGATATTTCTCATATGACAACTTGATCATGCACAATTACTAGTATGACAACATGAAATAGAGCCATATTTTACCTTTAATTTGATACTTTAAAGAAATAAATCTGTCCAGTAGAACCCCCGGAATCAATGTTTTACCAACTGTGACAGATATGGGGAGTAGCAGCCAGATTCGGCTGACTTTGCTAACAGAAGGCTGAGGGTGAGAGCCAAACTCTCCCAAAGACTGGTGAAAAGGCTTTGATAATAAAGTCTCGTGAAAATAAAAAGGGTGAATATGACCCAGAAAAATATGTTTCTCTAGTCATGTGTCAGTGTTCACAACCAATTGTCCAATATTCACAAGTTCAAAGTACAGAATAATGTGCCACGCCCATTTCTGGATTTCATTTTCATGTTTTTGCCTTTAGGAATGTATCATGACCCCTGCATGGGGTAGTTTGCAGATATCAGACCCCCTCATTTCAAATACATGTCTACCAGTAGCACATGTAAGGCTGCATAATTGATACCGGTACAGGTGGTAGTCAGCTTTGCGGACACCGCCTTAAAAAGAGCTGCATGTACCGATAACCTTTTTATTACCACTCTCCATCCATTGAAAAAATTATAATAATGATCTCTTAAAATCCTTACCTCCATTGTGGTACTTTTACTTGACCAATTTCCACAATTTAAACAGTTTTGAAAACCTCAAGATGTATTCTTTCTCATCCTAAATTGCCAGATTGCTGGTATGCTGCAAGATGATAGAATAGGAAACATATTTTCCAGGGTAGTGGGGTGTACATCAAAGCCACAATAGCATATACAAGAATATATTTTGTACTTTGCAAAACAGTGTTATAGTTTACATTCTACGTAGATTGCTCTATCAGAGGAGAAAGATTAGCAGTATTTGAATAAGCAGACAATGCGTAAAACTCTAAAATACCGGTATGTCTGTGGACAATATTAAATTGTGGGGGGGGGAAATGATAAAAATAAAAAGGCGCCCCCCTCATCATTTTAAATAAAGGGAAAAAGAAAATGTCACCTCCTTCACTGCCAAAATATATAACAACTAAAATAAAAGCCGCCCTCATCATACCATTTTAAAAAGTCTGCAAAGCTGATTATCAATTTTATGCAGTCTAAAGGGTTCTTTGTGCAATTGTATAGTTTTCCAAGGAATAGAAAAGAAAGGTACAAATTAAAGAAAAACGGTGGGGGCAGAACCCCCGACATATCCAATGACAAAGCACACTGAACAGTACTTCCCTCCAGCATGGAGGGGTTGTATGTACATGTCCCACCGGTACAAATCATCAAATGAGCACCGGTATTAGCCTGTCATCAGGCAACAGGTACTTTCAGACCCAAAGTCATTTCAGATTTAAATTTGTATAGATTTTTATTAGGATCAGGTACATAAAATCATGTTGACCCCAGAGGGGTAAAGCTTACTGGAATACAGTTGATGTTCAGATGACCCATATATCCAATCAGATCTGATCATCTATTCCATACTTAATACAATACACCATCAACCGCGGTTATTTTAGGCAAATGGGATACATTGAGATAGTTTGGCGTACAAAAAGGAGATGGCCCAGATGGGTTTGCTTATTCAAGTCCGACCCAGTCATTTCAGAATGTTGTACAGTCTGACAGATAGACTTTTGCTAGGTCCAGCGATTCGACAGATTTGTGGATGTTTCAAGACGATTCACCAGGACAATTCAACAGCATCTATTCAAATTAAACCATGATAATATGCCTCTCTTATTATAGAATTTGAAGAAGCAACAGCCCTAGAGATACTGTTGCTACCCCTTAGAACCATGGGCTCAGTGGTAACGAAATTCAGAAAAAAATACATTCAATACCATTAAAAGTGGTCTTCCGGTATCTTTTAAAACAAAATTATTTTTATGTCGAATCATCCTAAAAATATGTCCAATAGTCCTTACAAAATCTGTCCAATGTTGAATCATCCCGTCGAACCGCTGATCTGTTGGACTCTTCCGTTCCCCTTCCAGACCTGTGTTCATTTCAGACCCACTGTCACTTCGAAAACCTTTAAATCTTTGTAAAATTAAGAGGGTTCGTTTTTTGAATTCACAGTTGTGTTAGCATTTCCAAAAGAAGGAAGAAACCCGAGTCATTTCAGGCCAGGTCTAGATCTTAGATAACAGATTTCTACTTCATATTGTTCCCTCATCTTGTAATAGCAAAATCAATTCAATGCATAAAACCGTGGGTCACCTGTGAATTATATCTCTAGGGACTCTCTAAGATGTTATAATTTATTTATAAGCACAGATCGGACTTGCAACGTTTTACTACCGTACAGCACGGCACTGCGTAGCCTTCCCATCATTCCAAATACATTTCTACCAATAGTTAAAGAAAAAGGGATCGTTGTGCAATTGAATTTAGTTTTCCAACGAATAGAGGTGAAAGAGAGAATTGAAGAAAGACAGGGGTTCGGGGCAGATCCCCCGATATAACGGTATCCGACACTCTTATACATTGAACATCACTTCCAGCAAGCTTTTTCTTTTTTCTGAAAATGAGAAGTGTTAACTCATTCATTGCTGCATCGTCTAGTTTAGCATGACGGTGGTTGAGCAGGTGAAACTCAGTCCATTAATATGAAATAATTATAAGGCTAGAATAGATTAACACATTTAAAAATACACCCCTACCTTAACCACTGTTAGACAAGACAGTTACATTGTCTGAACTGGCACGCAATATATAATCCTCCTCATTACGATCTAATTCTCCTCTTTACGCTTTATTCCAGTGGTTTACGAGCATAAATCCAGGTTAGAAAAATCCCTACAATCAGAGAAAACTGAGCACAGGAAATCCAGAACAGGTATGTTGACATTTATCAATCGAGGTGATTATCCAATTAATGCTAATGAATTCACAAAAGGTTCTGCCATACATATATCTGCAGTGATGCCTTATCCTTTCGGTAATTAACCATTTAAGGGTCGCACACTGCATTAGTTTGTCATGAAGGAATATGAACGGCATGTGGATGCATTATGCGCCCCTTAAATGGTTAAGCATTAAGACTAAGGGTGACCAAAAGCACCGATAGTTTACTTTCACATGCAAGCACAAGCCTCTCTTCACTAACTTGCAATTGGAGTAGTATCTGAAAACAGTCACCAGATCAAGTGTTAATATCATGTGAATATCAGAAAGGGGTATATAGCACAGCCACAGGCAGCTTCTTTGTGGTGGGTCACTGACAATGTATTGTGGGTTCTGCCCAGACTGAAAAATCACACTGTAATCTCTAGTGGCGGGTCGTTAAGCATTTTGCAAATCGTTACATATCCAACAAATCGATTTTAAAAATTCAAAAACATCGATAGCTGATAGATAGACGATTCTCGCCCTATCTGATACTGGAGGCAGTAAAAACGAAGCCCGTGGCCCACCGGTGTGATTATAGTGTGGGGAGATCCCTGCCAAGAGCCATGGTCGTTCATCCCTACGTCTCTGTACGCCATTCTCCCTCTTAGAACTCTTCAACACTTCCCCACTTAGCCTTACCCGTATGTACCCCATCTCTCTCCCAAACCCATCCACCTCCTTTCCTATGTAGCTATACCCCATCTCTCTTTATACAGTGAAACGTGGTTATGGCCCACTGGCTTATAATGGAACTCGGTTATGATAACTGATATAACTGATGTGCTGAGTGGTATACAGTATATACCGGGAATATACTAGTATTCCATTTATATACAAAGTCAACTTGGTTACAGCGAATTTTGATTATAACGAACTTTTTAGGTCTATTAAAAATAGATTTTTGTTTGATATAACCAAGTTTCACTGTATATAATTAAAATTTTTGTGCCAACCCCCAGCACAGGGGTGTTGTGCACCGTATGGAGACTCGAGCCCGACTGGCGATTGAATGGCAGCACCGCCGTTATATAGGGGGGGGGGGGTATCTTTGCCATGGATACCAGATGGAGCGTTGTATTGTTGCGCGCAACAAGTAGTACCGGAGAGGGCGGACCACTCGCCGTTGTTAATTATATGCATATACACTAGTGTATATAGTCCCATCCCTTTCCGAGTTCCGCTATGTATCCCCTTCACTTCTATATCCATAAAACCCCTTCACCTCCTCCACCATGTATACCAACACTACCCCCGTCCCATACCTCCCAATCCTCTCCTCTCCCAATGATGCTACCGGTAGTGACTGCTTTTACAGGAATTTCTACCTTTTCAAACATTAGTAATTCATGTTCGTGTTCCTTTCACTTCAGACTTATTGCAGCAGCAATCAGAAGTTCAATCTAGATTTGAAAATGAAAAGGTGAGTTGACTGTATTATATTGCTTGGTATAGTTAAATTCACCTGCGAGGATATTGCATGTTTTATGGTATTTAGACACTGTGTTCTTTTCAATAACACTGGCCAGAAAATGTAAGCTTTACAGTTACTGCTTGTGGCTTGTTCTATGGTACATCTACAATTGATATTTTCCTGTTATGTTATGGGAGATATGGGTCGATAAAACGACAACGGTCATCTATGTAAATTATCATATTGCTCTCCGTCAATCCTCATGCAGGCTGACATTAATAGGAGTGATTTTATAGACAAATTGTACCAGACATGTGTCTAGCGTCACTATAATGGTAGTAACATCTACAGCGCCATGGCGAGAGGGACATGAACTATACTCTATCTGTTATAATATATTTACTGTATTCGACGTAATTAGCGCTTTAAAAATATATATGTCCAGTGCTTTAGAGTTTAATTTGACTTCAAAATCGTAAAATTGTGGGCCCTTTCTAGTCTATAATATGAGGAGAAGGAGGGGTGTGCGCTTAGTAGGATATGTGTGCTTATTACATCGAATACGGTACTGGTTCCCTCCAGTCAGCAACCATTACTGTATGGATTGAGCCTGAGCCTTTAGGAACCAGCGATCCCCGTAGGGTACCCATAAAACCCCGCCTATAAGCCACAGCTTACAGACCATCTCAGACCTTTGGTGTGGCTTATATGGTGGGTAAAAGCTACGGTGCGTCTTATACAAGAGGGTTTTCATATGTACATGTATAGCCCTCTTCCCCCCGCCCCCGAGTCAATCCTTCTTTGGCCAATACTGTTGCCGGGGGGGGGGGGGGTTAAGCTAGAAAGAACAACCATTTTAGACCTAGGTGCGGCTTAGAGGCTACCCACAAACACAGGAGGTTTTACGGTTTTCTCTTTTGAGTAGGAAGGTGGAGATGGTGACCTGCATGGGTTGACCATTTACAGCGGTTCAGCGCTCATTAAGCTTTTATTGCATCGTGTTTTCTGAGGGGGCATTTCAAGGCATGATGCACCAGCACAGTGCCGATGAGTATCACATCATAAAGCAGATCACCTAAACCATACACAGATGGCATGATGCATGGATGAAGCACATGCTAGTCACTAACATAATCAGGGCATATCCAATGTACCAATGACTGCTCATGGCCACAAGTGAAGATGAAACATTCAGCCTTCAGGCATTATGAAACATTCAGCCTTCAGGCATTATGCCACCTTTAACGGCTTAAAGAGATAACATATTGGTCAGGAGTAACAGAGGCGTGGGAAGCAGTTTCAGAGTGGGTGGGAGCAGGGGGGTTTTCTGCAATTTTTGACCTCCCTTTGCTTGACCTTTTAGTTTTGACCTTTTGAGGAGTTGGCCAAAAGTGGGGGGGGGGGGGGCATGTCCCCCCTGTCCCCCCTTGCTTTCCACGCCCATGCTGAGTTGAGTTAGGACTGGAGTATGTGCACATTGTATAGCAGTGATCAATACCTAACACAGGTCGTCATAACTACATCTATCATATATGGGCGGGCGGTGTGTACGGGTCTATAAGCACGGTGTACACAGCAGAGTAGAATTGGCCTTGTAGTGGCTTAGTGAGATCATCATATTGCCATATTAAACAGGCTCTACCGGTAGCTGAACAGCTGCTGGAGGAGTGAGT